>JZKD02S1763732.1:63931-78114 GCA_000966675.3 Picea glauca
TGACAAAATTAATAGTCCCAAGGAAAGACTGAATGTCTTTCTTTGATCTAGGAAGAGACAGATTTTTAATTGCTTCTACCCTCTTTGGGTCAATCTTAACCCCATCATCTGAAACGATATGCCCAAGTAACTTTCCCTCCTTAAGTGCAAAATTTGATTTTTTTGGATTAAGAGAGATGCCATACCTTCGACATTTTAGAAATGTCCTTCTTAAGTACTGCAAATGAAGTTCGTTGTTGCTTGAGAAAACAGTGATATCATCAAGATAAATCAGGACAAATTTATCTTTCTCTCCAACGAAAGCAATGTCCATTGCTCTTTGGAATGTCTCCCCCGCATTCATCAATCCAAAGGGCATCTTCTCGTACATAAACGTACCTCATGGAGTGGTAAAGGCAGTTTTTTCTTTGTCTTCCAGATGGACAACAATCTGATTGTATCCAGAAAACCCATCGATAAAGGACATTACCTTCGATCCTGACACCTTCTGCAACATATGCTCCATTTTAGGCAGAGGATAGTTGTCTTTTCTAGAGCACTTGTTCAAATTTCTGAAGTCGACGCAGAGTCTGATCTCCCCATTCTTCTTCCTAACCGGCACAAGATTAGCAATCCATTCTGAATACCTGAGAGGAATAATAATGTGGGCGTCCAACAGTTTCTTAATTTCTCTCTCCATTGTGGGCAGCAGCAAAGGATTGAAGGATCTGAGCTTCTGTCTGAATGGTTTGGTGTCTTTATTCAAGGGAATTTTATGTTGAATCACCTCCGTGTCAAAAGTTTTCAAATCATCATACTGCCAAGCAAAGATGTCTGCAAATTCCTTCAGCAATTCTCCATAATCAGCCTTTTGTTTTTCAGTCAAATGTGAGGCCAAGTTGACATGTTTGGGATCTTTCTCACTGACCACATTATACTAGAAACCATCTGACTCTTTTTCCCCACTTTGTAATTTGACAGTCACATCGTTGTTATCGAACAACCTTTCCAACGGGACCAAACCTTTAGGAATTCTGTTGGTGGAAAACTGAACTATTTCATGAGCTGCAATTTTTCTCTTGAGCTTTGGCTTCTCAACTTCATTGTCATGTTCATTCTCCTGATCAATCTGCAGATCTGCAAACTCATCTATCACTGCAAGGAATCTGGTGAGTTCAACATCGTCCTCAAAAAATTTCCAAAATTTCACATTATCAGGAAGAGAGGGCCTATATTTAATTTGAATTTCGTAAGACAATTTGTGAGGCAGAGGGGGTATGAATGCACAAGCGGACACAACCAATGAATCATCCAATTCATTCATGGCTCTAGGTACAAATGAAATCTTAAAATCTACAAAACCACTAATTGCCTTCAGTATTTCATCTCTGTATGCCTTCAGCCTGACATGCTTGGCTTGAAAGGACTTATTCACCTGCTGAATAATCAAATCTGCATCTCCAAACACCTGCAATTTCTTAATGCCCTTCTCCTTTGCTGTGTTCAGCCCCAAAAGTAGTGCTTCATACTCAACAATGTTATTAGTTACTTTAAAATCGAGTTTAAAGGACAAATGAGAAGTTTTCTTAGAGGGAGAAATGAATACCACTCATGCTCCAGCTGACTCCTTAGTGAAAGCACCATCAAAGAACATGGTCCAGAGATCATCCTCTGTTGTTTCTATGGGATGAACTATGATCTGATCCGTGGGTTTTCTGAGAAGCAATGTATCAGGAAGCGAATCATCAATTTGCAAGATACAAGATCCCATATCTGTGTCGACTGCATAAATAGGATGATTGGATGGATTCTTCTCATCACTAATTACATATGCCAACTGAGATTCCCTGTAAAGTCTTCTATTCACCCCTATGAAAACAGGGATAGTAGTGTAAGAGAGATCCATTTGAAGAGTGCCACCTAGTCTCTTCATCCATGATCTTGATAGAAGACATCCGAATTTTGGGGGTATGTCAGCCACCACTATGTCCATCACCATTGTCTTCATTGATGCTTGGGTCAAGGTTACAGCCAAATCCTTAATCATCCCAAGGCATTTGACTTTTCGAGAGTCAAAGGAGAAAAGGTAATGATAATACTTGGTGATCTCTAGCCCAAGTTCATCCATGAAAGCCTTTGGCATCAAGTTGTGTGAAGCGTCGGAGTCCAACAAACAATTATGTAGTGTTTTCTCATGAATATTCAAAGATATGTAAAAGGGAGGACAACTTTCATCTCTGTCTTCTACCATTTGGCCTAGAGTGATGGTTGGCTTATCATCATAGATGTTGAGGATATCAGCAGAATGAGATACAGACTAGGGGTCTAAAGTTTTGAGGATATCCTTTTTAAACATCTCATTTTTCATCAGCTCAACAAGAGGGATATGAATCTTAATCTTTTGTATTTCAACCTCAAAATTAAAAGAATATGGAACCTTATCAGCAGTTTTATCAGAAATCTTTACCTGACTTGAAGGGGCTTCCTGATTCTTCTGTTGTTCAAGAGGAGGCTGATTCTCTGGAGTTTGATGGTTGGCAGGGGCAACAGTCTTCTTGGGGGGAGCTGATGCTTTCACCTTTGAAGACTTTGATGGCTGATCTTCTGATGTATGGTCTTTTTGGTTGATAGGGGCAGCAGTCTTCTCAGGAGAGGCTGATGCATCTGGTGGAGCAGCATTAGATTTTGATCGGAGGTTATATCTGTTCTTATCCTCTGCTATGAAAATTCCATCACCAAGGAGATCATCTTCTGTTTGTTTAGTCATTAATGATTCCTCATAATCTTGTTGTGTTAGATAAGAGCTCCCTGTCTCTTCTCCAACACAATGAATGTCACCTTCTTCATATTGTTGATCATCACCATTGTCATCATCCATGACAACATTCTGAAGAGGGAATTTTATCCTCTGATCTTCATTAGAATTCCTATCTCTTTGCAGAATTTGAGTTTGTGGATTATTCCTTTTGTAGGGAAAAGCATTCGGATTTCTGGGGGAAAAAGCATTAGGCTCTTTTTCCCTTGCTGGTTACTGATTTTGAACCTTCAACTTTGACATTTCTGATGTTAGACTATCCAACATCTTAGCCATCTTTTCCATTTTACTGTTAGAAGAAGAAGAGGACTCGACAACAGACTTCTTCTTCTTAGCCCTTCCTTTAAGCTTCTGAGATGCTGTGATGTTTGACTCAACCTCGAGGGCGACATCTTGCATTAAAGAAAGCATAGCTGATCGTCTTTCTCTAAGGATAAGACAAAACTCTGAATCAAAGGCAGCAGAAAATGTGATCTTTGTCGATGCATCACTTGGTTTAATCTCTGCAGGGATCTTACCAAACATTTTATTAAATATCTTGATAAAATCTGAGACCGACTCTCCATCCTCCCTCTTCAAATTTCCAAACTCAGAAATGTAGTATAACAGATCCCTTCTTTCTCCCCAATGCTTCAAGAATACCTCATCTAATTGTTCAATGCTAGTGATTGAATTTGATGGTAGCTCTTTGAACCACTTTCGGGCTTGTCCATCCAAACTCTGAACGAAAACTCTAGTCCACACATCTTCTTCTGAGATATTGATATTTTCGGCATAAACATAAAATGCTTCAATGTGTTATTCAACAGTATACTCCCCTGCTCCTGTAAATTTTGGCATGTATTTCTGATAGTCACCAGTTGGCATGGAAGACAAGGGATTTGGCAATACAAGTGGGGCATATCTGTTTTCCAGGATTTGTTCCATTCTGGTCAAAGGGTCAGCCATGACAGTCTTGGTGATTGATACAGACAAGGAACTAGTAGGAGATGATGGAGGAGATGAACTACCTGAGTTAGAAATGAGTGGCTGTCTCACTTCGTCTCCAGCAGAAGGTTCAAAGACCGATGAAAAATAAGAGGCTTTATAAAATTGACCAAGCAACAATGCTAGATTCTCTTCACCCTTAGAGGACAGATCATGGATAATTTCTTCAAGGACGGGTATATTAGTGTAAGTGTGTAAAACACCTTTCGAAGGTTTGATAGGTGATGAATCGAAAGAAGATGAAGAAGAATTTTCTTTCTGTTTGGAGGATTCTGTATTGAATTCTTTTGGATGGGATGAAATATCAATCTCAAGGAAAGAATCGGTAATATTAGAAGAAAAAGAAGGTTCTTATACCTTAGAAATTTGAGATGAATTTTTTATTTCCTGAGAATTTTGAATTTCAGCAGGGGATTCAACCAAAGACTTTTTAGATATAAAATTATGAGTATCAATTGGAATACCTGAATCAATTGTACTTGCAGATCCGGAAGCCTGTCTTTGCAAAGCTTTGCCCTTGCTGATGATCTTTTCTGAATCAGGAACTGATGTCAATGGGCCTTCTAGGTTTTCCCTCGTGTGAGCTCTTTTGGGAGCCACTTCATTTAAATGGAGTCACCAGATAGAAAATATACAACCTGATAGTGTCTACTTCTTGTCTATCATCAAGAATTAGATCTATGTCATCTCCCAGAGAAGCTGAGCTTCGATCTCCTCTCCCCGGTAGTGGCGCCAATTTGTTATCACTCCAAGAAACCCTCTGTGGTTGTAGACCAAAGGTGCTTGATAACTTAAGAATAATGGTTTTTATGTATTTGGGACAATGGGGTCTTCAATGGTTTGTATAAGAAGCAACTCATCACACATTCAAAGATAAATTGCTTTTAGTAAACAATAACCAGATCCAATAATTGAAAGAGATTATGGAGAAAACTATTCTTGATTTGCCAATACTTAGTGAAAGTAGGGCCTAATACAAGACATCAGGGAATCCTCTAATTTCAAGCCTATGAGTTCAACAAAGAGATAACAGTCTTTATGAACTAGAATAAACTGAAATTAAAGTACAGAGAATGAAAGATGAATAATTCTGGTATTGCAAGCGAAAGGAAACTCCACTTTATTATTGCAAAGAGAGTCTATACAATGGCATCAAAATGTCACCCAGTTTGAACCCTTGTTTCATATAAAAAACAGGCATTTATAGCCTCTTACAAACAGTTATACAGATCCTAAAAACATGGATCTGTATTTAATAAAGACAACTCAATTCTATCTAAACAACTTGCAAATAAAGTCTTTAATAAGTAAACTTAATAGTCGAACTGTCTTCAATCTCCAAAATCGCCATCTGCATCCTTCAGCTCCAAGTATCTGCTGTGGTGAAAAATAGAAGGACACCTGTCTTTGACTGTTGAATTTCCCAACGTTTATGATCGATTTTTGAGGAGATGGTTTTGCATGTGTTACCAAAATTCTCTCAAATCCCTGATGCTGAACCTTTTACATGCGATCCGATAGCCCACTGATACACCGGAGCCCCTTCAAAACCCATTTGGAATGAACTGTGTTGTCCTTGGCTTCAAAAAATAGTTTTCCAGCTTTCAACAGCGCGCTCCTTTAATTTTTCGCGGGTTAACTGTTGAAAGCTGTCACTTTCCATAGCTAACGGGTCATAAAATAATTGCTTTGCGCTGGGGAAAGTTCCGATTACACTCAAAATGACTTTTCTCCTCCAAAATTTGATTTCAAACAAAAATTAGTGGTTATCCGATTTCTCACCTTGCATATTAATGGCAACTTGAGCGAGCACCTTCAGATCTGGATGGGGTTTTTGGCTTAGTTTTTGTTTCAACCTCCTTATATGCCTTTTGAGGCATTTGGCAAGCCACCACAAGCTGTTGTAGTCTTTGGTGAGTTTTTTCTTCCTCTTCTTCTCTCTAACACTTTCCTTAGCCAATATTTCAAACACAACATTGGTCTTGGCGAAGTTATCAGATAACCTCTTATACCTTTCTTTAATCACCCGCTCCAAGACTTCTTGCTGGGAAATTATCTCCTTGAGATGCTTGATCTTTTGAGACTTCTTTGATTTGGAGTTTTTTGATGATTCTCCCTATTCTGTCTGATTGAAGGTTTCATAGTTCTGTGCACACTCAGCTGACTGCTCAGGACTCTTGGTGACAGGGCATTGATCTTGCTGTTCTGATTCTGAATCTGAATAGGGAAAGTTTAATATATTCTTCCCTGTACTCTGCTCTGTAGGATGCTCTGTATTCTGCTCTGTGGTCTTCTCAAATTTTAACTTTCTCTTCAACTTGTGAGGATTCATTCCAGATATTCTGTCTTCTGGAGGCCCTGGCAGGGTCCTTCTTTTTCTTGAACTACTTTGAGGAGAGGATTGTTTCTTTGAACTCTTCATCTGTTCATTTGTAATATGGTTCTGTGTTTCAAAACCTTCCCAGAATAGGAAATGTTCCCAGCTCCTTCCCTATTGTTTCAATTCCTCCATGATAATCAATTTTATGAGACCGGAGTGACACAAAGTAGTTTTCATGCTCAAGGGTTGAGCTCTAACCTTCTTGCAAACCTTAGTCAAACTTTTATGTAGGAAATAAGGCAAAGTAAGAGGGGTCTTTCCTGTGAAATGATCCAGTAGTTTGAAGTGGTACATCATCAGTTTATCATATCTTCCCTCCGAGGTAATGTACAATTGGATACCTTTGAAAAATTCTTTCCATTCTTCGTCTAGATAAGAAACTAGCATACTTTTTTTCCATGCTTTGTGCCTGTACCCCTCTTTCAGATAAACTCTGAAATCCAAATTTTTAGGAGCAGTGGTTTTAAACCAGCTCTGACCAGTTCTTGGTAAACTTGTAGCTGCGGCAATGACAGCCTCATCCACACTAATTTCCATAGACCCGACGCGAGCTTTATTTCCATCGAAATTCTTGGCAAAGGCTTCTGTTGTAGCCTGGTGGCAACCAACTTGCAATTTTTCAACAAATTCAATACACCCTGCATTCAAAAAATGCTTCTGGACTTCGGGATGTGTTTGTAAAAAGGACAGGTTACCAAGCTCTCTTTTGAGTAGAGCACCACTACGTTTTATCACCATTTTGTGGGTCGAAAATCCCACCAATTTGTAACCCCTGCAACTGCCAATCGAGCTGAGGTTCTGCGCTATTGAAAGCAGTTCGGGCTTTGGCTCTGTCATGAAATAAATGAAACTTCAACAGACTTCCAGAAATGATCTGTGATATGGAACCACTATTCGATTTGATATTGTCAAGCCGACAGTACCTCCTCTGTACCTACACCATTGAACTCAAACTTGCCATCCCGGATGCCATGAGTGTTGAGCGTGATTTTCTGAGCCGAATTCACATCACAATCCTATTCTGGCGTGCAAAATTAAGTTTCCATCATTACCCACTCTCATCAGCGCATGATTTGGATTTGCCTGACGTGGGATGATCATATCATCATTACCTTCAGACGTGGATATCACGCATGTGATTCCCGCTTTCTTCGACAACGGTCTGTGGAAAACACCTCTGTCAGTTGTTCATACTTGCCACTTACGCCAATGCGTGACCCCGTGGAAAACCCCTGTTAGCTGCAGAAAGTATGCACTTTCAACAGTGCACCACTTTGTAAAAAGCACTCCTTAGTTGTGGAAAGCATGCACTTTCAACAACACGCGACCCGCGAAACTGATTCTTGCACATTTTGAAATTCGCCACTTTCAATAGCGCAAAGACTTATGGAAAGTGTTCCTTAGCTACAAAAAGCATGCACTTTCAACAGCGCACGCTCAACTTTTGGACACAGGTTAGCTGAGGAAAGTGAAAAATGAAAATTTTGAAAAGAAGACTTTATGGGTCAAATTATTTTCTTAAGACAAAACCAAAACCTAATTTTTTGCAGCTATAAAAACTCAAAAATAACTTGAGGACACTACCGATAGCCATGCTATCCACTACAAAATTCAACCAAAAGGACAGTTTCATTTTGGGAGTTAACATAATTGTACCTGAAAAAACCATCCATGAAAGAAAATAATTCACAAACCACACATTCATCGATGATCTGGTCAATAAATGGGGTTGGAAAATTGTCTTTCGAGCAAGCTGTCTTCAATTCGCGAAAGTCCATACATACACGGATTGTACCTTGCTTCTTGTTGACAGGAACAGGGTTGGATACCCAATCCATAAATTGCACAGGATAGATGAAGCCAACTTTGATGATTTTCTCTACTTCAAACTTTATCACCTTTTCCTTGCGAGGATTGATTGTACGAAGCTTCTGCGGATAGGATTAACATCAGGGTATTTTGTGATCTCATGTTCAACAATATGTGGATAAATTCCTGGAATCTCCTCATAAGATCAGGAAAAGACTTCGCGAAATTGTTTAAATATTTTAGTGTAGATATGAATCTCTTCAAGGGAACAATCCACTCTCACGAAGATATTTTCCACGACGTCAAGGGTTCTAGAGATGTCGATAGGAATCGTTTCAGCTATACTTTCCATTTTCCCTCGACATATATTTCATGCATAGATAGAGGGTTAATATGACAAGGGGCATCTCCATTCATGGTCGTAACAAAATATCTTGGCTCTATTCTCTTCATCTCAGGTAAGAAATAAGATATGTGGTGCAGATTGTCCCAAGGTCTGTCTAGCCTAGTCATTGATTCTAAAATTGGCTTGTCATAGGGATCGTAAGTGACGAGAGAGACTTGAGTCTAAACAAGCTCTAGAATGGGATCTATCTCTTTTGGGGGAGCCAGATTAGGGTTGGTCGAGGCTTGCTGGACAATACTGTACGCAACCTCAACAAAAGATACGGGAATAGCCATTCCAAGGTTCCCTACCCCTTCCCTTGAAGTCGATGGGGAAGGTAAAATACACAGGTCATTAAAGTAACTCATTCTAAAAGAAGTGACTTGAAAAATTGTAGCCTTCGGCTGGTCGGGGAAAATTGAAATAAACCTAACATCATTGGCAGGCAACAAATAATCAAAAGTCCCCATCAAATATGGAAACAATCTGACACCTAATTTAACGGTACTTGTTTGCAGGTTGTCAATCATTGGGACCATGGATGACCTCGATGAAGGGTCAAGACAAGAAAAGGATAACTGATCAACAATTATAATACGACCTTCGTGAGGAAAACATAAGACCCAAAAAATGGTGGATACAACCACTATCATAATGTAGGTCCAATTTCGCCCTAACAAAATATTGTAGTCGAGAGGTGCATCGACTACTTCTACTTCGACATACAGTTTTTCCCTCTAAATGCATGAGGAAGGAGGGAATTATGCCACGTGGCCTGAAATATCGACTGTCAAATGCATTTAGCAACGTGGATGATAGAGACAACTCAGGTTGGATGATGGCCTTCCAACATGCCAACGAAATCACGCAAGTCGAGGCATCCTCATCAACCACCGTATGAAAAATGTTTTGTGTCAACAATTCCGTGGCATACACCACTACTATCTGAAAAGTGACAAGGTGGGGAAGATGAGGTTTATGGTTTGTAGGGTGAAAAACAATCATTCTTGAGTTAGTGGTCTTGGCCACTCCCAAGGCCGACAACAATGCTTTCCTCTATGAGGGGAAACTCTGGAGAACTTCTAGAGAGGACATTGCACAAGGAGTTTGTGTCAGATCCTCCACAATGTAGTAATTATGAGGATCCTTTGTGATTTGGTTGTGAGAATCCTTTTTGAACACACCCTTAGGGATGCGAGTCATCGTTTCTTTCATCGTCTTCTCAATTTGAAGAGGATTCAGTGGGTTAGAGGAATCTTTTCCCTTCTCAACATATTCGAGCATTCCATAGTTATGAGCCCTAGTCTGTAGATTATCTTTGACTTTCATCATATAAATGTCTGTGGCTCCGTATTTAGTATTGGGTGTGGGGGCTCCTTGACTATGCCCAAGCATTCTCGTGGATGAGGAAGCTTGAGCCAAATGTTTACCTTGCGGAAAAGGGTTGGTTAACATGACAGTCTATTGTTGTGCCAATAGCTTTTGGGATTCCTCAAGCTAAGGGCATTGGTGAGTCAAGTGGTCATCCGTGAAAAGATTACACAAAAACTTCACTTTTCTCTTTTCATTTTTTCCCTCACCAACATTATTTACAACCTTCTTATCCCCCTTACCCTTCTTATTTTTAGGTTTCCTCTTTCCCTTGGTTTTCTAGTTACCCTTGGGATTTTTTGATTGAACATTGTGTACATCCGGTGTTTGGGTTATGGGGGCATCCGAACTAGGATTTTGGCTAGCCACGGTTTGTTGAATCGATAACTGTTGTAACTGATTAGACAATTGATTTGTGGTCTTACTCTATGTTGATCCTACTATGTCGTCGGTGTGAGGCCCAAACTTCTGTTTGGTCTTGTTGAACGTCGAATGTGGTGCGTTAGGCAGGATATCGTATAACATATTGGACTGAGAGTAAATCAACTCTAGTTATTGGGCTCTCATGATAGCCTCTTCCTTGGAAAAAATCCCATACATCGCGATGTCTTTGGATACACAAGGTACCAAGGACTTTAGGAACCACTCAAGAAAAAATACGAGAGGGACCTTAACTTTGATAAAACTCTTTCATCGTCGCCATTCTCAGATGTGATCCGATATATGGTATGCTTTTGTTTGCTCGAAGTTGTCCAACAACTTGGTGCCAACATCGTATCTTACCGGTAACTCAAAATGGTTTAAGAAGACAATAGACAAATCGTTAAAGAAAGCATACTTCGAGCTATCAATCTCGATATACCATTTCATGACACCCCCTATAAGAGTGCATTGAAACAAAAACAATTGAACATAATGATCCTTTAATGAGTTGGATGAGAACCATAAGTGAAATTTCATCACATGATCACCTAGATATTTTCCAAGCTTTCCTTCAAAGTTAGGGATGTTCGAGGGAAACTTAGTCGGCATGGGGGGCCAATGCAGATCATGACAGGTCAGGTCATTCAAAAGTCTCGACAAGTCTGGAAAATGTAGAGTTGCCAGAAAAGTTAGTCTAGGTTGTGGTAGATTCACATGAAAAGAGGGGCTTGGATTTTGGTTGGCACCAGGTTGCCAAGAAAAGTTTGATTGCTAGCTAGGGTTTTGGTAGAGACCATGGTGGCCCTGTCCAGTAAAAGGGACTTGCGTTTTATTCTACATCGTTGGCTGATTCCCATAGTTGGATGACATTCATTGTACATGTATTGATCTATGTACAATACTCTAAGGAACTTGGTTGGGGATGACCCCAACCGACCCTCCTAGCATAAGTACTAAACTTTGCTTGAGGTTCCACTAAGTGTGGGAGGGGTTTCCCCTAATCGACAACCCTTGCGAAGGAAACAATCTTTGCCAAGGATTTCCAAGACCTTGTGAGGAGTAAACTCTTTTCATCGCTCCCTATGAAGGAATGGAACCTTGTGTAGGGTTTTGTTGACCAGAAATGGGGTTTCCCCCAGTCGAGAAAGAAAACGATGAGAAATTGTTATTTTTAAATGCCTTGAATAAAGAAAAAGGCATAGATACCACCATAGTCAAGTATTATTGAGGTCCATGGCTCCCTCCACTGAACAAACTAGAGTTGGTATTAAGCTTGATCGACTGCTAGAAAGTTCCTCCAAGCGAAGGGGACGGAGGAGGGATGTGATCCCCATCGTAAGGGATAGGGTTGAATGGGGAAGTGGTGCCCACAACATATCCATACAAGGAAGCATTAGAGATCATTGCCCCCACACCAATTTTCTATAGGTTAGAACCAAGCTGGAGTCAAAACCTGACATCCCATATGTGTTACAAAAATATTCCCTTGTGGATAGGTGAACTTTCCCTTGGAGTACAGACCCCTCTACCAAGACAAAAAACTACCTTTGGAAACTACCATTCCTATATATTAATTTTATCCATCGAAAAAGAGAGGAGGGATAATATGATGTACCTCACATTCGAGTTTTTTCCAAGATGCTCCAATCTGCGAGTTCCAAACAATACCTCCAATGGATAACAAGAAACAAACGACTATCTCCTACTCTAATGGATGAGACAAAATCAAACTATTTATGAATATTAAGACAAGCATAGACAAGTACATGTAAAAAAACATACTAGAAGGAAATAGGCCAAGTATATTAATGAGAACTTAAAATGAAAACTTACAATCTTCAGATGACGTTGCAACAAACTCTCCAAGCCCTCCTTGTCCAACCCTTGCTCGAAAGATCCACGACCATAATAACAATGCTTTGCTAATTTGTTCCTCTCTTGTTCACCATGAGAATGCCTCCATTTATAGTATTTGAGAGGCTCAACCACCTTGGTTATATTTGGGATTAGTTGAGGATATGGCTCCATTAGTTGTGATATCTCCCTTATATGCAACCTAGGGGTTAGATTTGAGCCAAACCAACTCGATCCATCCATAGATGTCTTTAGAAGAAAAAATGATTTCTTCCAAGATTTGCTCAACCATTTCGGTGCTCCCTTAGATGGGCTACAGAGTGCTACAATTCTCCCTATGATATGAGCAAGAAGTGCTAATGTTCCCTGCATATGATTAGGGGAGCGTCGATCTTCCCAAAATTTTCCAAGATGAACAATTCTCATAGAAAAACACTTGTTCCAATTGTCTGATGATGGGGCTTCTTATTCTAACATGTTTTATAGGTTGTATCAAGTGTTTTCATGGTGTCTCTTGCGATGCGACACTTACGGAATGAGAAAGCGACACTTACGACACTTGCAAAAAAAGTGACACTTACGACAATGAGAATGTGACATTATCGAATTGATGAATTTTGATGTGTAACAGATTTCCCCCCAAAGTGTGAAGTCATAAAATGAAATATGATGGCTGAAACACTTTGTATATTCTTCGAAGCAAGGGTATGGGGTTGGGGAACTGGTAGAAGCTGTAAAAAACCATAAAAAAATGTTAATATGTGTTCCATTCTCGAGGCATGCATACCTATGCTCGGACTATAAAATGACTCAAAGTATGGCCACCAATAAATAAATTGTGGATCCATGATGATATTGAGTAAGGGTATGGCCACTAGAGATACAATGTGGATACATACTTCTATGACATGAAATTATCATAGCCATGCAAAATAGATAGTGGAGCTACAAGATGATAAAACATAGCCACAAACCAATACAACGTGTATCTATGTGAAAACATATATATCATCATGATCATATGACTTCCTTTGCAGCTTGGACAGAGAAGATAGAAGAGTGGATTCTCAACCCAGGGTCTTGATCCCAATCCTGATGTTAAGGTCCTAACCCGCACATAGGTAGATCAATGTATTTGAATGTAATAAAGGTCAATATTAATAAGGCCTTTCAATAAAATAGAATAAGGCGGATGTAAGAAGACCTAATAGAAGCTTCCTCTTCTAGAAGGATCTTCCTCTATATGTTTCTCTTAATAGACATATTTAGTATAAATAAGGGTCGAGGGTATGAAAACCCTATCTTGGAGATTATTATAATAGAGCGTTGCTCGATTGGAGGTTTCCCCCTCGAAGAGGCCTGTGAACATTTCTTTTCGAATCAAAGTGTTATTTCTATTGCTATTGTTATATCATTTCTGTGTATTGTTAAGATTATGCTAGATAATTTACTGTTATTCTGCCATTTCTAACATTTTATTTCTATTCTACATATTTTATATATCTGGTATCTTGCAAGTGGTATTAGAGCACTTTCCTTGGTAGAAATTGTGGGTATTTTTTTTGTCAGGGTAGAGACGTATTCCGGTGTCTTTAAGCCACAGAGATCTGTCATTACACGCATAAACTCGCGGTTGAGGGATTCATACACGCAGGAAATATAAGTGGTTCTTAAGCGCACATATGTTGGCCACCCTTGTAACCCCTGTTGGTACCCCTTCGAGTGGTAGTGCATTAGACAACACCTATGTACGGATTGAACTAGATTTATTGAAGCCCTCTTTAGATAAACCTATTGGCCGTCGGACTGCTATAGTGTCACCAAGAACAACACTCGGGAAGATACTCTCTAGTACCTGGGTAGTCGGGTAGTACGGATAAGGGTATGGTCTATCCTCCTTAGTTAGTGCCCTAAGATATTGGGCCGAGTACTATTGTTGGACCTCACACATATATCAGAGAGCTATAGCACAGGGCAAACCCTTGTCTATAGAACCCTTGAATACCAAACCCTTGGGGAAAATAAACAAATTAAACTGGCGAGATCTATTGCCACGCATCTGTGTTTGGGTTGCTAATTAAATAAAAATTTCTCTCTGGTTCAGAATTTGGGGATTTCAACACTGCAACATTCTTCAAACCAAAGTATAACCCCGTAGCTGTAAAAAAAAGATATATATA
>JZKD02S1763732.1:89320-101982 GCA_000966675.3 Picea glauca
CCTATAATTCAGTTGCTTTTGATTATGCTAAGCATGGTAAATTTTCACGTAAAAATGGAATAAAAAGTCCATGTACATATTGTGGTTTAGATAACCATCATGTTTCAAGATGTTGGAAAATATTGACCACATTCAAGAAGATTTCCAAGCAAATGCAACTTGAAAAGAGGATGCAAAAGATTTGCACTCATTGCCTGAAGAGGGGTCATCTCATTGACCAATGTTGGACATTGCATCCAACCACTCATCCTCAGCATGAGAAACAAATGGATAAAGAGGCTGGAAAGAATGGAAGAGGAGATTCCATCATTGATGTGAGTCAAGATGATTCACAAGAAGACTATCTTCAGTAGAAAAAGTCACATTGAATTGGCTTGGTAAGAAATGGTTAGATTTATTAAACAGGTAAGGCTTTCTTTTCTTTGTTTGTAGATGCACATTTCAGCCTTATGTATGTTTTTCTATTGAAAGTATGACAAGTTGCAACAGTTTATCATAACTTGTATGCTGCAAGTTTGTATGTGAATGCAATTCATTTGAAGGCATTCTTGTTGTTGCACAACTTCTCCAGGAGGATGTAAAAGATGGGTATGATGCTTACTTATTGCAACCATTTATATTTTAATTTCAGCTCTTATGTACCCACATGTTTTTGGGTTTATGTACTTATGTTTGTACACATGCATGGGATTTTGTATGTGTAAACAATGAACTTTGTGATAGTTTCACTATGAGTGACTCATGATTGTAACATGGTTGTGTATCATGAATGTCGACTTGTCATTGGGAATGTCGATATGTTTCAAATGAGTCTCGACTTGTGTCGATGTTGTCTTGATGACTATGTTGTGTCGTCCATGTTTTTTGACTTATGTTTTAGTCGATGGTGTTTGTTGGCTTATAAGTCAATTTTGAGTACACCAAGATGCAGGAAAATTCCATGTAATTTGATGAAGCACAAGATGCGACCATTTTCTTGAAGAGAAAAAAGACTTTGTTGGCATCATTTTCAATCTTGTATAAAGTTTGTTTTCAAGATTGATGTTTTTCTTGGGTTGTGACAAGATGTCGCAGGAAATCATTTTGCAACCATTGTAGAGTGGATTGTGTTTGACGCCAAAGAGTTCACATGAGGGACTTTATTCTCAGTGGGAAGGCTAGCATATTTCCAAGAACAAAGAGAACAATGGGTCAACAACAACCAGAGAACAGTGGTTGAGGGACATAGCCAGTTGCAATGCAAGGCATGTCAAGGTACCCAGGTGATTTCCAAAAATACTTTTCAAGTAGACTTAGTTGATAGAACTTGGAAGTAGAAGAGTAATGAAGCTTGGGCAGATAATCATTATCTTTTGTGGGTCCAAAATCCTTTCAGTGGGAAGGCGTGATTAGAATCTGGACCAAGGGTCAAAATTTAGCCCAAAAATGAAAGTATTTGGAATCACCTCAAAACAAATAGGTGTGTATCCCTCATCGTCACGGACCCAACACACTTCGAACAGGGTCAAACGAACATCGGATGAGTGAGATATCGTGTTCTGTTCGATTTTCCAAACAGGTAAAAAATTTGCTGATTGTACAGTCTGTACTCATCCACAACACAAGAAGCATATGGATAAAGAGACTGGAAAGAATGTAAGAGGATATTCCATCATTGATGTGAGTCAAGATGATTCACAAGAAGACGATTTTCAGCAGAAAAAGTCACCATTGAATTGGCTTGGTAAGAAATGGTTAGATTTCTTGAACAAGTAAGGCTTGCTTTTCTTTGTTTGTAGATGCACATTTCAGCCTTATGTATGCTTTTCTGTTGAAAGTATGACAAGTTGCAATAGTTTATCATAACTTGTATGATTCAAGTTTGCATGTGAATGCAATTCATTTGAAGGCATTCTTGTTGTTTCACAACTTCGCTAGGAGGATGTAAAATATGGGTATGATGCTCACTTATTGCAACCATTTATCTTTTCATTTCATCTCTTATGTACCCACATGTTTTTGGGTAATTTATGTACTTATGTTTGTACTTGAAGGAGAGTTGAAGTGCTATGCACATGCACGGGATTTTGTATGTGTAAACAATGAACTTTGTGATAGTTTCACTATGAGTGACTCATGATTGTAACATGGTTGTGTATCATGAATGTCGACTTTTCATTGAGAATGTCGATATGTTTCAAATGAGTCTCGACTTGTGTCGATGTTGTCTTGACAAATATGTTGTGTCGTTCATGTTTTTCGACTTATGTTTTAGTCGATGGTGTTTGTTGGCTTATAAGTCAATTTTGAGTACACCAAGATGCAGGAAAACGCCATGCACTTTGATGAAGTACAAGATGCGACCGTTTGCTTGAAGAGAAAAAAGACTTTGTTGGCATCATTTTCAGTCTTGTATAAAGTTTGTTTTCAAGACTGATGTTTTTCTTGGGTTGTGACCAGATGTCGCAGGAAAGCATTTTGCAGCCATTGTAGAGTGGATTGTGTTTGACGCCAAAGAGTTCACATGAGGGACTTATCCCCAACCCCAGCCCCAACCCCCGTATATATGTACACCCCATACGACCTCCACATATTTTGGTGCACATGTTTTCAAACGGTTCCCAAACCCCACGCACCCGACACTTGGCGCGCCCACAAACTTTCTAGCTAACAAAGCCCTTTTTATGCGCTGGGACTTGGCCATATGGCCCCCCATGCGCCCACCGCCTCTGTCTTTGGGGGACTTAGTTTGATAACGGTGCGACAAATTCATGCATTTCATGGAATGACGTATGTGCTGGGTTTAGGAATGAGAAACTCCCAGCAGCTAGGTAACTCACACAGGAGGTGCAAATTGGCGAACCAGAGACAACAAGCTTGAAGGAGGAAAAATGCCAGGAGGCCTAACTTCTTCATCTTTTGGCCAAATGAGGTGCCATAAGAGCCTATATAGGGGTTTTTGGATGTTATGAATCCATTGGAACTATTTTCAAATCCATTTGGAGACTTATTTTTCAGGTTTTTCTACCTTGAAGTTTCAGGAGCTTAAGGAAGCTTAGGGCCACCATTGAAGGAGGTCATGCTCAGATGAGCCCAAGTCTATTTTTTGTGACTGAATAGACATTTTTGACTAATTGTTATGCTCTGAACACATTGGTACAGGTTTCATAGGAATTTGAGGACTTTTAAAGGTGTTTTTTCCACAAGGAAGCTTAGGGAAGCTCAAGGCCACATGTAGAAGAGGTCATGCCCAGATGAGCCATGGTCTGTTTTCAGAGTTCTATTAGTCATTTTTTGGGTTTTTATGTATTCTGAACCCAATGATACAGTCATTAAATCCATTGTATTTGATAATCATATTGTAAAAGAATATTTGAAAAACTAATCCCAAAGAGCCTAGTCCATTGATGGAGGCTCAAGGAGATGTAGCCCAGTTGGGGGTGAACTCCTTTATCATTTTGTTATTGTTGTGAGTTTGCTGGTTTATTTGCTGCAAGTTATTTTTTCTGTGTATTTATTTAAACCACATATTTAAGACCTCACACATAAACACCTAAAATATGCATAAACTTGACACATAGTTTCTCTTGCACAACTATGACATTGAGCAAGGTCCTGAAGTTTATTTTAATAGAGTAGAGGGTGCTTGCATAGAATAAAAATTCAGCCCCCTATTTTCAGATCACCGTGCCACATGGGTTCTAACTTTCCTACCCCCAGTTTGTCATGATCTTGATCATAGACTAGGACTAGATCTCGTTATGCAAAAGAGCGAGGTCGAACATACTTATCATATTGATTTTTTATGCATTTTTTATATGTCTCGTTGTCGAGGGAAACATCGTGATAGGTTTCATCCAACTTGGTTATATATAAGAATCGTTCCTCTTCAATAAAAGTGTGAGGTAGGAGTTCTACAGTGAGTTTCAATGAAGGAATCTCACATTCTATCAGTAATACCGCTTCTATATCGTATACCAATTGGAAGGGTGTAAATGCAGTTGCGGTTTTAATTGAAGTTCGATAAGCCCAGAGTGCGAAGAAGAGTTGCAAGTTCCAACAGGTTTTTTTCACTCTCAAAATATCTTTCTAGACAACAAACCCTTAGATGCAGACATAGTGAAACTGAATTGTGAACGATGTACTCACGATTTATTTGATGAACCACGATTTGAGAATCGAGGTTGATAATCAATTGAGATATACCTAGAGAAGAGGATTTGATTAAGAGTCTGATGATGACATGATACTCTGAAACATTATTGGTTTCATATCTGAGGCAAATTCCTCTTGAACTCACTAACTCGCCAGAGTGGTAGATGACCCAAGCTGCAGAAGCAATGTTCTAGGTATATTGACTAGAGCCATTTGCAAACCTGAAATAGATGGGAAAGGATGATATCATATGCACATTCAATCACAAAGAAAAGTATAAGCAGCTGAGAAAAAACTCATGCACGCAAAAGAAAAGACACACCATGTCAAAAACATATAGTACAATAATGTACAAAGCACACATGTGATATATTCTATGCATATTACTTCTTGAGGTAAAGCCCATTTCGGAGCTCACAGAGAGATATTCCATCGTAGTCTACTAAATCATAGGTGCCTCTATGTAACATGTGTTTTATAATGTATGGCTCGTGCCACATGGGTTCTAACTTTCTTGCCCCTAGTTTTTCATGATCTTGATCAAAGAATAGGACTATATCTCCTTATACAAAAGAGAAAGGTCAGACATACTCATCATATTGATTTTCTATGTGTCTTTGATATGTCTCATTGACGAGAGCAACATCGCGACAGGTTTTTTCCAACTTGGTTAGATATAAGAATCATTCCTCTTCAACAGAAGTGTGAGGTAGGAGTTCTATGGTGAGTTTCAGTGAAGGAATCTTACATTCTATCAGTAATACCACTTCTATCTCGTATACCAACTGGAAGGGTGTAAATCCAGTTGTGGTTTTAATTAAAGTTAGATAATCCCAGAGTGTGGAGAAGAGTTGCAAGTTCTAAGAGATTTTTTTCACTCCTGCCATGCGTTGAAGCATGGTTTTCAAGAATTTGTTGATGGATTTAACTTGTCCATTTTCCTGAGGGTATTAGGGGGATGAGTTGTCATGGAAGAAACTTAACTTGTTGCACAATTCACCCATCATATGTTTCTAGAAATGGGATCCATGATTAGTTACAATATATTGTGGAAACCTGCATCGAGTGATGATGTGATTGAACACAAAAAGTGTTGCAGTACAACCATCATTAAGGAATGTAGGCATAGCCTCAACCCATTTAGTGAAATAATCGACGACTATGATAATATGATCGTGCCCCTTGGTTGAAGTAGGATTACATTGCATAAAATCAATGCCCCATTTTGCAAAGGGGATGATGACAACAATGGGATGAAGTGGAGTTGGGTGGGTATGTTCTTTCTTTTGAAACATCTAATAGGATGGGAATTTTTAACGACCTCAATGCAATCTTTGAATATAGAAGTCCAAAAATAACCGAGGTCCGACACGTAGAATTGTTTTGGCGGTAGCCATCCCAAATAGATGACCGCCACAAGCTCTAAGGTGACAGTCATTTAAAACTTGTTTAGCCTCGTCAAGGGTTAAGAAAAATCGTAAGAAAGTATTAATTCCATGGCGGTACAAGGTGTCACCAATGATAAGGTAGTTCTTTGAGTGGTGTCTAATGCGACATCGTTCATCATGTGAAATGTTAGGTTGAAAGCGTTGGGTTTGGACATAGAGAAGAATATCTCCATACCATGAATTGAATGTACTACTGAGGAAAAAGGATCCATCAGGAAGGGAATCATTGGGCTTACTATCCTCATCATTATGGTTAAGATCACAAATTAATTCTGCAAAAACCAATGATTTCTTAGCCTTGGATTTGGAAAAATCGAGATTAAGTTCTTGGAGACTGACGATCCATTTCGAATATTTACCCCCAAGTACTTGACGAGTCAAGATGTCGTACATGGGTTTTGAGTATGCAATGACCATGGTAGTGTGTAACATAATTTAATGGTGAAATCTCTGGATGAAAATAATGTAACACCCCAAGGTCGAGTCCCTTTTGAATTGTAATTATGTTTATAGGTTGGTGAGCCAGATGCTAAGGCCAATAAGCCTGATTTTTGTATATGTAAATAATCACATCATTAATAAAAATTACATCATTGTGTGTAGACCCTCCATGAAGAAAGAGTTATGGGGGACTAAGCTCCACTAGGTAGGGAAGGGGATAAGTGTCTAGGAATAGGGGCTAAGCTAGAGGGCTTACCTTTAAAGGAATAATATTATATTATTATTTCCTAGAGGCTAAATTTTAACTTAACCGTGTTGTCCTAAGTTCCTGGGGAAATGGGACGAGTGTTAAGTGGAGCTCATGCAGCCTCAGGGAGACATGTTTCAACCTGGGTGCATGAATTTTTTAAGTGGGAAAGTCAACTCGTTGGGGGGTTCCCTCACCATTCTCGAATTCTCACGATTCTGACAATTCTGATGATTCTATAGAAGCTCATGATGGTCACCACTCTGGAAGTCAACCATACTCCCCACTAATCTACACACCATTGTAACCTATAGATATACTTGTGTTATCCTTTGTATTTCCTGGGAACCCTAGCGCACCTGTATTTTCCTGAGCCTGTGTTGTGTCTTAGTGATTGGTTGTTGTTGCCAAAACAGTTCCTTGACTGAGCTTGTCTTTCTACCATATTCTATGTCCTTATCCATTTTCAATTGTTACCATCACCTATGTGTTAGCCGAATTTTGTTGTTGAAATCACCCATGCCCGTTTAACTTAAGAGATGAATTGAGGAAGGAGGTTGTTAGGCCTGTGAGAAACTCTCCCTAGGTGAGAGAGTTTGTTGGGGAAGTGAGTTCTCCTGGAGGGAGTCTCGTAGAAACTAAAGTACTCTGAGAATTATGGTCTAGCCTATTGCTAAAGCCAAAGGAAAGGGAGGTGCAATAGTTGATGGACTTGTAATAGTGAAGGTGTACCCTCCTGGGGTGGAACTTGCATGTGGGGAATGAGAGTCTATGGGTTGTGGGCGTAAGTGGCTCTTGGGATAAAATCCTTCCTGTTGCTCTGTGTGACTTCCATGTTGTCCTTGCCAAGCCTAGGAATCCCTTGCCCGATGGAGTTTAGTCCCAGCTCGGGGGTGACCCATTACTGAGTATGATGAGAAACGTGGTCTAAGGCTGGGAGGTTCATGGAAGATCTGCACGTAGTTGGTGGGCCTCAATTAAAACATAAGTACCTTTTTTTTGTTCATTTACATGTTGTGTATTTGTATATGATGTTATATCTATGGTTTTGTCTGTGATTATTGCATTTTACTGTTATTTTGCATTAAGTTGTGTGATAGCAGAACATAAATCATCTATTAAATATTGGTATGTGTTATTGTCGCTTCTGCAAGAATATGTGCATGTACAAAATGTTAATATATATATATATATATTTGTGTGTGTGTGTTTGTGTGCTCGAGCATGTTAGTTACAGAGATAATGTTTCCTGGCCTGTCAGTTTAAGGTCGGGGACGTTACAGATTGGTATGAGATCCATGGTTTCGACACTAAGCCTGTATGGGCCATGTTAGTGGTTAACGAGACAAGATTTCAGAGTGAATTGTTGTCGAAAGGGAGAAAATTCAAGGTTTAGAGCATCCCTGGGTACCAAGAGAATACACTAGCTGTGTTATGAAGCTCAGGAGGTATAACAGTTTATGGAATGGAAACAAAGAAATAAGTTTCAACAACCAGTGTGTTGAGCCATGAGGTTGAAATTGGGCCGTAGGATCTGTTCGGGAGAAGGAAAACCCTTCACAGTCGTCAGATCTAGAGAAGGTGCATAAAAGTTAAACCCCTAATTCCTTCATACTTCGCGACTTCGACAAAGTTTATGTGTTATAAGAAAAAGAGTCGAAGCCCGAATTTACGAAGAGGATCTACACCGAAGATCCGAGAATAAATGCTTGACCATTAGATCAGTCAAAGGAAGAATAGAACCATTAGATCAAGCCAAGAGAAAGGGGTAAGGCACAATGATAGATTAGCATATTCGAGATCTTGACACTTCAGGAGAAACGAGGTGTGCTAAGGTGAATCCTTTTGAAGTCCCAAAGCCCGAAGTCCCGAAGTGACGCAACATGATGATGTCACCCAGGGTGACATGGACTTCCTTAATCCTACCACGTGTCAATCAGAATGGAACTTTGACAATCTTGTTGAACCAAAAGAAATTCAACATGTGGGGCCACGTTCCACCACCTTAATTGTTGATAGTTGTACCATGTGGACCTTGGAAGGTAAAGTAGAATCGGAAATTTGAAAGTTTGAGAGATTTGAGGAATGTAAGTGTAAAATATTTTGAAGTCCTGAAGTTTCGAAAAATCGAATCGACGTGGCTTGTTGACGTCACCAAGGATGACGCATACACATGGGATGTGTGACACATGTTAATGAGTTAAGAACCTGAGGAGGATAGCCACTTCAGGGAAAAGTGGGGTTGCGTGGGTTGAGAACTCCTGAAGGCATAAGTGCAGGAGTCATCATGATCGTTGATAGTCATTGACGCGTGTCAAAATATCTGACACTCCAGAGAGTTTTCACTTCAAAGGTTTGTGGCATTGAAGGCTTTGGAAGAACCCGAAGCCCAAAACTACGAATCACAGAGTAAGCGCCTATTGGTTTAGCACTTGGTCCTAGCTGTGTTCACATGTGAGTTAAGGAATGAAGAAAAGGGGTAGTATTGAATGGTGAATTTTTGTAGAACATAACAGGGCTTAGAGATAGAATCGTGGGGATTCTTGATCGACGCAGACCCACCAAAAATGGAGTCTGATATACTTTTTGTTGAATCAGATTGTTTAAGTTATTCTGGAAAATTATTAAAGATTGATATCCTGACAAAAACTCGGTTGATTGCACATTTTTGCAGAATTAACAATTGACATAGCTGAACCGAGTTGTCACATAGTACAGAGAAATGGAGGAGGCATAGGATGCTTACAGTTCGAAGGATGAAGTTAGAGGAAAGGATGTCCATTTGGGAATTGAAGAAACAAAATCCAATGGGCATGGAGAAGAAATAGATAAGGAAGTGAGCATTAGGAAAATCATTAAGAATTTGCAAAAGGATGTGCAAATGCACCAGTTATATAAAAAAAGGATTATGAGAGCCAAGGAGCAACATGGAGACTTCAATATGAAGTTGATGCAAAGCCTGGAAATAATCAAAAAGAAATTGGATAAGGAGAGTGGCTCCAACAAATCAGAAAATCATGGGACCCCTGATGAGGAAAGAAGAGGAAGAAGTGGTAGCAGACATCACCAACACTCCCAAAGGAATTACAAAAGGAGGCCACACAACAGTTCAAGTCCATATCCTACCAGAAAGCATAGGAGATATGAAGTGGATGAACTAAAGGGTGAAAAGAATAAAATCAAGCTTCCTACTTTTGATGGAGAGAACAAGAAAGATGAAGATGTTGAGGCATGACTGTTGGGCATGAAAAAATATTTCCAACTGCATAACTATTCTTCTCATGCAAAGGGAAGAATTTCCATCTAAAAACTTAAAGGGAAGGAATCCATATGGTGGGATCATATTGTGCAAGTACATCATGTCAGAGAGAAGAATGTTACATGGAGGGAATTCAAGAGACATTTTGAAAATAAGTACTTAACTAAGAGGTATTATGAAAAGAAAATTAAAGAGTTATTTAAACTCAAGCTGGGAAGTGTGTCCATTGATGAATATGAAAGAATATTCTTGTAGTTTTTGAAGTATGTTTCCTTCATCAAGGATGAGACAGTTAATATTCAAAGGTATCTGAGTGGTATTCCATCTTCCATCAGTGACAAGATCCAATATTATGATCCTAAAAATATGGAAGAAACAATAAGGAGAAAAAAATGCTTATATGATCAGCAAAAAGGAAAGCCTACTTTCCAAAAAGCTTGGGAAGACAAGAAGAAGTTTAAGAGGGAGTAGAGGCAGAAGGGAAACAAACCACCATTTTTCAGGAATAGTCCTCAAGGACAACCAATTTTGAGAGAGCCCAGGATGGCTGAAGTAGGTGGGAAAAGGCCAAGGTCGACACCTATGGAATGTTGGGGTTGCAAAGGAGATCATAATTAGAGATATTTTACTCACAACAAGGACAAGGTGAGAGTTTTTCACAATGTTCAGCAAGCTAAAATAGTGGAGGACATGGGAAGAAGAGTACAAAGAATCTATGCAGCCCTGGACAACAATCAAGATGAGTTTAAATCACACATGACTGAAGTTGAAGGTATGATCAATAACCATGCCTTTACTATTTTAATAGTCTTGGGAGCTAGTCATAGTTAAATAGATCCTAAAGTTGTGGAAATATTATGTTTTCCAAGAAGAAAGCATGAGAAGTCTTGGTTGGTACAACTGGCTACATGATCCAAGAGGAAAGTTGTTGAGTTGGTTAAATCATGTCCAGTGGGCATGAATGGACTAAGTACCAAGGCAGATCTGAACATATTTCCTTTAGGATCATACGGTTTCCTAATTGGTATGGATTGGTTTGATGAAAATCATACCATATTATACTTCCATAACAAGGCATTCACTTGCTTGGATGAGGAAGGAAATTAGAGAGTAGTTCAAGGAATTCCCAGGGCAGTTGCTGTCAGAGAAATCTCAACAATGCAGCTGAAGAAGTGTTATAGGAAGGGTTGTCAAATATTTGCATCCCATATAGAGGAAGAAACTAAGGATAAGGTGTCAAATATGAAGGATCATGTAGTCCTCTAAGATTTTGAAGATGTGATCAAGGAGGTACCAGGACTACCCCCAAATAGAGATATTGATTTCTCTATAAATTTGAAGCCTGGAGCAACCCCAGTGTCACAAACTCCCTACAGAATGAGTACACCAGAGTTTAAGGAGCTACAAATGAAGCTGGAAGAACTTTTGAAGAAGGGATATATATGCCCAAGTGTGTCACCTTGGGGTGCCCTAGTCTTGTTCATGAAGGAGAAATATGGGACAATGAGATTGAGCATCGACTTCAGACAATTGAACAAGGTGACTATAAAGAACAAGTATCCTCTGCCAAGGACTGATGATCTCTTCGATCAGTTGAAGGATGTTAGAATATTTTCAGAGATAGATCTCGAGTCAAGGTACCATCAGGTAAGTATTAAAGAGGAAGACATCATCAAGACCACCTTTAGAACAAGGTATGGTCATTATGGGTTCACACTGGTGCCATTTGGGTTATCAAATGCACCCGTTGTTTTTATGTGCTTAATGAATGGAGTTTTCTGGAAATATTTGGACAAATTTGTCATTGTCTTTCTGGATTAAATCCTCGTATATTCCAAGTCAGACAAAGAGCATGAGAATCATTTGAGGATGGTATTGCAAGTGCTAAGAGAGCATCAATTGTATTCCAAATTGAGCAAGTGTTCATTTTATAAAAAAAAAATTGACTATTTGGGGCATATCATATCTGAAGAAGGGATAGTCGTGGACCCTGAAAATATTGAGGCCATTAAAGGGTGGACAACACCTAAAAATGTGGCAAAAGTAAGATCCTTCATGGGGCTAGTTGGCTACTATAGAAGGTTCATTGCAGGGTTTTCAAGAATAGCTCACCCCATCACTTCCTTGCAAAGGAAGGGGAAGAAGTTTCAATGGACAAAAGAATGTAAGAAGAGATTCTAGCAATTGAAGAAAATTTTAACCAATGCTCCAATTTTGAAGATTGCAGATCCAGATAAAGATTTTGTGGTTTGCATAGATGCGTGCAAAGAAGGACTAGGAGGAGTCCTTATTCAGAAATGATTTGTGATATGTTTTGATTCTAGAAAATTGAAAGAGAATGAAAGGTTGTATGTCACTCACAATTTGGAGTTGGAAGACATAGTGCACACCTTGAAGAAGTGGAGGCACTACCTCATGGGAAATAGGTTTGAGCTCAGGACTAACCATAATGGTTTGAAGTATCTGTTTGATCATCCTACTTTGAATGCTAGGAAGAGTAGATGGCTGGAATTCCTCTATGAATATGAATTTGATATTAATCACATCAAAGGAAAGGAGAACAAAGTGGTTGATGAACTTAGTAGTAGAGTGCATGAACTACATGTTACAACTATTAGCATGTATCAGATGGATCTTAAAGGTAGGATTTCTGAAGATGCAAAAGTTGACTTGCAGTACATAGAATTGGTGACAAAATTACAACAAGGTAACATG
Organism: Picea glauca; assembly: GCA_000966675.3. Classification (NCBI taxonomy): domain Eukaryota; kingdom Viridiplantae; phylum Streptophyta; class Pinopsida; order Pinales; family Pinaceae; genus Picea; species Picea glauca. Next base: position 101,565 of record JZKD02S1763732.1, read on the forward strand.
CAACAGAAAGTTGAGGATTATGAATTTGGAATTGATGGAATTCTCTTGTACAGAAACAAAGTTTATGTACCCAATTCTCCTAAATTGAGGAGTGAGATTTTAAAATAAATGCACAATGTACCTTATGCGAGACACCCAGGATATCAGAAAACAATTTCAACAATCAAGAACTAATATTATTGGCGAGGCATGAAGAGGGAGATTGTTGAATACATAGCTAAATGATTGGAGTGTCAAAAGGTAAAGGTTGATCATAGACACCCAGCTAGGTAACTACATCCATTAACCATCCCTGAGTGGAAGTGGGAATTGGTGACAATGGATTTCATCATAGGATTTCCCAGAACAAGCTTGCAACATGATGCAATCATGGTAGTAGTGGACAAGATTACTAAAGTTGCCCATTTTATTCCATTGA
>JZKD02S1763743.1:0-12620 GCA_000966675.3 Picea glauca
ACGACTATCTCAGGTCAATCAACAGAGGAGACCGCTACAAATGCCTCGGCTTGGCCAGAATGGCTGATGGGGGAACAACCGGAAGTTGCTGGAACTTCGAACCAGCCATCGCAACAGGAAGACAGAGTTCAGATACCGAGCTCACCCCGTAAGAAACCTGCAACATAAATTGTTCTACCACACATACCAACTGGAGTACAGGTAGAACCGGAGCTACTGGGTCACGTCAGGAAGCTCAAGTATTTCGACCATGACGTATCAGACGAAACCAAGTTCCCAGAACTTGCACATAGGGTCTTTATGTAGACCATAGCCGTAAACCAACTTGGAGAAACGATTAGCCAGCCACACCAGTGGGCAGCTGGGCTGGACAAGACAAGAATTTTAGGTTTGCTGAAGCTACCACATTTTGGCAGAGGCCAGTACGCGACAGGATGTGTCAAGCAACTGTTAGTAGTCACACATGGAGGGGACATATGGTTGGACAAACCCGTCCCCATAACTGTTGAGCTTATTGCACAAATCACAGGGTTACCAACCCGGGGTATGGATTCTGCGTTGATTCTGGACGACAAATCCAAGGAGAAAGCGTTGGCAGAAGAAATGAAGAAGAAATATGGCACCGCCAGAGGAACGAGGGGCATCATAATCAAACGAATCAACAACGCAGCTACACAATTGGGCGCAAAGATCTTAGCTTGCAAATTGCTCGGAAAATGCCGCAAAGAGGAAGTACCCGCAGGAGTCATTGCAGTTGCAGCTCAGTGCGCAGAAGGCACCTATATGAGCTGGGTGCCATATCTATTGAACTTATTTCAAGAGGATTGCAAGGATGCCCAGGACCTAGGCACCGAGTTCCATTACTCATGGTTGATCACCCTCATAGCCTTCATGGGATGGCAAGAACCAGGGCATGTAATTTTTTGTACCAGACCACAGCCAATGGGAGCAAGATACCTATTACTGAGATCCAGGCCATAGGCCAGGCATAAGAGGGAGAACAGAATCATATTCGAAGCATACCTACGGGATATACATGAAGCTATCAGCCGATCATGGAGAATAACACTAGAGGCTATCGCGCGATATGCGGACATCGCCAACTTCCGGGCCACACGCCAAACAATGTGGATACAACCAAGGTAGGATCCAAATAAACAATGGCTACAAATGCGCTACTGCATCACAAAGGGTGATATCGACATGGTCATCAACGAATGGCCTGATGAATGGAGGATCCCAACCATTACCCGGGAAGTACCGGAAACAACAATAGAATGAGAGGCAGAATAGGCGGAAATGCATCCTCCAGAAATCCAAGTGCCCAAGAAACCACGAACGGGCCAAGGCAAGCCGACTCAAGCAGACGAAGGGTCAAAGAAGACAGGGACCTAGAAGGGGAAGAAAGAGACTACATAGTCGACCAACGGACAACAGAAAAAGCTAAGGGAGCGCAAGAGACCGCCCTAAACTTCATCACACAGGAACTAGGGGGAAATAAGAGACCAACCGCGCAGGCAGGAGGCGCGTGCAATAAATCAAAGGCGCAACAAGCATCGTGAGACTATACGATCATGAAAGACGATGGGGAAATGATCGCCAGAATGGTCCAGGATTTCTTAGCAGAAGATTTCGATCATGCAACACACCACAGGGATGAACTGCAAAAAGAGCTAACAGAAATGGGACAGTTCCTCAAGAAATTTGGGGAAGCACAGACAACAAGTAGCAGTAGAGGCATAGAGCCACCGACAATACAGATCAAAGAAAGAATGGAGGTAGAAGAACGAGACCCAGTCCACTCCATGCCACACGCAAACACAACGATTTACATCAAACCTAGCATGCTACGCATGGATGAAATCGTGGGGCAGACACTCCTGAAGGATTTGGACCACATCCAATTTGTCTTGACACGGATGCCATCAAGGGCACTACACAAATTGCAGGTTAGCGTCGACCACGAGGTACAGTCTCGTGCACATAAAAACTTAGTCGAGCTACAATAAGCAACAAAAAAGCGGGAGGCGCTGGAAAAAGTTTGTGAGCAGAACAAGCTCGAAACTCAGGAGGAAAAAGAACGCAGGAATGAATTGGAACAAAGAGTGGGAGGAATTTTTGAGAAACTCCCAAGCATCGTGCAAGGGAATGAACTCCCAGTAGCAGGAAAGATTGACCAGATTGTGCAGGCAATTGATCAATATCAGAAGAAGATCGAGAATCTCCGTGAACATATTACACCAACCACTCCACTGGCAGTGAAGGAGCAAAGGAAGCAGGAAGCAACAACGCAGCTGCAGGAGATGGAACAACAGGTTAGCACAACAACTGAATTGCTTGATAAAGCAACGCAACTTTGGACAAGGTTGGAGGATGATCCACATGTCCAATGCTGGGACAAGGAAGAGGAAAGGATCAATGCAACAATCCAAGAACTCAAGCAGAGGCAAAAGACCATACCAATCCCCGAACGAGTCAAAGGGATGCAAGAGATGAAGAAGATGCAGGCAAAACTTATCACTGCGCAAACACAGAAACAGGAGCGTCAGGTTCAAATAGAGCCACTACAGGAACGGGTAGCAGAAATACTTGCATAGGTAGAAGGAGCTAAAACACAGATAGCACAGACCCAGGCCGAATGTGTAGGATTGCTGAGCGACAAAGTGGCAGTTCAGGTAGTAGACACCATCAAGGAGAAGACCGCGCAGGCACTGACAAAAGCAATAGAGCTCAAGGAAAAGTTCCAGATGATCACCAAAGAGATCGAATAATCTCAGAAGGATTAGGTGACTCGGGACGAGTCACATGTCAGTGTTGGGGACCTGTTGGCACCAGGTTGAAGTGGAAAGAAGGATGATCGTGGGTAAGAAAGCGTGCAGAAACGGAAGTAACAGCTGGAAGGTAACACAACACGCGCGCATGTAAGAAAGCGTGCACAAGGAAAGCGACAGCTGGAGGAAGAACAACACGCGTGCATGGGAGGAAGACCTAATGTCGGTAGGGTTAGGGTTTTGGTAATACATTGTAAATGACTGAAGAGCCCGATATATATAAATAGAGATACACAGGTATCAGATAGAGGCTGATTCACTTTTGTATTAGTTCGGCTTTGGTAATATTCTATCATAGTTATGTAATATGGTTATGGACCAATTTTGTAAGTTGTTGAGCTAAGAACAGAAGAAAGAAGGAAGATCCGAGGATTAGATCGTAGGCTGTGGAGCCTGGTGCGATCTAGTTCGCCTCATACAGATCTTACCCATCTGAGGGAATTGTAAGCATGCGGCATTAGAGATGCAGAACTACCATAATAAAAGAGCCAAGAGCCAAATCTTTGTGGACGTAGCCCAGGAGGGGGTGAACCATAGTAATATCTGTGTAATGTGATGAATGCATGTATATCTTTGTTCGCTTTCAACAGTTAATTGTTATGCTTAATGAATGAGTTAATGCATTGTTTTGGAATACAATTGTGTTGATTTGGGAAATAAACTGTGAAAGATAGATGCACACCTGTGATTAATAGTAGATTGCAATCACAATTCGTAGTATATGGCTCGTAATAATAAACCCCTATCTCATACTCAATCCTAGGCTGTAAATACCCGAGTCTTACAACCACCCATTTAAAGCTATCTCGGGTGAGACTGTGCAATGCACTCTGTGTACTGTGTTGCCTTCTGGTTTACCAGGAGGGCCGATAGTTTTAGAGGCTTTCTTGGAAACCCGAAAGACATGAACCCTGGGTCAATAACTCTGATGGTGGAGGAGAGTAGCAAACCAACAATGTGACAGAGCACTTGATGATGATCTTCACCTTGCTTGCACTCCTTGATGATGACATGTGGCCTTTGCAGGCCTTCTCCACACTCTTGAGGGCTTGACATCATCACACGTGTGACCATATCATGTATTATTTTCATGTTTTAGCATTGTAGAGGCTATTTTGAGGGATTGGTCCCACTTCTAGCATGCATTGTTGACATTTTACTCAAATTATGTGGACAAATGTGCTTGGTTACCTCATATAAATAGAGGAAGCGCTTATTTCATTTTTCATCATCACATCTCTTCACATTTGTGATAGAGCACTCTTAGAAAACTTCGCTCTACTACTCTTCTTGTCTTAGAATCTAGTGCACAACACTTGGAGGAGGATTTTCATTGGATGTTTTTCTCTTGTTGATGATTGGATGGTGAATTAGGCTTTCCTCATGCATGTACTTGGCTTAGTAAGTCTTCTTCAAGTTTGATTGCATGTGTGTGTGTGTGTGTCTTGGTATATGCTCGTTTAGAGGCTTAATTGTTGTATTTTATCTTGCATACTTGAAACCCTAGGAGGGATTAAGAGGCTTTATTCCCCCTCCCTACTTTCATTTGTCATCAATTGTTGAAGCATTAAGGTTTTGTGCTAGGGCTTAAGAGGCTTTATACCCTAGTGTCTAATCTTGTCAGTGAAATCTTGTTGCTAGAGGCTAGAGGAGAAAACGACACCTAGGGTTTGTTTTCTAAGAAGTTGGATTAGGGTTTATGAGGCTATATGCCCTAATTTAACCTTCATCTCTTGCACCTAGCAATTTCTTGGTGTGTTGCTTGACGGATACCCAAGAAAAGAAAAAACAGCACTAGTCTATTGAATTCAAGTGATGGTTAAAACCCTAGTTAAATTTAAACTTTCTCTCTCTTAAAACTCTCTTAAATTTGATTTATGATATCATGTGCGAGTTAATTTTACCCTAGTACTTTGTATAATCATTGGTTTACTTGCTGCTGTCATAAATTGTTTGCTACAGCAATTAGTGTTGCAGATTTTGCTGCAAATTTACTTAATATTGTGGCAAAACTTGCCCAGAAAATTGTTTTAGCAATTGGATATTGTTTCCCTTGTTGTAAGCTCAATTTGGAGGATCAATTGCTAATTTTCTCAGTTGTATTTCTTATTGCTGTCGTAAATCTTTCATTGCTGATATAAACTGGTTGACTGCTGCAAATTTACAACAGCAATAGCGTTTACTTGTCATCTAGTGTCTATAGGTGATTATTATGCTATATAACTTGGTAATTGATGATTTGATGCATTGAAGAGTTTGTTGTCTCATAAAGGTTGTCCAATTACCTTGTTCAAACCAATTTGTCCCTTCACCTTTCCTAGACCTAGCTTGACCATCTAAGTGACCAAGACAGGGGGCTATAGGCTTTGCTAATCTTGCTATTTCATCCCTTGAAGTCACTAGGTAAGCCTCCCTTGTGTTGGACTTCTTTCCTTCACTAAAAAGAGGGAAATATCTGCTTAGGTGACAGTGGTGGATATTTGCAATTGTTACACAAGATCAGTATCTTGTGGAGGCTTTGCAACAAGTACAAATCTTGTGATAACACTGTATTTTCCTTGCATGTTCACCATTCGAAGTCCATATTGCAGAATGCTTGGTTGATTGCTTAGAGAGAGACACTTTTATGAGCAGCGATTGCTTGGACGCTAAGGTGTACAGACCTGTACATGTGGGCATGACCCCTGTGGGGTAGGTATGATGTTCTATGATGATAAAGGAGAATTCTTTCAACTTTGTGGAGGCACTAGAGTTAAAGATTGCTGATTAAGAGGTAGTTGATTAGTGTTACAGAAAACAAATTTGTCATAAAGAGGGAGTGTTAGCTTTTGGGGTTACTCCAAAAGTGTTTTTACCCGACACTAGTCCCTTGGTGATGCTTCATGGACATACAACTGGCTCAATATGGATCGATGCTTGACCTTCGTTATAATGTTAGCATAGTCTACTTATCTAGGAGGTTGTTACCCTCATTAGCATGATGACAAACCATTGATTACACCCAATGGGGCAGTCAGTATCTCAATCAGGAAATATACCTACCTAGGAGGAGGAGCACTAAACACTTGGAAGAGGGCTCTTAGCCCTAGAAACTTGACACCATGTGATATACACCTTGGAGGTTGGGCACTTGACTTGAGGATGCTTGGGTTTAGGGGCATACTACATGGAGGTTGGTTGTGGACTCAGACACATATAATGAGGAGCATTGGAATTTATTAACCATATTGGCAAACATGAGAGTAGCATTGGGCACATGAGAGTACATGTGGCACATAGTTAGACTCTAAAGGAGCACCTTACATGACGACACTTGGATACCACCGTGGAACAACGATGGACTAGCAGTTTGTTGGAGAGAGCATCATCCTAGAGGAGTAAAATTGAGCCTTAGGAGATTCATGCTTAGAGGGCATTTCATCTCAGGGATTGGATAAACCCTAGTTTGACACTCATACATCCTCGTACTATAGAGCGCTCCATGTGGGGTTGCCTTGTTGGTTACTTGTATGGAAACATGTCCTTGAATGTTAGCCTCTCTCACCTATTGTATATATAAAGGGAACATAGAGTTTTTTCATATCATTATCATCATTATGCTCTATTCTATCTTTATATTGTCTTAGAAAAGTCTTCTAAGGAGCACAACATTCGAGTTCATGAGTAAACCCTAAGAGAAGGTAAGAAGGGAGAGAAACGTCTTGGTTGTCTTGGGAGAGATTTCTCTTGTTGATGATAGTGTTTGCTCTTATGAGAGTCTAGGGTTTGTGCTATGCAAGTAAACCCTAGAGAAGAACATAATGTTGGAAGTGATGATGGATTGTCATGTGGCTCTTGTAGTGCTAGGGTTTCTACCCTAGTAGAAGACATGGAGAGTGCAGCTTATGCCTTGTATGATTTTGTAGCCTTGTTCTTGTGGGATGCATGGAGAGCCTAGCTTGATGAGTCTTCAGCATGGTGTGAGGTTGTGCTTTGAAGAAGACTCAATAATTGTATTCTTGATGTTCCATAGAAATCTTGGTGCTAGTGTTGATGCAAGAGTTGAAGACCTAGGGTTTGAAGACTCAAACCCTTTGATGGACATGTAGACTTGGAGGCTAGCACTAGAGTTATCTCCCCATGTACTAGTGTCATGCAACATGGCTAGGGTTTGCAAACGGAAGATAAGAGCATTAGGAGAGCTTGTGAGATACAAGCTAGGTGTATGTGCCAAGGAGGATTTGTTGATGTCTATGCTAGCTTGTTGAGGATCTTTGTAGTGACCAGCTTAGGTTAGGAGTGATTCCTAGCTAGGAGTTGATGGCTAGGGTTTTCCTATGGCTTCTCTACCTAGGTTTAGAGAGGTTGACTTGTACCAGCTTTGTGATAAAGTTATTGTATGTACTTATACTTCATCTTTTGTATATATGAAGTTTTGATCTGTCCAAATATTGTATACATGCAGATTGATTTTCAGCTTATGTTATCTTCGTGATTGAACAGATTTCAGCCCTTGTTGTTCACACCGATTTGACATAACATATAGCTGAATTGGTTAAGTGATTTAACACATATCCGGGATAGAAAGGAGCAGATTTGCTGCTGTGATAAGACATTTCAGATCTGTTATATGCCTTGAAAAGTGTGTCCCTTAGCTGTAGCATCGAGGTATTCAAGCTCACTCATATGGTATTTATTCTCTTGGACTGCCGGGTGAAGTTGGGTTGAAGGGAAGTGAAATATTACTGCTGTAATTTAAATTTCAGATCAGCCCTAAGTCTGAAAGTTCATAGGGATTGAATCCAGGAAACTGAGTTAAGCTTAACTAATCTCCATATGTCTAACATCTTAACAGAAACAGACAGGGAAGACTAATTGCACTATTACATATTCAATGGCGATGCCCTTCCAACAATTCTGGATACATTTTTATGCTGGGGAAATAGTAGCTAAAACTACCCAACTGATACTTTGCAAACAATGTTCCATTGCAGGAGATGCCAGTGAACACATTCACACTTTGACATACTGAGGGATGATGCCCTCTCAATACTTATGAATATATCTGTATGCCAAGGGGTTTGTAGTTATTAATTACCGAATTATGCCTGTGACATCACATTAACACAAGTACAGATAGTAACATTATAGTAAGAACCTATTTGACGGGATTGGATGTGGCATAGGATAATAAAAACCTATTTGGCAGATTGTGCCAGCCTCTTCATTCATCTTATACTATCCAAGAAACCTTGAACAGAAGATGGGGACTCTCAAGTGAGAAAGCTTAATAGGCTAATCACCTTCGGACAGTGTAGTCCTTCAAACTCTCTTATATGTCGATGCTACGTGCACGGCTATAAATTTATCATGGATTGTCTTCCAAAGAGATCGTCTCAGACAGGGTTTATAGATACTTCAAGTCGGCACTGTGTGGGTGTTGAAACCATTTGACACATTTTTTTGTAGAAAATTGGGATCAAGAATGTTGGGAACTTGTCTAGGACACTTGGCACAATATCCTCTACAGGAAAAGGTTTTTGAAATCTGCCTTAGTATGTAACATTGACTCCATTGGCCCTTTGCACTTCAGAGGAGTATTGCGTTGTATTAGAGTTGTTTTATTGTATATTCTTTGGAAGATTACATTTGAGGCTGATTTTAGCAGATCTTTGTTGTCTATCTCATCATATAGAGAACATCTTTTTGATGAATTATTTGTACAGTTCAGAGCTAGAACCAGTCCCAATAGGAGAGATTCGAAAGCTAGTGAGCTAGGGACTCAATATGACATAAAGATTGTTACACTTGAGTCCATTTGTACATTATTGTTCTATCATGAATCCCATCTTCTGTTAATATAAGCAAGCAGCATTTTCCAAAAGAAATTTATTTAAAAATTTAATGATTTCAAAATAACAAACATTATAATTAGATACTTGAAAAGAAAACAGTATGACACTATTAACTCAGTCAATTCCTTGGTAAACAATATGCATTATTGTTAATACAGTATACTCCATACTTAATAACTTCAAACCTGAGTTAAAAAATGTATATTATTCTCTTATTTAGTTTAATTAACCATTACAGAACATCATAGATTAAATCTATAAAAATAAATTTATAAAATGAACACCCACAATAGCTGAAACCCTCATCCAGCTAGAAGTAGATTCAGAGCCAGCAACAAAAATACATAAAAGAGAGACATTGAGGAATCCTTACCTAGTCCAATCCGTTCACCAATTTGCAGATATTCCAATCGGATTTCACATTCTGCCACATCATCCATTATAGGGTGTGTATTATGGGTACAAGTTGAAGACACAGGTTCATCTTCTGAATTTCCCCTGGAATCTACTAACCCAACAACCTGACTTTCAGATTCAGAGGGTTCTCTTTCCCCTCTGTTGTGAGAGCATTCCCTACCCACTAAATTGAGTAATGCGGCATCATTAAGTCCTATATGCTTTTGATTTGCAAGAGCCGCAGTTATTTCAACATTTTTAGAAGCTTCATTAAGATCGTAACATTTACTTGTTGCTATAACAAGTGGCAAAGCAACAACAGCTGATGTAGCAGCAAATGCTGAAGCAACTGGAAGACTTCCATGCATTTCAGTATGTTGAGATGAGGCTGCCATTCTTGGAGAAGGGATTGATGAAATATGAGTATTGTTTATATCTGGAATACTGGGAATGGGAATATGCACAGCATCTGAAGTTGAAATTTCCATCAAAGATGTACTATCCAAAGCCCTGGCCTCTGTTACTCTCTTTAGTCTCGTTCCCTCCACAAGTTCCCACTGAGAATTTTCATTTACATCACTGTTACATGTTAAAGATTTCTGTCGCACAATGGGTTTTGGAGGTCGTCCAGGGCCTGAGCAAATTTTATCTTGCCATTTTAAAAAGTCGTTAATCTCTTTCTCCTCAATGATGTTCTTTTGTTGGGTAACTTTCTGTTCTGCACCTTCTTGTGAACTGATACCAGCAAATAAATGTGAAGGAGCTAGAACACCACTCTCCAATAAAATGTTGATTTTTCATAAGCTAGGTTAAGCATGAAGTTCATTCCATTTTATCATTTCACTTAACCATAAACAATAATGTTGCAGCAACCAAGACTACAAGAAGAAACACCATGCACAAGAACACAAGAAGTATCCTGGGAAACCCTTCTCAACAAGGGAAGAAAACCCAGCCAAATCCTTTGCTATATTCTTCAAGAGAAAGACCTCCACCAAGATAAACTCTAGCACACAAGAGGGTGCTTCAAACCCTAGAACTCTAGCGCCCAAGAGAGGTGCACATCTTTTCTAAGTAGATATGTTTGCTGAAATTTTCCAAACTCACAAGGAAGATATGATTCCACAATGGGGAATCATGCCTTACTTATATTAGAATTGACCAATCAACAAGGGCGTCTATTGGCTCAACAGGGCCGACCTCTCTAAGTCACTATATAATTTATTATCATTATTATTTATTATTATTATTATTATTATAATAATTAATATTAATATTAATATTAATTATCTTTTACATTTATTATTAAACATATTAAGGTGGGGTCGACCTGTACCCTTTACATAACAGTTAGGGTTACAGGTAGGTCTGACTCTTCAATAGTATATAGCAAAGGATTTGATACACCCACTAGTGCTCATCCACTAGGGGCACATCCATAGGGATGTCATAGCTCTGATTCATTGCATTACACAGAAGAACCAGGTCTTCACACGTTCACCTGTGCTCGTCCACAGGCACATCCACTCTACAGATTTGCTTTCACACTGCCACTGACAGGAGAATCATCTGGAGTCTTTTCGTCAACTCTGCTGCTCAGAGGAGGCTATCACATCATCTTCATTTATGTTCTCATGACAATGTGCCCAACACTTTTGGGATTTCACACGTTCACCTTGTGCTCAGCCACAGGCACGTCCTAACTCAACAGATTGCTTTTCCACCGGATAATCATCTGGAGTTCTTCTCACTCACGTCATGGAGGAGGTCATCTCTACGTTCCTAGCTTTGTCCCAAGCAGGAACCACGAACCCTTCTTAGGGGCTTTCTCTCAGGTTTGTAAGCTGAGAGAAAGGCTTCACATAGCTGCAATGATCCACACCTCATAGGTTTGTAAGCTGGAGAATGTCTCACATAGCTGCATTCATCAACACTCCCTCTCAGCTAGGGAGGCATTCTTTATCATGCCAAGTCTCACACGGATGTATTTTGAATTTTGTCTTGGTTGGAGTCATCAACACTCCCTCTCAACTAGGGAGCCATTCCTCACGAAGTTAATTGGTGAAGATATCTGCAATTTGCTCATGTGTAGGAAGGTACTGTATGTGTACGATTTTCCTCTGCATCATATCTATGAAATAAAGATGTTTCATCCCATTGTATTTCGATCCATCAGGAAACACTGGGTTCTCAAGGAGATTTTCTCACGGCTTTTAGTCATCATCATAGGATCCATTTCATGGTCAAGTAAATCTGTCAGAAGCTTGTGAAGCCACATTGCTTCGCACATTCGATGCTTATATACTCTGCCTCTGTGGTACTCAAATCCACAGAGTTTTGTTTTCTGCTGCATCAGGAAACCATGGCAAACTTCACGGTAGAACATCAACTGGATGTGTTCTTTCGGTCCACTGTACTCTCTGCTCAATCTGAATCGGTATATCCTGCAAACTTAGTTTCACACTGGAGGCATATCTCAGGCTATATCCAACTGTGCCTTGTATATATCTCAATACATGTTTTGTTGTTGTCTAGTGAGTCTGTCTTGGTTGAATCCTGAAATGACTAGGCACATTCACTGCATGGTATGAATCCAGTCTGGTGTTAACCAGATACATTAGTGATCCAATCAGTTGTGGATTAGTCTCGTTTGAATCATCATCAATCTTCTTCTTTAAATCCATCACGGTAGATTTTGCATTCTGTCATACTGAACTTCTTTAATATTTTCACTGTATATTTTCCTTGACTCAGGAAAATCTTATCGGTCCTTTGTCATACTTCTTGTCCCAATAAGTAATGCATCATACTCGGATTCTTCATCTCGATTTCAGAAGTCAAGGATTACTTGTATCCAACAACGCTTTCTGAATAAGTCATCAGGATCGGGTTCTTGTCACCAACACTGTATAGGTTTGGATCAACAACATTCTTACTGGAATCCAAACTCATCAAGAATCTATTTATCTGATATGGTTTCCAACTCATGGATGGTAGTACGGATGGAAGTGTATCGGTTCACTGGGTCAAGTGTCTCATCATAGACAACTCCCTCTGTTTATGAGAAACCTCTGGCTATAGATCTCGTTTTGTATTTCTCGATACTTCCATCAGCTGCAAGATTGATCTTATAGATCCACTTGGAAGTTACCACAGACTTCCCTTTCTGGTCCCTGACTAATATCTTATGCATCATTTTAAGATATATTGGTATTCTTCTGTTATGGCATCTTGCCATACCAGTTCTCTTGTTGCTTCTCTAAGACAAGGAGTCTCAGCATCAATGAAGTGGCTCATGACTGAAGGATAGCTCGAAAATCTCTTTTGCTTTCTCGGAATGTGCCTTGAGAGGCTTGTATGTTTCTCTGCCTCTTGCAGAGTGAGTCTAGGTGGGCATTTTATACCCTACTGCAATATCTATGAACATATCAACTGGGGAACCTAGATAACCCGAAGTAATGTTTGTCTCCCTCTGAATTGCTGAAGGGGGAGAAGGTATTGTCTCACTATCAATCTCCATCTGAGATTTTCAGGATCTTTGAAAAACTGTCTCTTCTTC
>JZKD02S1763754.1:26591-43282 GCA_000966675.3 Picea glauca
AATAATTATATTTTTATTTATTTTATTTACTTAATTTTTAAATTTATAATTATTTAAATCTAACAAAACCACTTCAAAATGTAATCTATTAATAAACCAACCCCACCGAGTTTTGTATTTATCTAAATCTAATTATCACAAAACTATATTATTAAATTCTAATTCCTCGTGAAATGAAGATTAATATATATTAAATCTAATAACCACACAACTATATTATTAAATTCAAATTCTTTGAACAAACCAAAAAAATATTTTCTTAAATTATAATTCCTTATGAAATGAACATTAATATGAGTATATATGGATAAATTCTAACTTTTCATTTCATAGTATTAAAAATTAAAGTCAAAATTTGTATTCAATACACTATTACACATGCACATAAAACCTTATTCCTATCTTTGGAAAATGCATTTCAATAACATTATTTATCACACAAATATTATTCTTATTTTTAGAAAATGCATTTCAATAACATTATTTATTACACAAATATCATTAAGATAATAAAAAAAAATTAAGGTAACCATTTTTTATTCCATATTAATACTTTGTATATTTTTTAAATACTCAACTTTCAAGATGGAAACTATTAAGTGCACAAAAAACCAATACACACAGATTAATAATATGTGGCTCTAATCTTTAAAAACATGTGTTTCTTCATGAAATGTTGCAGGTTCAAATCCAAAAGGGGATAGGGCAGGTATTGGTCTCCTCTAGTGTCGCATATAACTCATTTCATAAATGGTTAAGCCAAGAAAAAGTTATAGTAAAAATAAGAGTTGTATATATTCTAGGATTTTGATATATGTCAAGACAAAAATAGATTAAAAACTGAATTGTGTAGCCTATAGAAAAATAATGTCAAAGACAAAGATATAGAGAGGAATTCATAAAAAAATAAGGTTTTTATGTATTTGTAGACCGAACCACTAGGTTTTTCATTCTGAGACAAAATCTAAGGAAACCAACTCAGCAAACATGTATGTTAAGAGTTGTGACTCTCGCCCGAAAAAAATTGAAATTCAAATAGCATGCGTGTTCCTAAAATGCGTGCATGTTATTAGAAACAAAAGTGTGCACGCGTTCATGTTAACACAAATAATTCTCTCTCTCTCTCTCTCTCTCTCTCTCTCTCTCTCTCTCTCTCTCTCTCTCTATTATGTAGTTAGAGAGGTAGTGGAGGTGATTGAATGGAAGGTGGAATAGGTCCACTATATTATTAAATAATACCCACTATGGTAGTTAGATATAATAAATTGATATTTAGATATAATAAATGTAAGAGGACTTCTTAGAAGGTTATGCTTCTAGAAGATTCCTCGTCTAGAATGTTCTTAGGTGATGGTATCACTATACAAAGGGGTTAAAACAATGTAATGGGATATGAAGAGAAGTATTGTATTTGCAGTGGTAGCTCAATAGGAGGAAGCCCCCTCGAAAAGGCAAGTGAATGTTATGAGCATAAATATACATATACCATAGATATTCATAACATAATAATTAATAAATAATAATTATTAATAATGAAAGATCATGTCTCAAAGGACATGACTATTGGTGAAGGGCACCCTTGCGTGGGTATATAAATGAGCCCTCATTCTCAATTGTAATCATCATATCTTATATCTTATCTATTCATTTATTATTTACAGTCCTATATGGATTACTTTGTTATATTCCAAGTATTTTGGATAATTCTTGTGTGAGAGAATTGTGTTCGTCTCATATGTATATTTATGTTCATAATAGTGAACAGGAGAGGATCTCTTCCATAATAAGATCCATTGTATGGTGTTTCCCTACCTCAAGGGTATGATATAATAAAGTGGTGGTTTTATATATTGTTTCATATATCTTGTGTGGTGATTGTATTCAGATATCTTTGGTACTATTGTAGTATTTTTTATTCAGGTATTTGGTACATAACCAGTTATATCAGATCACTTTCCTTGGCAGGAAGTGTGGGAAAATATTTTTATTTTTTGCATTTTTTTTTTGGAAACAAAAGAGGGCCGTAAAATTACAGACGATTTACATAGGTTTTGGCATAAAAAAATTTAAAACTGGTTGTAGATATGAGTTCCTCTCACAAAATCACCCAAATTTAAAAATAAATAAATAAATAAATAAAAACCTTTGAAACAGAGTCTGGGAGGTTAAGTTATTTGCATTTTAAAATCTGCAATTTTTAGGGGGTTTTGTTCGTGGACGTTGCATGATTGTTCTGATTTTTGTAGCATCTAGGGCTACATTTTTTATTTTTTTTTTGTAAATAAGAAGTATATGTATATTAAGAGCCTGTTAAAGCTAAAGTAGAGTAGCAAAATACAGAGATATATCGGCTGCATTTACTGGACTACCCCAACAAAAGGGAAACCAGTCCAGCCAGCCCATCCAACTCATATGTCAAATATGTCATAAGGTAAAGTAAAAGACAGTGTTCAAATTGATTATCATCTAAGTCTAAGAGCCTGATAACACTTGAAAAAAACTAAGGATCTAAACACCTACCAGATAGTCTATCCACGTGGCTTGGCAATCCTCTATCCAAGGCTCTTCCTTAATATACGTCGGCTGGTTTTCCCATTGCCTTTCCCCTTCCTCGTCTTGTGCGATTCCCCCAGCGTTGCTCCCTCACTCAGCCTTCTCCCGTTCCACTTCTATTGGTCACTGTGCCCTGTTCAAACCTTCACCTATAGCAGCAGCAGGTGCCTCCATTGGAGTAGTTTCGATCGAGTTCGAGGAGAGATATGCATGCATGGAGGAGAGGATTTGGAGAAAGCTCGCCACGTTTTCTTCTGTGGCCTGTAGTCGAAAATGAAGATCCGCCACCTCCTGCCTGAGTTCAAAGACTAGGTCGTGCATTACCATCAGTCGGTCTCTGAAATGCGTTGTGTCGAAGGAGTCATTGGAATGGTGTCCAGCCCTCTTAGGCGTGCCATGTGTAGGAGGTTCGCAGCTCAAGTTGCTCGGAGGCCTAAGGATTGACGTGGGGGCAGAGGAATTCACCAGGGGGTCTTGAGAGGGCCGTAAGAGTGAAATCGGCGAGCGGGGGATTATGGCCAAAGAGTTGAATTGCGTGCTCTACGAAACTGGGGAGGAAGCAGCGGTAAACTCAGACTGAGGATGGGGGGAATAAAAAATAGAGGGCGAGTCAGGAGGCGTGACTGAGGGTCAACGGGGCTTCCAGGAAGAGCGCCTCCTCGATCTTCCCCTTGGTCGAGTCATTATGGGAATAATGAGACTGGCAGAGGGGACTAATAGCACCCGATGCAAGAGAGTGGCAAGGATGACATCAACCCAGAGGAGACAAGCAGAGTCCATCCTATGCTGCGAAGGGAGGAGCCTTGCGGACAGCAAACGGGGACAAATAACAAACATAATGAGCCAAGCCATTCAAAATTCGTTAAGAGGGAGAGTGGACTGCATAAATTCTCCCTTGCAGCATAGTAATGGGAAATTAAACACCAGGGAGGGTGGCGGCTTGCGACATGAGCCCATCATGTGGCTTCGTGCCGCGGTGGCTTGTGCCCTCTCCCGTTCCTTGCCACGAAGACCGCACTAACACCCCATGTGGGAAAACATCTACTAATCCAGCTTTGCGAATACACTGCTGGAGGATAGGGTGCTCCGGATCCTGGGTTGAATTACACTGAAGGTCTGGTCCTCTCGAGTTGGTACCCAGATTAGCCAATTCATCCGCAACTTGATTCGCCTTCCTCCTGATGTGTGTGGGAATGATAACCTGATTTGGATGCAGTAGACCTGCAATGATCTGTAGGCCGTGTGATAGTCTCCAGCTAGGAGAAATGTTATCCGGGTTGGCCCCATGGAGGATTCTGTGCAGCAAGCCAATGATGACTTGAGAGTCCCCCTCGACGATTATCTTTGTGAAATTATTTTTAATGGCTAGTTGCAGTCCCTTGATAAGATCCCAGAGTTCTGTCACATTGTTCGTGGAATGCCCGAGGGGGCCTACTCCTATGACAAGGATGTGCCCATGATTATTACGAAAGACCACTCCATAGTCTGTAGCTCCAGGATTGCCTTTAGATGCTCTGTCAAAATTTAGTTTGACGAAATCCTCTGGGGGAGGAGACCAAAGGGAAGGGCGACTCGAAGGGATGGAGGGAGAAGGGGGGGGGGGAGTCTGAAGAGAAGGGAGAGGTGTCCAGTACCAGAAGATGGGGATCTTGGGGGGAGAGCAAGCTAAGTCTGCATCAGACCAATTCCTAAGTTGGAGAGTTTCCAAAATGTTGCGTTGTTATTGATGCCAGCATTGTTGCCACGGGGAAGAGATGTTTCTGAAAATTCATCTATTTCTTTCTTTCCACGTTTGCTAAAGGATAAATCCAGGTAGGAGTTGCCAAATTCGGTTGAGGTAGGGAGAAAGGAAAGCCTGATCTCTCCAGTTCATAACGGTTGCGATGATACTGTCTCTAAGGTGGTCCGAGGTGCGCATGATGAGCGCTACTTGATCCCAGATTTGCGCTGTGTAAGGGCAAGTATTGAGGAGATGGTTCAAGGTTTCCTTTGCCTCTCCATAAAGTGTGCATATGGAGGGTCCCACAAAACCCCTCTTCAGGATATTTTCCCAGGTGAGAATGCTTGAGTGTGAGACCAGCCAAAGGAAAAGAGTGATTTTCGGCCAGTGCTTAAGATTCCATAATTTTTCCCAAATTTTTGTAACTGGGGGGGGTCTGACTGAGCTTTAATTTGATAGGCTTCCTGCGTGCTGAAGGAGCCCTGTGGCCTATATCCCCACCAAAGAATATCTTCACCAGCAATTATGGGAATTTTCTGTTTAGTAATCTCTTCTTGCATGGGTGCGAGATCGACATGCAGATCAAGGTTAATGTGCTCCCTATCCAAGTGCCAGCAACACCAGGTGTCCTCCGTGGGATTGTTCTGCCACTAGTCCGCTACCTTTGTCAGGCCCATCCATGTAGCTTGGGTGCATATGTCACGGGCCCATTCCTCAGTTCTCAGGGCTAGCCACTGTTGCCAGGAATCTTGCCAGAACAGAGTCGTTTCCCCATTCCCTATCTCCCAGAAAGCATGCTGAGTGACCATCTGTCTATTCTGCTTGGCCGCTGTCCAAATTAAAGAGCCTGTGTTATCCCCATTCCATCGAATTAGGTTCTTCTCTGCCATGTTGGGGCCATATTTCTTCCTCCATAGTTTATCCCAAAGATCTTTGGGGCTTTTTAACCAGCGCCACCAAATTTTGGCACTGAGAACCTTGTTCATTATAGAGGGATCTCTTAAACCCAGTCCTCCTTGTTCTTTGGGTCTACAGAGTTTTTCCCAACTGACTAGTGCTATCTTCTTCTCTTTGTTGAGGCCTTTTCAAAGGAAGTTTCTCTGCAGGATTTTGATGGTAGTGAGGATGAACTTTGGGGTGGCCAACGCTGAGAAAGCATAGATCGGGAGAGCTTGTAGAACAACTTTGAGCAGAATGAGACGGTTGGGTAGGTTTAAGTCTCTAAAGGTCCAAGAGGAGAGTCGTTTGGAGAAAGAAGACAAAAGGTATTCCCAGGAGGAGTTTCGGAGGGCATTGTCTATCAAGGGAATGACGAGATATTTGGACGGAAGGGAGCTTCTGTTGAAACCGAGGATATCCGAAATGTGGCATTGGATCTGAGGAGGCGTGTTAAAAAATAAGATTTGGGATTTATCCTTGTTACATTCCAGACCTGAGGCATCAAAGAAGGTTTGGAGGATGTCCTAAAGAGAGTTGGCTTCTCGTACAGTAGGGCTGCCCATTAAGAGTGTGTCATCCACAAATTGGCTATGCGAGATAGGGGGAGAGATGTCGTGCAGGATTAAACCTGTCAGAAGGTTGTTTTCTAAAGCGGCGTGGATGGATCGACTGAGTCCTTCAGCCATGATAATGAAGAGGAAGGGAGACAGGGGATTGCCCTATCTAATCCCTCTTGAGGGGGAGAAGGGTCTCGAGGGTACACCATTGATGAGAAGAGAAAAGAAGGACGAGGAGGTTAAATTTAAAATCCAAGTTACCCAATTTTGATTGAAACCAAAAGATAAAATCATTTCTCGCATATACTCCCAGTTGAGCTTATCAAAGGCTTTAGATAGGTCTAGTTTTAGGAGCATACCTGGGGTCTTGGTTCTCTACATGGAGTGAATTACTTCATGAGCCAAAATGATGTTGTCTAGGATTTGCCTGCCCTCGACATATCCCGATTCCTCTAGGGAGATGATTGTTGGTAGGATCGTCTTGAGTCTCTGGGCTATTACTTTTGTAAGGAGTTTGTAGATGATGTTGCAGAGAGCTATAGGCCTATATTGCTTGGTCCGATGCGCCTGCCCCTCTTTGGGGACTAAGGTGAGAAAAGTGGCATTAAGAGCCCAGAGGACCTTTCCTGTGACTCTAGAGTCTTCCAGAATTTCCCAGACCTCTGTCCGGATCATCGTCCAACAATAGTGGAAGAAGTCGTTGGTGAATCCATCAAGGCCGGGAGCCTTTCACTTAGGGGTGTCCTAGAGTGATATACTTCTTCGATGGTGAAGGGTCTAAGGAGAGCTGCGTTTTTCTCCTGGGTTACAAGGGAGGGCACATTCCTTGTAATCTTATTGATAGCTTCATGTCTATCTGGGATGGGCTCATTGAGAAGGTCTTGAAAGTACTCAATCAAGTTTGTTTCTAGTTCAGCATGGGAGTGAAGGGTTTCCCCTTCATCTGAGATGAGATGTGTGATCTTATTAGATTGCCTTCTCTGGATAGCAGTTCGGTGAAAGAATTTGGTGTTGCGTTCCCTTTCCTTGAGCCATTGAATACGTGACTTCTATTTCCACAGTATCTCTTCATGTCTTTTCCTATCTTCAATTTGTTGATTTTCTCTGAGTTCCTGGGCTTTGAGCTCATCTGTTAGTCCTTGCTCTCTGATACGAAGTTGAATCTCATCCATTTGCTTTGTCAACTGTTTTTGGGAGTTGAATATGCTGTCGAAAGTGTGCTTGTTCCAAATTTTAAGAATTTGCTTAAAATTCTTCAGCTTTTGCTGGAATCTATACATTTTGGATCACTGGGGGATCTCTGCCTTCCTCCACCAATCTTGAATATTTTCTTGGAAATCCGGGTGATCTAGCCAGAACTGTTCAAATCGGAAGGGTTTCTTCCCAGGAGTGGTTGGGACCTCCAACCATAATTGTATGGGCCAGTGATCTGATCCAAGGAGATTCAAGATAGTGGATTCCATGGCAGTACCATCCATCATGAGAGATTTCGATATGAGAAAGCGGTCTAGTTTGCAAGCTATTTGATGCATTCCATTTCTTCTGTTGGATCAAGTGTGAATGTCGTTGTTGGACTCCAATTCAATTAGCCGAAGATCATCTATTAGACTGTTGAAGTCGCCGGAGTCTCGATCCAGTCGTCTTGATCCTCCTTTTTTTTTCTTCCAGGCTGCAGATGATGTTAAAATCACCTCCCACAATCCATCTGTTGTACTGTGTGAGGCTGGACAAGTAACTCAGGCTCCTGAGGAAAGCCTGTTTGTCACTTGGAGTGGCCGGCCCATAAATTCTAGTTAGATGTCCGGGCTTGTTTGAGTCGATGAGCCTATAGTCTACTGTGATAGACCATCTGGTAGTGCGAAAGTTTTCCATCAGTACAGCGTTGGTGTTCCAGAGGATAGCCAATCCTCTAGCCGTTCCTATGATGTTAATTGAGACCGCTCCCCCTTGCTTCCAGCAATAGGGAAGTGGTCGATCAAAGTCTTCTAAGGTACATTTTGTTTCCTGTAACAATACAACGTCTGGTGCTTCCACTAGGATCAATTCTCGTAGCATTTTTTCCTTGCTACGTCCGTTAAGGCCCCTGATATTCCAAGATATGATCTTCATAATGACGGGGGGGTGGGGAGAGGAGGGAACCTGTCCAAGATCAGGTGGATCTACCCTGAGTTTACCATGAAGTTTCCTATTTCCTGTATGAGCTTGTTTGTGGATTTCCTTCCCCGTTTCTTTTCGTCTTTTTGAGATTTATTTGGGTTTTTTGTCTGACTTCCCTGGATGCCCAGGGCTTTGCTAGCTCAGGCTGAGGACCGTGTGGAGGAATTGAGGAATAATTTGTGCACCTTCCTTTGTTGATCCCTGGTATGGTGTAAAGTTTTTGATGTCTATAGGCGTGCTCAAGGTGATCCATATCCCCCCCAGCTAGGTCATGTTCCTCCATCTCCATTTCCTCGTCCCCATATTCTATCTCCTGCAATTCAGGTTGGTCCCGAGCCAAGCCCAGAGGGGGAGGGTCCAATTCCTTACTCTTTGAGGGCCATTCAAGATCTTGGCCCATGGACTGGGGTACATTGTGCGGGGGTGGTACATTCAAGTTTGCTGGGGTTGTAGGGTTTTCTGGTTGATCTTGTAAAATCGCAAACTTATTGTTGGTGAAAGGATATTTACTTTCCTAAGTCGGTTGCTTTCTGCCTCCCTGTCACCTTCTCTCTGCCTGTTGCACGAAGCCTTCCTTGTCCTTGCCACTTTATGGGTTCCCTTCCTTATGAGTCACATTGAGAGGGAATTCCCTGAAGAGATGCCCATGTTCGTGGCATTTCTTGCACCGAAAGGGAATGTGTCCATAGTCGATGGTTTGAGAGCAGTCCTCATCATGATATTCCAGCATGATTGAACCCAGGAGTGGCTTAGATATGTTCATATATACACAGATTCATGCATATGATGTGTAGCGCCTCTGCTTAGTGGATTCTGAGGACTTAACATAGATGCCAATGGTATTTCCTATGTCTGCTAGGACCTCTTCCAGCCAGAATTCTTGGGGCAGAGAGTACAACCTGATCCATACCGACGCATGGGTGAAGTCTTCCTTTTCGGGGCTGAACTTTTCTGTCCAGAATCTCAAGAAGAGTCCAGTCGAGTTGTAGAAGTAAGGCCCTCCATCGAAGATACGGTTTCTATCCTCTAGGTTGTGGAGAATGATTATGAAGAATCCCTTCAAACCCAGTTGTAGATCATAGTGGCCTTTTGGTTTCCACCAGTACTGTATCCATTTGACCAAATCACACTTAGAGGGATAGAGCCCTAGAAACTTTCCTACTAGGGCATTGTCTCGCATATATTGTTTCTTCTTCTCTATGCGGGGCGAGCTTATGACGTATTTTGGGGCCTGTGGTGCCTGTGGGATGCATTTACCGGGCGTCCAAGGGGCTGAGGCATTTGCAGAGACATTTTCCATTGCCAGATCGATGTCCATCTCCCGATCCTTGCATGTCCTTTCTACCAGAAGCTGCGCACGCATGTCTGGAGGTGTTTCAAAAGTCGGCCTCTTCGTTCGCGCTGTAGGATTTTCATTGGTTGTGACATGGACATAGGAGACGCCAGTCGTCACCCCCTCCCTACGGTTCATGAGCCCCTGCGGGGCTGTCATCTTATGGGCACAGTTCGCGGCGGCTGTAAGTGCCTAAACCCTAGTTGCAGAGAAGCTCCATGTCTTCCTTCGATAGATCCATAATATCATTTAAATTTGATCTATCTAGGGCTACATTTTTAGAAACAAATTGCATATCTGATTTCCTCTCACAATTTCACCCAATTTAAAAAACAACATTGTCCAAATCGGAGCTCTAGAAGTGAAGATATTGTTGATTTAAAATCAGTTTGTTTTGTGTTTTTCGTGATGGTGGCGAGACTACAGAGTTCATAACTTTTCATAGGGTGATCATATTTCTCCCTAATCAATACCATTAGATAAATTATTTTAAGATATTTCTTTTGTTATATTTTATTTGGTGTTTCCAATGGCTATTTCCTCTCAAACCCTCAAATAAATTCTAGAGATGAATGAAGCATTCAAAGACCAATTGAGTGACACATTTCATGACCTTGTATATGGCCTCACATTACATGGCCTCGCAACAGGGATGATTTTAGGGGCTAAATTTCGCTCATGGGCTAATTTTCCATGGTTTTTCCCAAAAAAAAGATTTTCTATTCTAAAAATGAATCGCCCAAATTCTATAGGATAAAATTATTTTACCTTAAAAAGTGCTAACATTTTATACAAACTATATAAAATCCTCAAAAATTTGAATGTTTTTACAAAAATATCGCCAAACATTTTATAGTTGGCATATGAAGGATTGTAAGATTCGTCAAGGTTTCTACAATTTAAAATAAATTTCCATCCTTAAAATCATCCATGCCTTACAGACGAGGTCAAGGATAGTTTTTGTAGTATTCAAGATTCATTGGATAGCATGTAGGAGATATTTCTTATGGCGGACATCAGGGATGAATATAATCAATAAATATATGATTGGTATGATTTTGAGGTCGATTGTGATGATTGGTATATGGATAGTTGTTATTCTGGGATGAAAATCACTTTCATATTTATTTTATGAATCTAATCCACCTTCTGTAGAGAAAATCAATGCGACCAATCGGGAGCCAATGATTATTACCAGTGTCCATCCTGCATATTCTGCAGTGGTATTATTCCTTCCATATTCTACTATGACCCTTTTACACTGTGTGGATGGATCTTCTTATTTGGATTCACATGACATGTGTCAATATTTAGAGCATCCTTTTGAGTTCGTTATTGGGTTCCAAAATCTTTCACGGTGATTTCACATGAGAACTTGGACATGGTACCCGGGTTTACAATGGCGGTTGGACTACTTCAGCATGGTGGATTTCCTTTCTACATGGGATCTTGGTTATGCAGTCTTCTTCAGCATTATGGTCCACAATTTGAGAGAAACAAGAGGGGATTAGGTCGATAGGCTAAATGGTTCGCTCAACTTTTTTGGTCTTTTGAGTTTTACTGATGGTTTAGGTTAGTAAGAAAGGATGAGAGACCAAAAGGGTTGGATCCAATGGTGGAAAGTGAGGAGTTTTTAACAGTTTTGGAACCTTGAGGTAGTGGTCAAACATTAAATGATATCGTGACCTATGCACACATAAGTGGATCAAAGCCCACCCACATGTCATTCAATTTTTTTCAGTCAAGGACTTGGGGGCCTATTGGCGAGGAACAATGAGTTTCACCAAACCCACCAAAGATGATCTTAAATTATTATTTTAAATAGGTTAAGATAATTTAGCATTTATAGTATTAAATAGTTTGTTGTGGGGTTCATATTTTAACAAGTTTTTTTTTTAATTTATTTTCAATCACTTCATTGGATGAACCATAATCATTACCTAGATGAATAATAATAGTTTTTTAAAAACTCATTATTACGCCGAAAGGCGTACACCTATTGACAATGGGCACAATTAATGATCTTTTAACCTTATTTAACCTTAAACCCTAATCTGATGGCTATGCATTGAAGATGTTGGCATATTCTTAGTCGTCCTCCAAAATCAATGGGTCAGATTTAATGTTCATAACTTTCTTGCATTTATCAAGACATCTGTTAACATGTTTACTTTTTAACATTTACCTAATCACATTAAAAAATTACTGTAAGGATATGTAATTTCCACGTTTAAATGATTAAGTAGGATTAAACCGTGTAGCCAAAAGTTTCATATTACCATAGACGGATTACGGATTACCATAGACGTTTTATGGCACCCGTTCTCAGCCGATACCTTTCGGTGTTCTCAATCACGAGTTAGCGGATGTGCTAGTTATTACTTCCATAAATAATAGTACTTTTTAAATTAATACTTGAGATGACACATGATATAACAATAATTTGGTCTTAGTAGACATTAATCACCACCACCGCCACCACCATCATCATCATCAATGTTGCGTATGCTAGGATATATAAATCATATTTAGATCGGACGGTATATATCTTAGCATATACAACATTAAATGCTTTGTTGTGTGATCCATATTTAAACATGTATTTTTTTTTTAATTTATTTACTTTGTTAATTTGCTCTCACTGGACTTAATCACCATTATCAACACCAATGTTGTATATTCTAGGATATATAAAGCATCTTTAGATCCGATCATATATATCCTAGCCTATACAACATTAAATGCTTTGTTGTGGGGTCCATATTTCAACACGTCTATTTTTTATTATTTATTTCCAACTATTAACTCCCAAAATGAAACCGTCCTTTTGGTTGAATTTTGTAGTGGATAGCATGGCCATCGGTATTGTTCTCAAGTTATTTTTGAGTTTTTATAGCTAAATAATTTAGGTTTTTGGTTTGTCTTAAGGAAATAATTTGACCCATAAAGTCTCTTTCCAAAATTTTCATTTTTCACTTTCCTCAGCTAACGTATGTCCAAAAATTGGTTGTGCGCTGTCGAAAGTATCGAATTTCAGCAGCTATGGAGCTCTTTTCATTTATTTGATGCGTTGTTGAAAGTGGTAAAGTTCAAAAGGTCTGACAATCAAGTTCGCGGGTGGCGCGCTGTGGAAAGTACATGCTTTCCACGGCTAAGGAGTGTTTTCTATAAAGTGGTGTGCTGTTGAAAGTGCATACTTTCCACACCTAACAGGGGTTTTCCAAGGGGTCGTGCACTGGTGAAAGTGGCAAGTGAACAGTTGACAGAGGCACTTTTCACGGGTCGTTCTTGAAGAAGAGTGGGAATCACGTGCGTGATATCCACGACTGAAAGTAATGATAATATGATCATCCCACGTCAAGAAAATCCAAGGCATGCGTTGATAAGAGTGGGAAATGATACAAACTCAATTATGCATGTCAGGATATGACTGTAATTCGAATCCAGCCCAAAACTCACGCTCAATGCTCATGACATCCGGGATGGCAAGTTTGTGTTCGGTGATGCAGGTACAGAGGAGGTACCGTCGGCCTGACACCATCAAATCAAATAGTGGTTTCATATCACAAATCATTTCTGGAATGCTGTGGAATTTTTCATTTGTTTCAAAACAGAGCCGAAGCCCGAACTTCTTTCAACAGCGCAGAACCTCGGCTCGACTAGGCAGTTACAAGGGTTATAATTATCAAGTTTTTCGAGCTACAGAATGGTGAGAAAACGCAGTGGCGCTCTACTCAAGAGAGAGATGGATCACTTTTCCTTTCTACAATCACATCCGGAAGTCCAGAAGTATTTTTTGAATGTAGGGTGTATGGAATTCGTCGAAAAGTTGCAATTTGGGTGCCACCAAGCTACAACAGAAGCCTTTGCCAAGACTTTCAATGGCAATAAATATCGCATCGGGTCCATGGAAATCAAAGTGGATGAGGCTGTCATCGCCGCAGATACAGGTTTGCCAAGAACTGTTCAGAGCTGGTTTAAAACCACTGCTCCCAAAAATTTGGATTTCAGAGTTTATTTGAAAGAGGGGTACAGGCACAAAGCATGGAGAAAAGGTATGTTTGTTTCATATCTAGATGAAGAATGGAAAGAATTATTCAAAGGTATCCAATTGTACATTACCTCAGAGGGAAGATATGATAAACTGATGATGTACCACTTTAAACTCCTGGATCACTTCACAGGCAAAACCCCTATTAATTTGCCTTATTTCTTATATCAAAGTTTGACTAAGGTATGCAAGAGAATTAGAGCTCAACCCTTGAGCGTGAAAACTACTTTGTTTCACCTCGGCCTCATAAAATTGATTATCCTGCAAGAATTGAAACAACAGGGGAGGAGCTGGGAGCACTTTCTGTTCCGGGAAGGTTTTGAAACCCAGAATCAGACTGCAAATGAAAAGTTGAAGGGTTCAATGAAACAATCATCTCCTCAAAGTACCTCAAGAAAAAGAAGGGCCTTGCCAGGACCTTCAGAGGACAGAATATCTAGAATGAAGCCTCACAGGTTGAAGAGAAATTTGAATTTTGAGAAGACCACAGAGCAGACTACACAGTAGAATACAGGACATCCTACAAAGCAGAGTACAGGGAAGAATATACTTAACTTGCCCTATTCAGATTCAGAATATGAGCAGCAAGACCAATGCCATGTCATCAAGAGTTCTGAGCAGTCAGCTGAGTGTGCACAGAACTATGAAACTTTCAGTCAGACAGAACAGGGAGAATCATCAAAAAACCCTAGATCAAATAATTCTCAGAATATCAAGCATCTCAAGGAGGTAATTGCCCAGCAAGAGGTCTTGGAGTGGGTGATTAAAGAAAGGTATAAGAAGTTATCTGATAACTTCACCAAGACAAATGTTGCGTTCGAAAGATTGGCTAAGGAAAGTGTCAGAGAGAAGAAGAGGAAGACAAAACTCACCAAAGACTACAACAGCCTGTGGTGGCTTGCCAAACGCCTAAAAAGGTAGATCAGGAGGTTGAAACAAAAATCGAAGCAAAAACACTATCCAGATTTGAAGGTACTCGCTCAAGTTGCCATCAATATGCAAGGTGAGAAATCTGAGACACACTAAGTTTGGTTGAAATCAAATTTTGGATGTGAAAACTCTTTTTGTGTGCAATCGGGACTTTCAATAGTGCAAGGCTATTATTTTATTACCCATTAGCTGTGGAAAGTGACAGCTTTCAACAGCTAACCCGTGAAGAAATTAAACGGTTGCACTGTTGAAAGCTGGGAAAGTAATTTTTGAAGCCGAAGACACAACAGTTCATTCCAAACAGGTTCTGAAGAGATTCCAGTGTATCATTGGACTATTAGATCGCATGCAAGAAGTTCAACATCAGGGATTCGAGAGATTTTTCTCGTTACACATGCAAAACCATTTCCTAAAAAATCGACATGAACGTTGGAAAATCCAACAGTCAAAGACAGGTGTCTTGCTATTTTTCAACACATTGCAGATATCAGGAGCTGAATAATGCAGATGGCGATTTTGGAGTCTGAAGACAGTTCGACTATTTAGTTTAGTTGTTAAAGACTTTAATTTCAAGTTGTTTAGATAGAATTGAGTTGTTTTTATTAAATACAGATCCATGTTTTTAGGATCTGTATAACTGTTTGTAAGAGACTATAAATACCTATTGTTGATGTGAAATATGGGTTTGATTCTGGATACAGTAATACTCTTTTGTACTCAGATATTTCATTGCTAATACAAATCACAGGTTTCTTTCCATTTTGGTATCAGTTTTTCATATTTCTTCTTCACTGTTATCTTGTTGTCAAACCTTGAATAGTTGTTATCCTATTGTTTGGTTCATGACATTATAATCAGTTTCTTTAGTTGTTTATTAGACCCTGCTTTGCATTGGTTTATGAACAATCTTTTCTTCATCCACTGAAATCTATTTTACTGTTTAACCAATCCTGGAGAGAACTGTCTATTTGTTTACCATTTTGATGTCTGAATGCCATAAGCTAAATTGAGTTATCCCATTGATCCATATTTACAAAATACAAAAACATTCATTTATTAAGTTACCAAGCACCTTTGGTCTGCAACCACAAAGGGTTTCTTAGAGTGATAACAAATTGGCATCATTGTCAGGGAGAGGAGATCGAAGCTCAGCTTCTCTGGGAGACGACATAGATCTAATTCTTGATGATAGACAAGAAGAAGACACTATCAAGTTGTACATTTTCTATCTGGCGACTCCATTGAAACGAAGTGGCTCCTAAAAGAGCTCACACCAGGGCAAACCCAGAAGGCCCATTAACATCAGTTTCTGATCCAGAAAAGATCATCAGCAAGGGAAAATCTTTGCAAAGACAGGCTTCTGGATCTGCAAGTGCAATTGATTCAGGTATTCCAACTTATATGTATCCTCCCATATCTGAAAAGTCTTTGGTTGAGTCCCCTGCTGAAATTCAAAATTCTTAGGAAATAAAAATTTCATCTCAAGTTTCTAAGGAAGAAGAACCTTCTTTTTCTTCTAATATTACTGATTCTGTCCTTGAGATTGACATTTCATCCCATCCAAAAGAACTGAATACTGAATCTTCCCAACAGAAAGAAAATTCCTCTTCATCTTCTTTTGATTCATCACCCATCAAACCTTCAAAAGGTGTTTTACACACTTACACAAATCTGCCTGTCCTTGAAGAAATTTTCCATGATCTATCCTCTAAGGGTGAAGAAAATATAGCTTTGTTGCTCAGCCAGTTTTATAAAGCCTCTTATTTCCCACCTACTTCTGAAACTTCTGCTCAGGGTGAAGTAAGACAACCATTCTATTCTAACTCAGGCAACTCATCTCCCCCATCATCTCCTACGATTTCCTCATCTCCTCCACCATCTCCTACAAGTTCCTCGTCTGTA
Organism: Picea glauca; assembly: GCA_000966675.3. Lineage (NCBI taxonomy): Eukaryota > Viridiplantae > Streptophyta > Pinopsida > Pinales > Pinaceae > Picea > Picea glauca. The sequence continues at coordinate 42,734 of JZKD02S1763754.1, forward strand.
TCAATCACCAAGACTGTCATGGCTGCTCCTTTGACCAGAATGGAACAGGTCTTGGCAAGCAGATACGCCCCACTTGTCTTGCCAAATCCCCTGTCTGCCATGCCAACATGTGACTACCAAAAATATATGTCGAAGTTTATAGGAGCAGGGGAGTATATTGTTGAAGAACACATTGAAGCATTTTATGCTTATGCAGAAAACATTAATATTTCATAAGAGGATGTGTGGACTAGATTTTTTGTGCAGAGTCTGGATGGCCAAGCCCAAAAGTGGTTCAAAGAGATACCAGCAAATTCAATCACTGGAATTGAACAATTGGATGAAGTATTCTTGAAGCATTGGGGAGAAAGGAGAGATCTGTTATTCTACATTTCGGAGTTTGGAAATTTGAAGAGAGGAGATGGAGAATCGGTCTCAGACTTTATCAAAAGATTCAACAAAATGTTTGGTAAGATCCCTGCATAGATCAAACCAAGCGATGCATCGGCAAAGATCACATTCTCTGCGGCCTTTGATGCAGAGTTTTGTATTATCCTTAGAGAAAGATGA
>JZKD02S1763776.1:9982-28580 GCA_000966675.3 Picea glauca
TTTTCCATGTTGATTGAGTTGACATTAATACCTGTATCCATGGTTTTGGTTTTTTTTTGTGTCTTATTCTCATTCTTCAACTTCATTTATGCAACTAGAGTTTTATTTTGATTTCTCAAACAAGATATTTTATGATCTTTGGACGATAGTTTTTTACTAATATTTTTAGTCTCTCTTTTATGACTGTTTTTATATTGAAATTTTGTTGTTGCAATGCCTTTATTTGTTGTTGAAATTTGTAAACTTTTTTATCTTGACACTCCAATTTCCTTTGAGTGTGCACAATTTCTTCATCTCTGTTGATAAAGATTTTGTTCAAACCTCCAATTTTCCCTTATAAATCATCATAACATTGTTTTTGTGATTCCTCATCACATTGGAGTGAATCATTTTGCATATGCTCTATATATTTAGATGAAGAAATTACTATGCATGACTCCACTATTAAATCTTGTAATGTTATCTTCTTTTTCGCATAAGAGATCTTTTCATTTTTTTTTTAATATTTAGAATGAACATCCCCAATGTTCCCATCTAGCTAGAACCTAGAATTATGTCAACGTTACTAAAAGAAAAATTCGGTATATGAATTTATAATCAACAATTGCTAGTTGTAAGTCTTGAGTTTCAAATTACTCATTTCCACTAGTATCTTTCTTTATGAATATGCTTGACTCTGGAATTAACAATTAGTTTTCTAAGTTGACATCGGTATAGTTTTTCTCATTGTGTTGATGGATAACAATGATAATATCATTTCTTTGAATAGTACCTTTGAGTTTTAATGATCCAAATTCCAAGTTTAAACTTTATATATTAGAAAACCTTCATTCCTTCTCTTGATTAAAATCCATTTAAAAAATATATATATTATGCACAACTTCAAATCGATACATGAGCTCTTAAATAATTCCTTCAATTATTTAAGTTTAACTTGTCACACTTTATAATTCTTTATATATTATTTTCATAAATACTTGACTTGGATTTAAAATAATGATTGATGTTACCTTTTTAACCTTCACATTAAATTTATTTCTTCACTTTTCTATTGATTGAAACTAAGAGATTTTTTTTATAACTCTTTAATTGAACCTTGAAATATATGTTTGATAATAATATTTAACCTTATTAAGAGTATATATTGAGAATCTGAATACTTATACCATTTATTTACTTTAACAAGAAATTTTACATTTCCTTATTTTATATACTTTTAGTATTTTTTTCTTTTACCAATATTTTTACATTATTCGTTTTTCATTCACAACTTTTCATGTTATTGTAGAACCATTTGTTTCTCTTTATTTTCTCTTTTTATTTTTCTTTTTAAATTCTACTAGCAAAATAAATTTGACCATAGGCCAATCAATTGAAACCAATTTTTTGAAGAGTGGGGCACAAGCATACAATATTTTTATTACCACAAGAAAATGAATTTTTCATAATAGGCCAACAGAACAACCACTTTAATACCAATTGAACCTAATGGTTCACTTCATGAGAACATCATGATTGAATAAATAAATCCCATATATCCATATTAAATAATGATTATTTATTATATGAATATATGAGTTTGATAAAAGATTGAGTACAATGGATGTGTATAAATACACACGAGGTTTAGTGACATCCTTTGGGAAAAAGTATGACTATCATTAATTACAATATAATAAATGTGGAATATATTACTTTGTACAACATAAATGATTATACATTAGGTATATAATAAATGATTATACATTATTACATAGTGGTAATATACTTTAGGTATATAAAAAATAACTAAGAGACTTCTTATGGTCCAAGTTTGAGAGTAATCCCTTCTTTTAATGTTCTTAAGAGTTTGTAGTTTATGTAGAAGTGAATGAAGTTTTGGGATTCATACTGATATCTCACTCCAAGGAGTTGTCTTATTTGGAGAATTGATTATAAGATGTATTTTCAATGATGAACCTTGGAAATTGTTTCTTAGACACATGATTTTCAAAGGGAAAGATTAGAAGGGGATCATGATGTAGTATTTTTCTCAATGATTTCATTACTACTCCACAAGATTTAAGAATTGATGGGAAGCTTGGACGAAAGTTACAACAATATTGATGTAGGAGCATCGTAAGCAACCAACCAAGCGAGCATGAAGGCGGAAGACAACTGGAAGAGCACAACACACATTTTACACATTTTGAAATGTTTTTGAAAATTAAAGAGCGGATATTAATGTAATAGCTAGAAGCGTACTTACATTTATGTTAAGATATTCTGAACAGACCTTGAGCGTTGCTCTCATTTGTAGTATGTAGATGCATTTAAGCCCAGTTAATGAAAGTAGGTAGGTTTGAATTAATAGATTAGACAGTTTAGAAGACTAGGAGGGAAAACGGATATAGACACCCTTGCCTTTGTATCATAGTAATGGTTGTATCATTAGCATAGAGAAGAAGGAGAGAGTTGTAGCAGAGAGCTGAAAAGAAGAACCCATGTACAGGAGCTTTGAATTAATATATGAAGCTTTGAATCATATTTCATGGTGTTATGATGTTTTCTATTTACACATGGTGAATGGTATGCTTATGGTTGTTTTATTCTCTTTGTTATGCATTTGTTATGAGGCTATGATGTGTATGTATGATTTCATGTTGAATGTTTGAAGTTTGAGAGAGAGAGAGAATGAGTTTCAATTGTTTCTCTTCCTGAGTGAGAAAAGTTCCTACAAGGAGTGTAGTGAAACGTCTGCAAGGTGTGTGTTCACAAGGGTTCTAAGTTTTATCTCAGAAAGCTCAAGAGGGATATCGTTGTTCTCATTCTAGCAGAAGTATAGACGAAGCCTAGAAACCGTGCAACGTGTGTGCAGGCGAGGCCTTAGAACTTATCAACTAAGGTTGAAAGAGGAAGGATTGTTGTTGCAGAAAGTGCACAGAGTCGAGAGGTCAAATACGTAGAAGTATTTAAAAGATCGCCACAAGGAGTGCATGCAGGAGTCCTTTTGAGACTCAAGTTTGCAAGTGAAAGCTCAAGAGGGTTAGTGCCTTTGAAGTGTTAAAAGGGAGACAGAGTGAAGTTGGTTTGCAGAAGTTAAGTTCCAGTGGAAGAACACTGGTTCATTTCGCAGAAGCTGTCAAGGAGGAAACGAGCGGTCAGAATTCTCCAAGGAGAAATCCTGAAGTCGCGAGGACCGAAGGATTCAGAGAAGCTGCAAGGTGGATAGGGGAGGATGAACCCATCACTTTGGTATCATGAATCAACATGGACCATTGATCATGATCTGTTTTGAGCGTTAGATCATTTCAGGGATTTGGAGTTTGTAAGTCCGGAGTGTAAGCCAAAATCCTTGGTCACTCTAACTCACAGATCACGAAAAGAATTGTTAAGTAAAGAATTTTGGGATTTTGGTAATTCGGGATTCGGAATATCGAAAATCCTAATGATAAGGAGCCAGGGGCCTTTGCATTGAAAAATCCCGGAGTTGCAAAACATGAAATATTGTGAAGTGGTGTTTAGGCATTTTGGTGTTTCAGGGTTCAGGAACCCAAGAAGACAGTGGTTTGGGATCGAGATTCTCGAACACCTGGTACCTGGAAGCCCAAAATAATGAATGACATTCGAAGTCTTATTCAAGTCCCAGAAGCTAGAAAGCTTGTGCAACAGTTGGCAAGAGTCCACGACAGAGACATAGGACAGTGGAGTGGATAGGTGGCATGTCCTCATCAGATAGGTGGAGATGAACCTTGTTGACCATTTCAGGGTTTTAGAGGTTGAAGGGTCGGGAGTCTTGCATGCAGATTCGTGAAATTGCGAAGTCCAAAACTTCAAATCAGTGAAAAGTCTCGTTAGGGAGCCAACCTTTGCTGAACGCATCGGGGTTCAACATTTCGGTATTTTCAAAGACAAGAGGTCGAGGTTCTTTGTTCCGAAATTCTCGAAGTCGTGAAACGCGATACAAATATGGAGGAGGATGCAACCAAAGATTTTGGCATTTTGGCATTTCGGGTTTTGGTGGGTTGAAGAGCCCGAAACTTGACAACAAAAATCCTCAAATCGCGAACCCCGAAGTCCCGATTCGGCGAAGGGTGCGATCTTATTGTGGTCAAAAGATCATGGTGATTCCTTGTGTTTAATCACGCGGGCATACCTATAAGGACCTGTGGAAAACACTGTTGTGTGCGTGTGAGATTCCTTGAGGAGGAACTGAAGTGTCAATTTGACTTAGGGGCAGATTTGGAATGATTCTGTGAGGATCTTGGCCCGAGGGTCGAGGGTCTACGACAAGTGGTATCATAGCATAGAACAAGTTTTTTTCTTTCTGTAGAAGAGAAAAGAGGAACATTTTACAGCCATGCCGCCAAGAAGAAGAGATAGGCCAATGCCAATGCCTGATCCAGCAGTGGAAAGAGAAATGTGCGAGTTACATGCTAGGATTGATGCCATGGAGACAACACAGAGGCACACAGTTGACATTTGGGATATCAGTGAGGCTGACAGTGAAAATGAAGCTAAAAATGAAGGAGAAGAAGTTGCAGTCGAAGATGTTGTGGATGAATGCCTATTCAGGGTTGTTGCAAGAATAGGTGCTAGAGAAAAAATGGACATTTCAGTATATGAAGGAAAATTAGATGTTGAAGAGCTTCTAGACTGGATTAGAGCTATAGATAAATACTTCGACTATGAGGATGTCAAGGAAGACAAGAAAGTCAAACATGCCATTACTAGACTTAAAGGGCATGCGACACTATGGTGGGATGAACTGCAGGCTGACAGATGCTGCAAAGGAAAGAAAAAAGTCAAGAGCTGGGATAAAATGGTTGCAAAGATGAAAGCCAAATTTATACCCAAGGATTATCAAATCAATCTGTTTCGGAGGATGCATAATTTGAGGCAGAAGCTGATGTCAGTGAAAGAATACACTGAAGAATTCTACAAGATAAACATTAGAGCAAGTCATCGGGAAAGCGACGATGAAAAAGTTGCTAGATACATGAATGGTCTGCGATATGACATCGAAGATGAGATGATAATGATGATCATTCGAAATGTGGAAGATGCTTATCAGATAGCCCTGAAAGATAAAGAGAAGCTGAACCGAAAACAAGGTCAAAGAGGCCGAGGTAGAAGTCAATCCAAAGTCAAAACAATTGCCGAAGACAGAAATCAGAAATCTGAAGAAGAGGGAAAGAAACCTCAAACTCAACCTGAGAGAGGAGGAAGCTCACAGAGAGGCCATTATGCTGATAGAAATACTTTTTCTCGATCCAGAGGAAGAGGAAGAGGCAAAGGTGGTGAAGTGAAATGCTTTGTCTGTGGAAAATCAGACATAAATCCTATGAGTGTCTAGATAGGAAGAAAGAAGGTGGTGAAACTCACATTGATGAAGCAAAAGGAAGGAATGTTGAGACAGAAGATGCTGAGGGTGGAAGATCCTTAATGATGAGGAAAGTTCTCTTGAAGCCGGAGAAGGAGGCAGAGAACCCAACCCAAAGAAACAATTTGTTTCAGACTACTTGCAAAACCAAAGACAGGGTATGCAAAGTCATAGTGGATAGTGGTAGCACAAACAATCTCGTATCTATGGAGATGGTAGAAAAACTAGAGCTAGAGACTGTTGTACATCTAAGCCCATACAAAGTCTTGTGGCTACAAAAAGGACATCAGGTAAATGTCACTAAACAATGTTTAGTTGAATTTAAAATAGGAGGATATAAGGATGAAATATTATGTGATGTCATTTCCATGGATGTTTTTCATATATTGTTGGGTAGACCCTGGAAATATGAGAGGAACGTGATTCATGATGGGAGAAAGAACACGTACACCCTGGAGAATAATGGTAGGACTCACATGTTGCTGCCGATTAAGGATAAAGAGGCGAAAACAGAAATGAACAACACTGTACTTCTCATGAGTGGGAAGGAACTTCTTAATGAGGTTAAGAAGAAGGAAGACACATAATTTATTGTGGTCAGGAAGCCCAGAATTGTTTGACCAGTACGAGGATAGATGATTTACTAGAATAAATCTAGGAGTTGTTGGAAGAGTTTGATGATATAGTAGTGGGCGAACTACCTTGTTCGTTGCCACCGATCAGGAGTATAAGCCATCACATCGATCTTATACCTGGAGCTAGTTTACCAAACAAAGCCACGTACAGATTGACATTGCAGGAAAATGAAGAGGTTAAGAGACATGTATAGGACTTAATGGACAAAGGATTTATATGAGAGAGCTTGATTCCATGTGTTGTTCCGACATTGCTCAGCCCAAAGAATGATGGAGGCTAGAGAATGTGTATAGACTCAAGGGAGATCAATAAGATTACCATCAGATACAGATTTCCATTGCCAAGGATGGATGACTTGATGGATTGCTTGAGGGGAGCAAGATTCTTTTCAAAAATTGATTTGAAAAGCGAGTATCATCAGATTCAAATGAGAGAGGGCGATGAATGGAAGACAACATTCAAGAAGAATGAGGGGCTGTATGAATGGCTTGTCATGCCATTTGGATTAACAAATGCACCCAATACTTTCATGAGGTTGATGAACCAAGTCTTGAAGGATTTCATAGGGAAATTTGTCACTGTATATCTTGATGATATATTAATTTTCAGCAAGATAGAAGCAGAGCACTTAAAGCATTTAGCTGCAATGATGAGGATATTATAGCAAGAGAAATTGCTGGTTAATATGAAGAAATCATCATTTATGAGGACATAACTCATTTATTTGGGTTTTTTTATCTTTGTGGATGAGTTGAAGATGGATCCCGAAAAGGTAAATGCGATTAAGAATTGGCCATCTCCAAAAAATGTGTTTGAAGTTCGAAGCTTCCATGGTTTCGTTAGTTTCTACAGGAAATTCATTTCAAACTTCAGTGGAATCAGTGCACCAATGATGGATACGGTGAAGAAAAGACACAAATATTTTCACTGGATAGAAGAAGCAGAGAAGAGTTTCAATCTGCTGAGGAAGAAGATCACGGAACAACCAATTCTGGTTTTGCCAAATTTTAGCAAGACATTCCAGGTCAAGTGTGACGTGAATGGATTTGCAATTGGAGCGGTCTTGAGACAACACGACAGGATGATCACATACTTTAGTGAAAAACTAAATGAAGAAAATATCAAGTAATCAACATATGACAAATAATTTTATCTAGTCATACAAGCACTGAAGAAGTGGAGACATTATTTGGTTCCTAAAGAGTGTGTTTTGTACAGTGATAATCACGCTTTACAATTCGTGACTCAATAGGAGAAGTTGAACCAAAAACATGTTAAATGGGTTGAATTCATGCAGAATTTTACTTTTGTAATTAAGCATATTTCTGGAACTGCTAACAAAGTTGCTTATGCTTTGAGCATGAAATGTTTTCTTATGCAAGAATTCAGAGTCAAAACTTTGTGTTTTGATAACCTCAAAGAAATGTATAGGGATGACCCAGATTTTAAGGAAGCATATGAGGTGTCTAAGAATCCAATTCTCAGGGACAGAAGCCAATGGACCGAATATATGATCCAATATGGATTTTTATTTAGGGGCAATCAACTATGTATTCCAAAATGTTCCATGAGGGAGAATTTGTTGAAGGAAAAACACTGTGGAGGATTGGCCAAACACTTCGGTCATGATAAGACGTTCTCAAAGTTGAATGGTTCATATTTTTGGCCGGGGATGAGGATAGATGTTATGAAATTTGTGGACAGATGTAGGATTTGTCAGCACACAAAAGGGAAAAGACAGAATACAAGGTTATACCAACCATTACCCATACCATAAAGGTTGTGGGATGCAGTGAGCATGGATTTTATATTGGGACTGCCAAGAACACAAAGAGGATATGATTCAATCTTTGTGGTAGTTGACATATTTTCCAAGATGGAACATTTCATACCATGCCAGAAAACCAGTGACGCAACTCATATTGTGAACCTGTTTTTCAAGGAATTCGTCAGACTTCACGGCTTGCCAAGGAGTATTGTTTCTGATCGAGATACCAAGTTCTTGGGAAATTTATGGACGACTTTATGGAAGAAGTTGGGGATGAGTTTTTCTTTTAGCTCAGCATATCATCCTCATACAGATGGGCAGATAGAAGTCGTGAACATAAGCTTGGGAGATTTACTGAGGAGCTTAGTGACTGAACACCACAGTCAGTGGGATCACATTCTGCCAGAGGCAGAATTTGCTTATAATGATTCGCTTAACAGAAGCACAGGGAAGAGTCCATTCCATATTGTATATGGAATGCAGCCAAGGGGAGTTTCTGAATTGAAATATTTGGAACAAAATGAATTCAGGAGTGCTAGTGCAGAGAATTTTGTAGAAGCAATGAAGGAGCTTCACAGCCGGGTGAAGGAGCGATTGTAGAGTTCAAGTCAAGAATATAAGCGAAGAGCATATCAACACAGGTGAGAACTTCAATTTCAAGTTGGTGATTTGATTCTTGCACATCTGAGGAAGGAGAGGTTCCCATGGGGAACACATAACAAATTGAAGATGAAAAAGATTGGACCGTGTAAGGTCATAAAGAAATTTGAGGCAAATGCATATGAGATTGAATTATCCGATGGGGTCGGAATCTCATCGATATTCAACATTACAAATTTGTACCCTTATAGAGATAAAGAAGAAGTAGTAGAGGAGGAACAGAAAGAAGTTCAATGGACAAAACAAATGCCTGTAGATGAAAAGCCACAGATGGAAAGCATAATTGACAAGAGAATTAGCAGAAAGACCAGGAGAAAAGAGTATTTTGAATACTTGGTCAAGTGAAAAGGACATCCAGTTGAAGATGCCATTTGGGAAGATGAAGAAGAAATTCATAAGCATGGACATACCGTGCAAGATCTCATGAAAAGGAGTTCATGAAAATTTTCAAGCGAGGAAGTATGATGCAGGAGCATCGTAAGCAGCTAGCCAAGTGAGCATGAAGGCGGAAGACAGTTGGAGGAGCGCAACACACATTTTACACCTTTTGAAATGTTTTTGAAAATTAAAGAGAGGATATTAATGTAATAGCTAGAAGCGTACTTACATTTATGTCAATATATTGTGAACAAACCTTGACCATTGCTCTCATCTGTATTATGTAGAGGCATTTAAGCCCAGTTAATGAAAGTAGGTAGGTTTGAATTAATAGATTAGACAGTTTAGAAGAGTAGGAGGGAAAACAGATATAGACACCCTCACCTTTGTATCATATTAGTGGTTGTATCATTAGCATAGAGAAGAAGGAGAGAGCTATAACAGAGAGTTGAAAAGAAGAACCCATGTACATGAGCTTTGAATTAATATATGAATCTTTGAATCAGATTTCATGGTGTTATGATGTTTTATGTTTATACATGGTGAATGGTATGCTTATGGTTGTTTTATTCTCTCTGTTATGCACTTGTTATGAGGTTGTGATGTGTATGCATGATTTCATGTTGAATGTTTGAAGTCAGAGAGAGAGAGAGAATGAGTTTCAATTGTTTCTCTTCCTGAGTGAGAAAAGTTCCTGCAAGGAGTGTAGTGAAACATTCACAAGGTGTGTGTTGACAAGGGTTCTGAGTTTTATCTCAGAAAGCTCTGGAGGGATACTCTTGTTCTCATTCCAGAAGAAGTATAGGCGAAGCCCAGAAGCTGTGCAAGGTGTGCACAGGCTAGTCGAGGCCTTAGAACTTATCAACTAAGGTTGAAAGAGGAAGGACTGTTGTTGCAGAAAGTGCACAGATTCAAGAGTTCAAATACTTAGAAGCATTTGAAATATCGCCATAAGGAGTGCGTACAAGATTCCTTTTGAGACTCAAGTTTGCAAGTAAAATCTCAGGAAGGTCAGTGCCTTTGAAGTGTTAAAAGGGAGACGGAGCGATGTCGGTTTGAAGAAGTTAAGTTCCAGTGGAAGAACACTGGTTCATTTCGTAGAAGCTGTTAAGGAGGAAACGAGAAGTCATAATTCTCTCAGGAGAACTCCCAAAGTCGTGAGGACCGAAGGATTCAGAGAAGCTGGAAGGTGGATAGGGGAGGACGAACCCATCACTTTGGTATCAGGAATCAATGTGGACCGTTGATCATGATCTGTTTTGAGCGTCAGATCATTTCGGGGATTCAGAGTTTGTAAGTCCAGAGTGTAAGCCAAAATCCTTGGTCACTCTAACTCCCAGATCGCGAAAAGAATTGTGAAGTAAAGAATTTCAGGATTTCGGTAATTCGGGATTCAGAATACCAGAAATCCTGATGATAAGGATCCAGGGGCCTTTGCATTGAAAAACCCCGGAGTTGCGAAACGTGAAATATTGTGAAGTGGTATTTCGACATTTCGATGTTTCGAGGTTCGGGAACTAGAGAAGACAATGGTATGGGATCGAGAGTCTTGAACTCTCAGTACTCGAAATCCTGAAATAACGAACGGAAGTCGAAGGCTTATTCAAGTCTTGAAAGCCAGAAAGCTTGTGTGATAGGTGGCAAGAGTCCACGACATAGACAGAGGACAGTGGAGTGGACAGGTGGCGTGCCCTCATTAGATAGGTGGGGCCCAACCTTGTTGACCATTTTGGGGTTTTGGAGGTTGAAGGGTTGGGAGTCTTGCATCTGGATTTGTGAAATTGCGAAGTCCAAAACTTCGAATCAACGAAAATTCTTGTTGGGGAGCCAGCCTTTGCTGAACGCATCAAGATTTGGCATTTTGATATTTTTGAAGACAAGAGGTTGGGGTTCTTTGTTCCAAAATTCTCGAATTCACGAAACACGATACAGCTGTGGAGGAGGACACGGCCAAATATTTCGGCGTTTCGGCATTTCGAGTTTCAGTGGGTTGAAGAGCCCGAAACTCGACAACAGAAATCATGAAATCGTGAACCCCGAAGTCCCGATTCGAAGAAGGGCACGATATTATTATGGTCAGGAGATCAGGGTGATGTCTTGTTTTTAATCACATGGGCACACCTATAAGGACCTGTGGAAAACACTGTTGTGTGTGTGTGGGATTCATTGAGGAGGAACCAAAGAGTCAATTTGACTCAGGGGAAGATTTGGAACGATCCTTTGTAGATCTTGGCCTAAGGGTCGAGGGTCTGTGACAAGTGGTATCAGAGCACAAAACAAGTTCTTTTTTTTCTGTAGCAGAGAAAATAAAAAAATTTTATAGCCATGCCACCGAGAAGAAGAGACAGGCTAATGCCAATGCCTGATCCAGCAGTGGAAAGAGAAATGTGTGAGTTACATGCCAGGATTGATACCATGGAGACAACACAGAGATGCACAGTTGATGTTGGGGATATCAGTAAGGTTGACAGTGAAAATGAAGCTGGAAATGAAGGAGAAGAAGTTGCAATCGAAGATGTTGTGGATGAACGCCTTTTTAGGGCTGTTGCAAGGACAGGTGCCAGAGAAAAAATGGACATTCCAGTATATGAAGGAAACTCAGATGTTGAAGAGCTTCTAGACTGGATTAGAGCTCTAGATAAATACTTCAGCTATGAGGATGTCGAGGAAGACAAGAAAGTCAAACATGTCATTACTAGACTTAAAGGGCATGCAACACTATGGTGGGATGAACTGCAGGCTAACAGACGCTGCAAAGGCAAGAAAAAAATCAAGAGCTGGGATAGAATGGTTGCAAAGATGAAAGCCAAATTTATACCCAAGGATTATCAAATCAATATATTTAGGAGGATGCATAATTTGAGATAGACGTTGATGTCAGTGAAAGAATACACTGAAGAATTCTACAAGATAAACATCAGAGCAAGTCATCGGGAAAGCGACGATGAAAAAGTTGCTAGATACATGAATGGTCTACGATATGACATCCAAGATGAGATGAGCATGATGATCATTCGAAATGTGGAAGATTCTTATCAGATAGCTCTGAAAGCTGAAGAGAAGTTGAGTCGGAAACAAGGTCAAAGAGGTTGAGGTAGAAGTCAAGCCAGAGGCAAAACAATTTCCCAATACATAACTCAAAAATTTGAAGAAGAGGGAAAGAAACCTCAAACTCAACCTGAGAGAGGAGGAAGCTCACAAAGAGGGCAGTATGCCAATAGAAATACTTTTCCTCGAGCCAGAGGAAGAGGAAGAGGCAGAGGTGGTGAAGTGAAATGCTTTGTCTATGGAAAAATCAGACATAAATCTTATGAGTGTCCTGATAGGAAGAAAGACGGTGGTGAAGCTCACATTGACGAAGAATAAGGACGAAATGTTGAGACAGAACATGCTGAGGGTGGAAGATCCTTAATGATGAGGAAAGTTCTCTTGAAGCCGGAGAAGGAGGCAGAGAACCCAGCCCAAAGAAACAGACTGTTTCGAACTGCTTGCAAAACCAAAGACAGGGTATGTAAAGTCATAGTGGAAAGAAGTAGCACAGAAAATCTCGTATCTACAAAGATGGTAGAAAAACTCGAGTTGGAGACTATTGTACATCCAAGCCCATACAGAGTCTCGTGGCTACAAAAAGGACATCAGGTAAATGTCACTAAACAATGTTTAGTTGAATTTAAAATAGGAGGATATAAGGATGAAATATTATGTGATGTCATTCCCATGGATGTTTGTCATATATTACTGGGTAGACCATGGAAATATGACAGGAACACGATTCATGATAGGAGAAAGAACGTGTACACCCTAGAGAAGAATGGTAGGACTCACATGTTGTTGCCAATTAAGGATAAAGAGGCGAAAACATAAATGAGCAACACTGTACTTCTCATGAGTGGGAAGGAACTTCTTAATGAGGTTAAGAAGAAGGAAGACACACAATTTATTGTGGTCAGGAAGACCATAATTGTTTTGACCAGTACGAGGATAGATGATTTACCAGAAAAAATCCAGGAGTTGCTGGAAGAGTTTGTTGATATAGTAGTGGACGAACTACCTTGTTCGTTGCCACCGATCAGGAGTATAACCCATCACATTGATCTTATACCTGGAGCTAGTTTACCAAACAAAGTCGCACACAGATTAACACCATAGGAAAATGAAGAGGTTAAGAGACAGGTACATGACTTAATGGACAAAGGATTGATTAGAGAGAGCTTGAGTCCATGTGTTGTTTTGACAGTGCTCAACCGAAAGAAATATGGAGGCTAGAGAATGTGTACAGACTCAGGGGAAATCAATAAGATTACCATTAGATACAGATTTCCATTGCCAAGGATGGACGAATTGATGGATTGCTTGAGTGGAGCAAGATTCTTTTCAAAAATTGATTTGAAAAGCGGGTATCATCAGATTCGAATGAAAGAAGGCAATGAATGGAAGACAAAATTCAAGACGAATGAGGGGCTGTATGAATGGCTTGTCATGCCATTTGGCTTAACAAATGTACCCAGTACATTCATGAGGTTGATGAACGAAGTCCTGAAGGATTTCATAGGGTAATTCATCATTGTATATCTTGATGATAAATTAATTTTTAGCAAGACAGAAGCAAAGCACTTAAGGCATTTAGTTGCAGTGATGAGGAGATTACAGTAAGAGAAATTGTTGATTAATATGAAGAAATCATCATTTATGAGGACATAACTCATTTATTTAGGTTTTTTTATCTCCACGAATGAGTTGAAGATGGATCCCGAAAAGGTAAATGCGATTAAGAATTGGCCATCTCCGAAAAATGTGTTTGAAGTTCGAATCTTCCATGGTTTGGCTAATTTCTACAAGAAATTCATTCAAACCTTCAGTGGAATCAGCGCACAATTGATGGATACAATGAAGAAAAGACACAAATCTTTTCCCTGGACAAAAGAAGCAGAGAAGAGTTTCAATCTGCTAAGGAAGAAGATCATGGAACAACCAATTTTGGTTTTGCCGGATTTTAGAAAGACATTCCAGGTCAAGTGTGACGCGAATGGATTTGCAATTGGAGAGGTCTTGAGCCAAGACAACAGGCCGATCGCATACTTCAGTGAGAAACTGAATGAAGCAAAGATCAAGTACTCAACATATGAAAACGAATTCTATGCAGTCATACAATCACTGAAGAAGTGGAGACATTATTTGGTTCCTTAAGAGTTTGTTTTGTACAGTGATAATCACGCTTTACAATTCGTGACTCAATAGGAGAAGTTGAACCAAAAACATGTTAAATGGGTTGAATTCATGCAGAATTTTACTTTTGTAACTAAGCATATTTCTGGAATTGCTAACAAAGTTGCTTATGCTTTGAGCAGGAAATGTTTGCTTATGCAGGAATTCAGGGTCAAAACTTTGGGTTTTGATAACCTCAAAGAAATGTATAGGGATAACCCCGATTTTAAGAAAGCATATGAGGCATCTGAGAATCCAATTCTCAGGGACAAAATCCAATGGATTGAATATATGATCCAATATGGATTGTTATTTAGGGGCAATCAACTATGTTTTCCAAAATGCTCCATGAGGGAGAATTTGCTGAAGGAAAAACACAGTGGAGGATTGGTCGAACACTTCGGTCATGATAAGACATTCTCAAAGTTGAATGGCTCATATTTTTGGCTAGGGATGAGGACAGATGTTAAGAAATTTGTGGACAGATGCAAGATTTGTCAGCACACAAAAGGGAAAAGACAGAATACAGGGTTATACTAGCCATTAACCATACCATAAAGGTCATGGGATGTAGTGAGCATGGATTTTATATTTGGACTGCTAAGAACGCAAAGAGGCTATGATTCGATCTTTGTGGTAGTCGACAAATTTTCCAAGATGGCACATTTCATACCATGCCAGAAAACCAGGGACGCAACTTATATTGTGAACCTGTTTTTCAAGGAAGTCGTCAAACTTCACGGCTTGCCAAGGATTATTGTTTATGATCGAGATACCAAGTTCGTGGGACATTTCTGGAGGAATTTATGGAAGAAGTTGGGAACAAATTTGTCTTTTAGCTCAGCATATCATCCTTAGACGGATGGGAAGACAAAATTCGTGAACATAAGCTTGGGAGATTTATTGAGGAGCTTAGTGATTGAACACCACAGTCAGTGGGATCGCATTCTACCATAGGCGGAATTTTCTTATAATGATTCGCTTAACAAAAGCACAGGGCAGAGTCCATTCTAGATTGTATATGGAATGCAACCAAGGGGAGTTTTTGAATTGAATTATTTGGAACAAAATGAATTCAGGAGTGCTAGTGCAGAGAATTTTGCAGGAGCAATGAAGGAGTTTCACAGCCGAGTCAAGGAGCGATTGCAGAGTTCAAGTCAAGAATATAAGCAAAGAGAAGATCAACACAGGCGAAAACTTCAATTTGAAGTTGGTGATTTGATTCTTGCACATATGAGGAAGGAGAGGTTCCCAAGGGGAACATATAACAAACCTAAGATGAAAAAGATTGGACCGTGTAAGGTCATAAAGAAATTCGGGGCAAACGCATATGAAATTGAATTACCCGATGGGGTCAGAATCTCACCGATATTCAACATTGCGGATTTGTAACCTTACAGAGCTAAAGAAGCAGTGGTAGAGGAGGAACAGAAAGAAGTTCAATGGACAAAAAAAATGCCTGTAGCTGAAAAGCCACAGATGGAAAGCATAATTGACAAGAGAATTAGCAGAACGACCAGGAGAAAAGAGTATTTTGAATACTTGGTCAAGTGGAAAGGACATCCATTTGAAGATGCTAGTTGGGAAGATGAAGAAGAAATTCATAAGAATGGACAAACCATGCAAGAGATCATGAACATGAGTTCATGAAAATTTTCAAGTGAGGGAGTATGATGCAATGGCATTGTAAGCAACCAACCAAGTGAGCATGAAGGCGGAAGACAGCTGGAGGAGTGCAACACACATTTTACACGTTTTGAAATGGTTTTGAAAATTAAAGAGCGAATATTAATGTAATAGCTAGAAGTGTACTTACATTTATGTCAAGATATTGTGAACAGACCTTGAGCGTTGCTCTTGTCTGTAGTATGTAGAGGCATTTAAGCCCAGTTAATGAATGTAGGTAGGTTTGAATTAATAGATTAGACAGTTTAGAAGAGTAGGAGGGAAAACGGATATAGACACCCTCGCCCTTGTATCATAGTAGTGGTTGTATCATTAGCATAGAGAATAAGGAGAGGGTTGTAGCAGAGAGCTGAAAAGAAGAACCCATGTACAGGAGCTTTGAATTAATATATGAAGCTTTGAATCAAATTTCATGGTGTTATGATGTTTTATGTTTATACATGGTGAATGGTATGCTTATATTTGTTTTATTCTCTCTATTATGCATTTGTTATGAGGCTATGATGTGTATGTATGATTTCATGTTGAATGTTTGAAGTCTGAGAGAGAGAGAGAATGAGTTTCAATTGTTTCTCTTCCTGAGTGAGAAAAGTTCCTGCAAGGAGTACAGTGAAACGTCCGCAAGGTGTGCATTGACAAGGGTTTTGAGTTTTATCTCAAAAAGCTCAATAGGGATACCGTTGTTCTCATTCCAGCAGAAGTATAGGCGAATCCCAGAAGCCATGCAAGATGTGCGCAAGAAAGTCGAGGCCTTAAAACTTATCAACTAAGGTTGAAAGAGGAAGGATTGTTGTTGCAGAAAGTGCACAGAGTCAAGAGGTCAAACACTTAGAAGTATTTGAAAGATCGCCGCAAGGAGTGCATGCAAGAGTCCTTTTGAGACTCAAGTTTAGAAGTGAAATCTCAGGAGGGTTAGTGCCTTTGAAGTGTTAAAAGGGAGACGGAGTGAAGTCGGTTTGCAAAAGTTAAGTTCCAGTGGAAGAACACTGGTTCATTTCGCAGAAGCTGTCAAGGAGGAAACGAGCGGTCAGAATTATCCAAGGAGAACTCCCGAAGTCCCGAGGATCGAAGGATTCAAAGAAGCTGCAAGGTGGATAGGGGAGGATGAACCCATCACTTTGGTATCAGGAATCAACATGGACCATTGATTGTGATCTGTTTTGAGCGTCAGATCATTTTGGGGATTCAGAGTTTGTAAGTCCAGAGTGTAAGCCAAAATGCTTGGTCACTCTAACTCTCGGATCGCGAAAAGAATTGTTAAGTAAAGAATTTTGGGATTTAGGTAATTCAGGATTCAGAATACTGGAAATCCTAATGATAAGGAGTCGGGGGCCTTTGCATTGAAAAGCCTCGGAGTTATGAAACGCGAAATATTATGAAGTGGCGTTTCGGCATTTCGGTGTTTCGGGGTTCGGGAACCCAAGAAGACAATGGTTTGGGATCGAGAGTCTCAAACTCCCGGTACCTGAAAGCCCCAAATAACGAACGACAGTCTAAGGCTTATTTAAGTCATGGAAGCTGGAAAGCTTGTGCGACAGGTGGCAAGAGTCCACGACAGAGACAGAGGACAGTGGAGTGGACAGGTGGCATGTGCTCATCAGATAGGTGGAGCCCAACCTTGTTGACCATTTCGAGGTTTTGGAGGTTGAAGGGTTGAGGGTCTTGCATCCGGATTCGCGAAATTGCGAAGTCCGAAACTCTGAATTAGCAAAAAGTCTTGTTGGGGAGCTAGCCTTTGCTGAACGCATCAGGGTTCGGCATTTCGGTATTTTCGAAGACAAGAGGTCGGGGTTCTTTGTTCCATAATTCCCGAAGTCACAAAACACGATACAGTTGTGGAGGAGGACGCGACCAAATATTTCGGCGTTTCGACATTTTGGATTTTGGTGGGTTGAAGAGCCGGAAACTCAACAACAGAAATCGTGAAATCGTGAACCCCGAAGTCCCAATTCAGTGAAGGGCACGATCTTATTGTGGTTAGGAGATCAAGGTGATGCCTTGTGTTTAATCATGTGGGCATACCTATAAGGACCTATGGAAAACACGGTTTTGTGTGTGTGGGATTCCTTGAGGAGGAATCGAAGAGTCAATTTGACTCAGGGGCAGATTTGGAATGATCCTCTGTGGATCTTGGCCCTAGGGTCCGGGGTCTGCGACAAATATTCTCTTACAATTGAGTCATATTAGGAGAGGATTAAATCTAGTTTATTAGACTATAGAGACATTAAATATTTGATATTGTGATATTTCTCATGTAGATAAAAGCCTTCTCAAAATATTATCCAAAAGTGTTTTTTTTTTTTTGGACTAAAGAGATGTATAAGATGAAGGTAGCACTCATGGAAATTTGGTGTAATCTCACATGTAAATTTGTCTTGGTTTAGTATAATTAGCCTCATTGCAATCCAATCAATAGTTGATTCCACCAAATGATATAGACAAAGTTAATATGTTTTATCCATATCCTATTTGTCAAATTGGAAATGAAAGTATGATAAATCAATCTCAATTTATAAACCTGAAAGGGTATTGTCAATATCTTAGTCACACCCACATTTATATTTAATATAATTTGAATTTGAATTAAGATTCGTCCTTTCATTTGTAAAATAAAAATATGCGAATAACCTCTTTATAGTTGATGTTTCAGACATCCTAAGAAAAATATGTGAATAACCTCTTTATAGTGTGGTGTTTCAGATGATCCTACATGTTACATGTCTTTGTGTGTCTTTTAGTCTTTTATGACTTTTTCTTTAAGGAATGTCCATCTTGATCAAGATTCACTGATGCTACTTAACACATTATCGTTAAATTAAGTTTGTCTTCCATTTATTTTGAAATTGTGAGGTTGATCATAAATGGTTTTAACCTTCATTTGGTCTTACTCAAAACACATTTTC
>JZKD02S1763776.1:50462-62397 GCA_000966675.3 Picea glauca
GACGTTCCACATACCACCAGAAATGGCATGACATGTACTATCCATCTAGAATAGTTTTACTTGCAAATATATCAAAACTCATACCATTATCCATCAAACAAACTTGGGTCCATTATTGAAACCTTTGTGCTGCCAGAATTGGCTACTGGACTTTCTTCAAGGGTTGACATCAATGACAACCAACCCAATTAATCAACAATATGTCCTTGAATGCCTTGAGGAAGTGAGTTGAAACTCATGATAAAAATAGAAATGGGACTTGGATGTATGAATCGTTCATTTCATTGGATCCAAAGCACTAGGTTTCAGCTAGTGGAGCCCCTCCTCTATCATTCCATCGATCAGAAAACCATTTGTTGGAGTATCTCCAGCACTAGGGTTTTTCTCAATGAGGCATAATGCAATTTCCAAAGAGGAGGTTGACTTTCAAGAACAATGTGTTGGGCATTTTAGGTATTTTATTCATGTGAGCCTTGGCCAAACAAACTTTTGGGAGCTTATGAAACTCTGTTATGTTGCTTGGTTTGGATTTTATGTCCCCGAACCAAATTGGCCACATGTCGTTGAATGGATTGAGGAGGCGAGTTGCAACTCATGAAAAAAATCAAACCAAGACTCGTATGGGTGAACCACCAGTTGCATTGGATTTGGAGCATTGATTTTCAACTAGTAGGGCCCCTGCGCTATCATTTTGTCGGCTGATGAACTATTTTCTAGAGTACCTTTGGCACTAGTGTTTTGCTCAATGAGGCATAGTGCAAGTTCTAAAGAGGAGGTCGATATTCAAGAACACTGTGTCAGGTGTTTTTGGGTAGTGTATTCGCGTGGGCCTTGGCCAAACAGACTTTCGAGAGCTTACAAAATTTAGTTATGCTACCTGGTTTGGATTTTAAGCCCCTAGACCTAATTGGCCACATGTCGTTGAATGACTTGAAGAGGCAAGTTGAAACTCATGATAAAACTCCAAACTAGGCTTATATGGGAGAACCATTGATTGCATTAGATCTAGAGCACTGGGTTTCATCTAGTGGGCCCCCTACGCTATCACTCCATCGACTGAAAAACAACTTGGTGGAGTATCTTCGGCACTAGTGTTTTTCTCAATGAAGCATAGTGCAAGTTCTGAAGAGGGGGTTGATTTCAAGAACATTGTATCGATCATTTATGGGTAGTGTAGTCATGTGGGTCTTTTCCAAATAGAATTGTGAGAGCTTACAAAACTCCGATATGCTTCTCGATTTGGATTTTATGCCCCCAGACCAAATTGGCCACTTATCCCTGAATGGCCTGAGGAGGTGAGTTGCAACTCATTATAAAACTCAAACCAAAACTTGGATGTGTGAATCTTCCATGGCATTAGATCCATAGCACCGATTTTCTACTAGTGGGGCCCCTCCTCTACCATTATGTTGATTGAAAAACCATTTGTTGGAGTATCTCCAACACCAGGGTTTTTCTCAATGAGGTATAGTGCAATTTTTGAAGAGGAGGTCGATTTTCAAGAATATCATGTCAGGGAGTTTTGGGTAGTGTAGTCACGTGGGCCTTGGTAAAATAGACTTTTTTGAGCTTACATAATTGTGGTATGCTTCTCAGTTTGGATTTTATGCCCCTAGACCAAATTGGCCACCTGTCGTTGAATGATTTGAGGAGGCGAGTTGCAACTCGCAATAAAAATCAAACTAGGACTCATATGGATGAACTTTCAGTTGCATTGGATCTAGAGCACTCGTTTTAAGCTATTGGCCCCCCTCCTTTATCAATTTTGAACCTAAAAACTATTTGTTGGAGTATCTCCGACAATAGGGTTTTTCTCAATGAGGCACAATGCCAATTCTCAAGAGGAGGCCGATTTTCAAGAACACTGTGTTGGGAATTTGTGGGTAGTTTAGTCATATGGCCCATGGCAAAATAGACTTGTGGGAGCTTACATAAATCTATTGTGCTTCTTAGTTTGGATTGTATGCCCCCAAACCAAATTGGCCACATGTCCCTGAATGGCTTGAGGAGGCGAGTTGCAACTCATGATAAAACTCAAAGAAGAGAGATCATAAGGCACATAAATGTTTTTATTCATTTCCTTTTTATGGGTTCTGTATTAAACAATCACTATATGGTTGAGTGTTAAAGGAAGCATTCCACCACCAAATATTGTGAGATTCGACTACACAACCTAGTTGTAGATTCATGTATCATGTGGCGACAAACTAGTGCTACCTATGGATACATAACCACCCAAGTTCTAGGGTATAAAAAGAATAATGTAGATAATAGAAGTAACACCAGATGGTTGTAATAAGTATCACTCTATATCATTAATTAAACTCTCTCTATGAGAAAAATAATGGATTTAATATAAATACAATGAGCTTTCTTTTTTGGATTAGGGAAACATCAACAAAGTTACACATGCTACAAATCACTCCATAAAGAAAGGGAAAGAAATTCATGAAATGATAAGTAATATTAACTTGTTTCATTTGCATGAAATCATTGAAGTAAGTTGCAAGAAGTGCGTGTAAAAATCAATTGTGTATGCACCATATGCACCAACACCCCCCCATAAACACAACTTAGGTGGGCTTGTGGTGGTGATGCAGAGATAAAGAGATGGGATTCAACAAATATGAAGCCATTTTAGATACCCATGTACAAAATGATCCCCTTAAGAAGTGAGGATGGGGAAAACCCACTAGGAACCCCCTCCCCCCAAGAGAATAGAAAGAGAATACTAAGTAGCCCACTCTAAAGAAGATGCCGCCTACACCCCCAATAAATCTTGGACATGAAGGAATTTTCTCTCTGTGAAAGGTTTGGAGAAAATGTCGGCAATATGCCCCATAGTTGGACAATATCTCAAATCAATGAATTGTTTATGAAGAAGATCCCAAATGAAGTGCATATGATCAATGTGCTTTGTTCATTGTGGATGAACTAGTTCATGTGAGATTTGAATGGTAATCTAATTGTCACATAAAATGACAAATGGCCAATGGTATTGGATACTGAATTTAGTAAGAATATTTTGAAACTAAATGGCCTCAATGGATGCATTAATAGATCCACGATACTTCTATTGTAGATAAAGAAATAGTTGATTGTTTCTTTCTTTACCAATGAATAGGACCAAAACCAAGAGATAAGAGGTATTCTAAATTGGATTTTTGATATATAGAATCACCTACCTAATTAGAATATGTATACCCTACTAAGCCAAGGTGCACACATGATGCATAATGAATTCCTGATCCAGATTATTTTCAGCATGAAATGAGATTAGAGATATAATAAAGAAATGCATAGAGATATCACAGATGTTCAATAATATAACATAAATGTATCATAGATGCAACCATAAACACAGATATATAGTAATACATGATTTCTATTAATGAAAGAAATGTACAGAGACTGTAAAAATACAGAGTGAAAGACTCGCTAGAATGGTGGAAGCTTATCTCTTAGAAGAGATGTGTCAGCTACTCGCATTTGCAAGAAGATGGTTACAATGAGGCTTTGAAGGCCTTTTTACAATAAACAGGAATGCCAAAAACCCTAGACATCCAAAAACCTAACCCTAGGATATGAAGTGCCAAAAGTCATGTGAGCCCCGTTTGGGTAAGTGAGTACATCAACTTCTTAGGGTCGTAACTTTTGCATACGATCTCCGTTTTAGGCGTGTGATAGCTCATTGGAAAGGTATCACCAAGGAGATTCATTTTTGGGGCTAAATCATGCCTTTGAATATCATTGAGAACCTATATCTTTAAAAACCTTCATTTGGGTCCTCAAAATGGCTCCGGAAGTTAAAACCTGCTAAAACTAGTAAATTGCCAAAATTGCCAGAAAACTGTTTTGAGCTAGTTGGAAAAGGTGGGTGGCCACCTATATCCACCTGGATCAATTCCAAACATATGTGTTCCTTGGATGTAATCAAGAATCCACTTAGTTTCCTTCTAGTGAAATTCATGGGGTTCCTGCATAAACCAGGAAACAATACCCATGGAATATGAAATGTCTAATGTTATGTGCATAATATATATGAGGCTCCCAACTCACTATTGATATAAGGTGTTGTTAACCAAGGGTGAAGAGTAGTCAACCTCAAGTTTGATGCTATAAAGGAAAGGATTTGCAACATGCTTGCAATTATCCATATCAAATTGTGAGAGTAGATCAAGAGAACACTTGCATTGTGCCATGGTGATTTTAGAATCACATTGAGTGATCTCAATCATGAGAAAATAATCTAGTATCCCCAAGCACTCATTAGGAAATTGACATGAAAATTAATTTTCATAGCAGTAATGGATGTCAAGGAATTGCATGTGATCAAAATATCATCTGCATATAATACTATGAACACAAGAGAATCATCCTATCTTAGAATGTAGAAATTGGGATTAAAATGGCATTGAGAGAATGAAGGAATCCATCTTGGCATACCAACCCCAAGGGGTCTATTTGTTGGATCATGTTATCATTGATGCCAATAGTTTTATTGATTTAAGTCAAGTAATAGTTTGATTGATTGATGTCAAGTGATATATTATTTTATTGATGTCAAGTGATTGATTGATGCCAAAGGATTGATTGGATGATTGAATTATGTTATTGATACATGATGCATAGATGAATATGGATCAATGTGGTTTTATTTGTATATTGGATTGATACATGATGCATTGTTGGATTGATGTTTATTGTCTTATCATGGTTGATAAGGTGTACAAATGGATGAAATCCAAAGTGGTCCCTTATGGTGAAATCCCTCATGGGAAGATGCTTTGTGGTTGAGTTATCCTTGAAGTATGGTTATGATTATATGTGGAATAAAGAGATGAAGATCCGTGAATTTGTCAGTGGAATTATCATATATGGATAATGCTTGTCATGTCATTTATGGTTGTATGTGGAATGTCACATAACTCCTCATGGTTTGAGATTTATGGCCTTACGAAGTTGGAGGACCCTCATATGTAGGATTGAAGCCCCAAAAGGTCAAAGAAGTCAAAGTGATTGAAAAGAAGAAATTATTATTTAAATGGTGAAGAAAAGTGACAAAGTTAGGGAGGATTATTTAAATAATAAAGTAGGGTGACAAAGTCAAGGAGGAATATTTAAATTGGAGAACTTTCTATTTATGAAAAGTGGTTAACCCTTAAAAGAGAAAAATAGGTTAAGTGACCTAGACATGAATTAAGTGACCTAAAATAGGTTAAGTGATCAAGAAGTGGGTTAAGTGACCTAGAAGATGCTTCTAAGGAAGCTATTTTGAGAGTATAAATAAGAGACAAGGGTCTCTTGTGTAAGAGCATATTTTGGGTATCTTTTGTGTGTATCTCTTGAGCATATGTTGAAGATCTATTTTGAGAGAGAGGAGATATGGAATATCTCATGGACGTATCAAAGTTTTGACAAGTCTGAGGTCATGACGGAAAAAGTCTTGGAAGTTCAGAAACCCTAGTTTCTGATGTATATGCAGGCTGTAGTGAGCCAGGGCGCGTACATATGCAAGCTAAATGAGGACAAGGTGTGTACTGTGGATGAGGTCATGAAGACTTGTGGTTGAGATGATGACAGGATCTTAGAGACTAAATCAGGTTCCAAATCTGCATTCTATGGGCTCATATCTTCCATAGAAACTCTGGTATGGTTATGCTGTTGTCTTGATGGATACTATTTCTTGTTGTGTAGTGAATGCTTAAGAAATTCTTGGTATCGTTGTTGTGATGTGGTTTTTGTTGTCTGATAGAGTGAGAAACACTCTTATCATTTAGTACTGATATGATTGCTATAGTATACTAGTTGCTTATACATGATTGAGTAGTATTCATATTGTATGGTTGAGGAGCATGACTGATTTTTTGGAGATCTTGGATGTGTTGTGATTGGATATGGATCAGATAGGACACTGAAAGATAGAAGAGAATGTGATTGAAGGTTGCAGAGGATCTAAGTTCAACTTGAAGACAAAACCCTAAGTTCTCAGAAATGATACATAGGCTGTATTACAAACTGATCGCATACATACTTGACATGTACTACTGGTAGGGCATGTAAATACACATGTTGCACTACCGACAGGTCGTGTACCTGCTGATAGATTGACATTTGTTGAGGATTGTTGCCTCATCTCAGTTGGTGTTGAGGATGTAAGTTGAGTCTTGCATTATAGAGCTAGTTCTCTTGTAGAGTTATACTCTATTCAGTTGTTGATGATAACCCAAGGATTGTATTCTGTAATAAAAAAGAAATTTCACATACATCTTGTATTCCTTGTGTTCCTTGTGATGATGATTTGTTGATGATATATTTCTTATATATGTTGCTGATATACGTTCTCATCTAACTGATTATAAATGAAAACAATAAGAAATGATTTAATGGTGATTTTTAACTAAGGAGTTTTGTGTAGGGGATTTTTTGTGAAAAGAGCCCCACACTCACTCACCCCCCCTCTAAGTGTGGTTGGTGTGTCCAACAATTGGAATCAGAGAATTCCTTCACTATAAGACTTAAAAATCTTGGAGGATATATATGGACACACAAATGGATGATAAAGTTCCAATCCTTGATGAGGAAAAATATTCTACCTGGAGAATAGAAATGAGAGTGCATTTGAAAGAGATGGGAGAGAGTATTTGGAAGGAAACCATTGGTCGATCGATTTCCTTGAAGAACAAGTCAAAGTTTGCAGCTCAAAGGGAAGGAAAGAAGAATGATGCATTGGCTTTGAAGACCATTCTTAGTGGACTCTCAATCCCTATCAAAAAGAGCATAGGAAAATGAAAATTCACCAAGGATCTATGGCTAAAGCTAGAGGAGACTTATGAAAGCAAGAAGGAAAATATTGAAGACCACTCCATCAAGATCATTAAAGGTAAAGAATCTCCTGATTGCATTATTTCTAAATGTGATGATCTTGAAGACATTTCAATTGAATATTAAGAATCATGTGATGATGTTGGCAAAAAGGAAGATCTTGAAGACATTGCAAATGAAGGTAAAGAATCTCCACAAACCCTTGATTCAAAATGTGATGCTATTGGATTTTTATCTACTATTGAAGAAGAAAATATAGAAATAGTTTGTATAGAATAAATTGATTATTATCCCATGGAAGAAGTAGAAGAAAAGCTATTGGGGCTTAAAGAGAAAGTTGAAAGGGGTCTATATGAATATAGAAATGACCACTATTATATAGACTATAGCTATCTTTCGGATAACACCAAAAGGTTTCTTAAGAAGAGTCAAAGGCACATATTGAAGTTAAAGGAAATGCTCAAACATCTAGAAGAAAATAGTAAGACTCAATTAGAAGAAAAGGAAGAAGAGATCACAAGACTAAATAATGAAAAATAAGACAAGAAGGTAGATTATGAGATTAGTAAAAGTTTTGAAACTATTGTTCATCTTAAGACCCAAATTGAAGAAGCCAAAAGGGTAGAGGAACTATTGAAGAATCAAGTAAATTAAAAGGAAGAGTCATGTCATAAGTTAGAAGCTGAAGTTGTTGATCTTAGAAAGAAAGTATAAAAGTCAAACAAATTCTTGAATAGCTCACTAATATTGAATGATCTTGGAAATTCAAAGATCACCATATGATAAATCAGGTCTTGGATACAAGGAAGAAGCTACACATGCTGAAGAAAACACTTCAGAGAAGCATGAGGTAAGTCCCTCACTCTCAAACGATGAAGATAATGTTGCAATTCAACCATCTACACAAGGGAAGGAAAGTTTCAAAAGAACAAAGCAAGGAAGACATCAAGAAGCCATTCTTACACCTCAAAAAATATGGACACCAAAGCAAATCTATAAAAGTATTTTTCATGGTCAATGTTATTCATGTAATGAATATGGTCAAAAAGATTTGGAATGAATATCTCATACAAGGAGAGACAATGGAAGAATTCATAACACCATAAGGTGTTGGAGATGTGATCAAGTAGGACACAATGTTGTTCACTATGACAACATGAGATGCTACAACTGTAGTGGATTTGGACACAAATCCTAGGATTGCTAGAACACAAGAAGAAGGTCCATGATGAGGAATTCATATAGCATGACTAGAAGAAGGAATGAAGTAAGAAAGGGAGACATATTTGAAAAGATGGAAGCTCAAAGCTCAATTTCTGAGAAGCAGGGACACCTTCGAAAGTGGGTGAAGAAGATTGAACAACCAGAGCATAATGGAAGCCTTAAGGGAGGCTCACATGTGTCATCTACATAAGCATACATGGGTGACAATGATGACATCCAACATACGCATGTTTACCTTCAATAGGTCGTGTACATACACAAGTTGTCTGTGTAGCAGGCCATGTATATGTGGTAGAGCCTAGGGAAAGGGGCTATGCACATTGGTTGCATCTTGATGTGATGGTATAACTCTGTGATGTAGGGTCTGACATAGTTCATTGCAGGTTCTAACATTGTTTGCTGTAGGTTCTTAGGATTACATATTGGATTATTTAAGGTGATGATATAAAATAAAAGGATATCTTGGATGCATGGCACTAACCCACGAGCATGAATTGAGGAATTTTCTTTTGAAGAACAATGTTGGTTATGACAGTAAAGTTAATGGTACCTTGGTTATGTGATATATCTTAATGATGCAATCTAGAGATGTCATTGATCTATTGAAGAACACTACTAGTACATGTATTGATTGGATGATTATTATTTTTTGTAGTGAATGGAGGATTGAGGTTGATCTGTTAAGGTACATGGATGGTACATATTTTGAGTTTAATTTATATATCTTATGATGTATTATTGAAGTATTTTTGTTGGATATATTGGTGCATGCATTTGACATATGGTTGGACTACATATTGGGACATGTAGTTGGTGAGTTGATTCATGTTGTACATCATTGATGAGTCTGATATATAGTTGATGCATGATTTATACACTTCTAGTACATTGGCAGAGGCACCTACTAGTAGTTTGATTGGAACATGTTTTGTGGATTTGGCATACATGCATTGGTGCATGGTTGATGTTCTTTCTTGTTACAAACATTGATACATGTTGATGTACATGTTTGGTACACTCATAGATGGTATATGTTTGGATGATAGTACTTGGATGGAAGCATTGCTGGCCCTTGACCAAGTTTGAGGATCCTTGGTCATGTTTGACCTAGTTTTGGGACTTCGATAGGCTGTTGAAGGCAGAGCACAAGCCGAAGCAGAGATCGCAGGATCTCGACCCCTTTTTTGGTCTTTTTGGGTTTTGGGCTATGTAACAGGTATGGGAATGTTGGCCCATGGGTTTATCCATGTTTTGTCCCTTTTTGAAATGTATAAATAGAAGTCTAGGCGAGGTAAGAAAGGAGAAGGTCTTTTGGTACCTTACTAAGTGATAAGTGCAAGTGATAATTGTATATGCTCTGTGCATGCCGTGTGAGACTTGCAATGCTCAATGCAAGTGACTGTAAGAGATTGAGTAGAAGGTTTGTGCTGCAACCTAGCTCAGGGAAGGAGGATCCGGTGAGGTGCATGCAGATCTCCTGTCTTATGCAGAGTAGGATCTTGTGGCTCTGTGCATGTAGAAGATTGACAGAAGATAATAAAGAAGAATAAGAGTTGGTGGACATAGCCCCAGGCTGGGGGTGAACCACGTATATCCTATGTTGTGGTTGCTTTGTGCTTTATGGTTGTTCTCTTGTTTATGTGATTAAATGCTTAGTGCATTGTTATATGATTAGAATAATCTAATATGATAGCTTAGTGCTGAATAATGTGAATGGATGCTAGATCTAATCTATGTTGATGTGATTAGTGCTTGAATATATCAGATCTATGTGAAAATTGTGATGCTCTGTGATTAGGTTTTTTGCTGCGGAGTAGATATTGGTTAAATACTAATGAACTGTAACTGCTAAGTGATCTATAAAGGTGTTGTAATCACAAATATGTGTCCCAGTTAAGGTTGCAGACATATGAGTCCTGCAACCACCCCTACCTCTACCTCGGGTGAGACTTCATCTTCTTCACAGGTGTTTCCAAAATGGTTGGTAGTTAGGGTTTTTTTGGTGCTCTCTTGAGCATTGAACCCTAGGTCTACCCCTATGCCAACAAATGGTTTTGTTGTCGAGACTTGAAACTCTGATTGTTGGGAACTGAAGTAAAGAAAAAGAGAATCGTTGTGCATAGATCTGTTGCTTTAGTGCGCAATATTCTACTTGAATTATGAAGCTCTGTGCTAAGAAGAAATTCATATCTGAAGAAAAGAGGTAAGATCTTAAAGCTTTGAGCTTTGATAAAGGTAAGAAAATTGAAAAGTTTTGATTGAAAAGGTAAGATAAGTGGAAATTTTTGTTTCAAAAGTATGGATCTAGGTATGTTTGATAAATTTTGTCCTAGCTTGAAAAATAGGGCACAACTAGATGAAAGAAGGTTTGATATGAGTAGATCTAATACAAATAATGAAAGATATGTTATTCCTATGCATAGAAAGAATTTTTGGACTAACAAATGGATGTAGGAAGCTAGAAAGAAGTTTTTGCAAGTTAGTTACAGTGAACCTTGTGCACGGTATAGGAAAAGTTGGGGATCGTTCAAAAGAAAGAGAGGATTCATTCTTTGCTATAGTTGTAGAAGATCGGGACATCTTGTTAAGGAATGCCCTGGTTGTCTTTGTTGTAAAGATGTGGATCATGAAGTTTTGGATTTCACTAGAATGATTGCTAAGGTTGAAAGAAAGAATATGAGACAAGAAAACCCTGAGAAAGGTCAAGAAAATAAGACCACGACAGAACCCCAGAAAGAATAAAAGAATGTATTTCTACAAATGAAAGAAACCCTAAATGATCACATAAATATCAACTTATCAGAGATTTTCAAAGAAAAAAAGTGCATAGAAACAAGAATAGGAGACTTTGACATTGACTGTGTTCTGGACGAAGAAACATAGGTGAATATCATGACAAAAAGAACTTGGGAAATTTTAGGAAATCCTGTTGTGTTTCCTTCATTAGGAGGAATAGGATTATTTAGAGGAAAGTTGATAACCCTATGTGGAAGAATCGCCCAGATATCTATGAATGCTCATGGAACTTCGACAAAAAAATATTTTGAGGTTGTTAAATTCATTGAGAAAAATGCCCCATTTTCTATATTACTAGGACAAAAATGGATTGAGAAAGATCAAGCCAAAAGAAAAGAAGAGGAATTCTTAGAAAAGAAGAATAAAGTACTAAGATACTTCATGAAGAAGAGGATAACACACTTGATTGAATACCAAGAGAACAGATCAAAGCTATTTAAATCTAGCCACTTAGATGTCGAAGCTGAAAGAACACAAGAAGACTCACCGAAGAGTGGAGAACCTACCCCAGACAGAGAAGAAGTATTACTCTCTAACCCTATGAAAGACCATCAACAACGCAAAGTTACTATGTTAAAAGGATATAAGAATTAGAATGGAAAGAGGAATACCACGATAAATATTACAGGGAAGAAGGATAGAAATCGAAGTAAGAAGGGAGAAAAGATAGAAAAGTTGCAGAAGGTTCTAGAAGGGACTTCGCAGAAGGAAGGTTTAAACAAATGGAGCTTCGATGAGATATTAGAACAATGCAACCTGAAACTTCGCCACAATGAAGCAATATAGCCGTTGAAAGCATTATAATTGTTATCCCAATGCCCCAAACTATAACATTCATTGATCCAGGTGGATATCGGGGGCCACCCACGTTTTCCAAATGGCTCAAAACAGTTTTCTGGCCATTTTGGCAATTTACTATTTTTAGCAGGTTTTAACTTCCGAGGCAATTTTGAGGGCCTAAATGAAGTTTTTTCGAGATCAAGGTTCTCAATGATAGCCAAAGGCATGATTGAGCCCCCAAAATGAATCTCCTTGATGATACCTTTCCAATGAGCTATCACACGCCTAAAACAGAGATCGTATGCAAAAG
>JZKD02S1763776.1:62447-83395 GCA_000966675.3 Picea glauca
CAATGAGCTATCACACGCCTAAAACAGAGATCGTATGCAAAAGTTACGACCCCGGGAAGTTGATGCACCAACTTACCCAAACGGGGCCCACATGAATTTTGGCGCTTCATCTCCTGGGGTTAGGTTTTTGGATGTCTAGGACTTTTGGCATTCCCGATTATTGTAAAAATGCCTCCAGATCCTCATTGTAACCATCTTCTTGTGAATGCGAGTATCCGTCACATCTCTTCTCAGAGATAAGCTGCCACCATTCTAGCGAGTTTTTCACTCTATATTTTTACAGTCTCTGTACATTTCTCTGACTAATAGAAATCGTGTATTACTGTATATCTGTGTTTATGGTTGCATCTCTGATATATTTCTGTTATATTATTGAATATCTGCAATATCTCTGTGCATTTCTTTATTATATCTCCACTCTCATTTCATGCCGAAAATAATCTAGATCATTCATGGGCCTCCAAAGGCCAGGAAATGCTACCAACACTTATGAATTTATCCCATTAAAGATTTGATACCAAATTTGTAACATCCCTAGCCCTCCAAAGGTTGGGCAATGCTACCAACACTTGTATAACATGAATTTAAATAAATTCAATATATTAACACATAGTAAGCACATAATTACTACTAGCATACATAATTCATGGAATTAACAATAATTCATATGCACAACAGTAAACATCATCACAACGGAATACGTGATAATATTGCAAGCATCACAAACATGCATTTAAAAGATGAATTTAAACACATGCATATACTTATCTTTGAAACTAAATGTAATTCACCAACTGTGTGCAGACCTTCCATGGACCTCCCAGCCTTAGACCATGTTGCTCATCACTCTCAGCAGTAGGTCACCCCCGAGATGGGACTAAGCTCCACTGGCAGAGAATCCTAGGCTAGGCAAGGTCATTGGGAAGACACCCAGTTATAGAGGAAGTATTTTCTCCTAGTAGTCAGT
Source organism: Picea glauca (assembly GCA_000966675.3). NCBI lineage: Eukaryota > Viridiplantae > Streptophyta > Pinopsida > Pinales > Pinaceae > Picea > Picea glauca. The sequence continues at coordinate 63,415 of JZKD02S1763776.1, forward strand.
TATGCCTACTGCTCAAAGACTATCATTCCCCACATGCCTATCCCACCCTAGGAGTATACACTTTCACTATCACCAAGATAGTCCTTCAGATACTAACCTCCCTTACTTTGGGCTTCAGCAACAGACTGGACCTGAAGTCTAAGAGTTTTGTAGCAGCTACAGGAACCCTTCCAGGAGTTCTTACTTCCTTAGCACAATATCTCACCTGCAAAGAGTTGCTCACAGTTTTGGCAACCTATTCTTGTGACCAATTCCATCACAATGAGGACACAATAGCAAGGCTCAAAAACGCATAGTCAATGGAAGCAACCTCACATGGTTAGGACTACACCGCCACAACAGCCCACTGGGATAGCACAACATGACCTAGACAAATTCAGGTTTCTCAATCATGCAACACATAATGAACTCACGGTTATGGTTTCGGTATTGCATAAGGGTACACAAAGATCTCATGCACATGATTGAACTGTCTAGGTAAGGGATCTAAACACAACACCAGACAGAGGTCGATAATGGATAGTCATGAGTTCATATGGAGGATGGCGAATTGGAAGGTCGAAACCCTAGACTTAGGTGATGGTTGGTCGAATTCCAACCCCCAAAATGACTTATTCCTATGGTTTTAACTTCATGCGCCTAGGTCGACACATGTCGCCCAAGAAGTTGCATGCACTCCATCAGCATGCGTTCCTCTCTAGGAACTTAGGACAAAACATATACATTTACGCAATACTTTGGAATAATAAAAAATTATTATTAACAAGGGATTAAGCCCCCAAGATTAGCCCCTCTTTCTTACCTTTCATCCCCCTCTACCTTACCTAAGCTTTGTGGAAGCTTATTCCCCCATCACTCATTCATCGTGGTCAGTCCACACGCAGAGATGTTTATCTTTTATTAATAATGTGCATAATTACATGTACAAAATCAGGCTCCTGGCCTTTAACACTTAGGCTCTCCAGCCTAATAAACACATAATCCTATAAGCTTATCAATACTTGGCTCACCAGCCTACAAAAAATGATTTATAAAACAAGATTACAATAGGGCTCGTCCTTTGGGATATTGCAATCCCCTCCCCTTATTTTTTCACTGTCCTCAATGCATATTTCACACAACATCCGCAGGATTTTCAAAATCTTCAAAAATATGCAGGTATTCTACCTGCATAGAATCCTCATCCTCCCATGTTGCATCCTCAGGAAAGTACCAGGTCCACTGGACCTTTACAAGCCCTATAGCTCGATTCCAGAGCTGTTTACTTTTCCTGTCCAATATGCACACAGGATGCACTTGCAGGAAACCTTCTTTCTCCACCTAAATGACATTATAATCCATAACATGATTAGCATCAAGTATATATCTCTTAAGAAATTAAACATGAAGCAGATTATGTACATTCATGGATGCAGATAATGAAAGCATATATGCAACTGGCCCAATCCTTCCTAGGATTTCAAATGGCCCACAAAATCTGGCTGCCAACTTGGCACAGTTTCCTAGCCTTAGGGAACTTTTGTTAGCTTTCACTTTCAGGAAACCATGGTCACCCACTTTAAACTCCTTGTGGGTTTTCTTTTTATCAACATAACTTTTTTGCCTGTCCTGGGAAGCTTTCAAATTATGCTTAATTTTTAGCATTTTCTCTTCCATTTCTTTGAGCAACTCTGGGCCAACTACTCCTCTATCAGCTGGATTATCCCAGCTTACTGGAGTATTGCACTTTCTATCATAAAGTGCTTCAAATGGGATCATCTTCAACGATTCTTGATACCCATTGTTGTAGGCGAATTCTACCAAGTGCAGGTAGTCTTCCCATTTCGATGGTTTGTCCATCACATACATTCTCAGTATGTCTTCTATCACTCGATTCACCCTCATTGTCTGCCCATCCAACTCAGGATGGTAGGCTATACTAAAATTCATATTCATTCTGAATCCCTTGAATAACCCCTTCCAAAAATTTGAGGTAAATTTTGGGTCTCTGTCAGACACAATTGTCTTGGGAATTCTGTGCAATCGTGCCACTTCCTTCATAAAAATATCAACAACATCTGCTGCCTTATGAGTAGTTTTTAGTGGAATAAAATGGGCATCTTTCACAAGCTTTTCCATTGCCACCATGATTGAGTCATGTTGCTTGCCTATTATGGGTAATCCCATGATGAAATCCATTGTCAACACTTCCCACTTCGACTCGGGAATATGTAAAGGCTGCAACAACCCTACTGGGTACATATGTTCAGCTTTAACCTTCTATCACTCCATACATCTAGTGATGTATTTAGCAATCTCTTTCTTCATACCTGGCCAAAAATAATGGCTCTTGATGGATGCCACAGTTTTATGATATCCAGGGTACCCTACATAAGGGACATTATGCATTTCATGCAAAATTATATGTTTCAAGTCCTGGACATTAGGTACATGTTGAGTACTCAACACACTCTAAAGTTCTATGACTATTTCCTTTTGGTTACCACCCTATAGTTTACTTTTGACTGTTTTTGCCTCGGCTTGAAACTGATCCTTCTCTTCTCTTATATGTTTCATGTTTTAATCGATTAAAATTTCACTTGAACATACAACGAAGAATCATATTAACTCTAAAATACTTAACAACTACTCGAGGAATCAACGACCTAGATTTTTCCCCGACTCACAAGAGAATTTCGGTATCGGTGGAAGATAATGGTGGTGAAAACCATTTGGGGAGTCAAAGTAGCCGAGTACTGACCCTCATTGGCGTCAGCTGATGAAATGATTCCTTCCTATGAATAAACCTTGGGAAGGATTTTTCCTAAGACCAATTCATTCGGTTTTGGGTAGAAAGACGTGATAGTAAGTGCCACACAAAGGGAAGAGTGACACCGTCGACCTTCGAACCCCGATACATTGACACGAGTGAAGTCCCAAGTAAGATTCTTACCTACCAATGAATACCTTTTATAATTAATTATTTTTTATGGCCTAGGGTTTATAACGCTGTGCAAGCATCAATTAACATCGGACATCTCACAAGAAAAAACTTATCAATAAAACCTCAGTACAACAATAACGATTGTGAGATTTAATAATGTGTGAAAACTAATAATTTGTGATAAGGAACACAGATTAACTGCCTATAAATAAGCTTAATACATTAAAAATACTTCCGGTATTTAATATTAAGGGCTCCTGCCAAGTTCATATTACATACGACTAAGCCACGCCATGACCAACTGGCCTGGTAACCGTAAAACCAAGAATACCTTTACAACGAAAGAACAAAAAGGGAAATTTTGTCCAGAGCGACACCCAAGAGGATGTAAGGCGCAGGATCAACCATTATGTCTTTCTCACATATGAACTTTTCCCCAGGTCATTGCTTCCACTTGACATTGTGTCCCTCTCTTCCACCACACGTTGCACCTTGCGTAGTTGCACAATTGTAACCTGGGCTTCCCGGAGCCATCTCTGAAGCCAAACCATGCTTCCTAGGCGATCCTGTGAGAACGTTATCCCCTGGTCTTTTGTTGCTAATAGATGTCATAGCTAGGGATGATATTAAGGATGGAAATTTATTTTAAAATGTAGAAACCTTGGCGAATCTTACTAATCCTTCATATTCCAACTATAAAATGTTTGGCGATATTTTTGTAAAAATATTCAAATTTCTAAGGATTTTATATAGTTTGTATAAAATTTTGGTGATTTTCAAGGTAAAATAATTTTATCCTATAGAATTTGGGTGAATTGTTTTTAAAATAGAGAATCTATTTTTGGGAAAAACCATGGAAAATTATCCCATGATCGAAATTTAGACCCTAAAATCATCCATGGTCGTAGCTCTCTATTTTCTTGGTAGAGCTCGGCTATTGCAAGTTTATCCCGCTATAAATGTTGAACGAGACTCTCAATTCGAGGACCTGGTTATTTTCCCCTTCCCTTTCGACTCCCATCTCCTCTGCCGATAATACCAACTGGCTCCGGCAAGTGAGGAAGTTCCAAAAACTCCTCAACAACTAGACATGCATTGAGCTCAGCCGAAAGGCGGGTTTCCTCCCTTTTGGCCATATCATTTCTAGGCCTCCCTCTTCTCCATAGTTTCATCTCTTGAGAAGGCGCATTTACAAGAGTACCTTCCTTAGACACGCCCTTTTCATCTTCAATCTTCATTGAGGATGCCGAAACCATCTCTGAGCCAAAGCCTCCACCTCTTATTGGGATTTCAAAGACATGGGAAGCTGACCTAAAGGAATCCCAAGAACATTGGGGTTCAGGCCTAGCACTACGACTACCCCATGGACCTTGTCCCTTGTCCATAAGAGATCCAATTACGCAGCAGTGTATTAGCTCACTCACCCATGGGTGACAGATGATGCCCATGCAGAACTTCACCAAGATAAATTTTCCAAACCAGAATTCCAGAGAGTATAAGCTCGACATAAGTATAAGATTTCCCACATAAATCCTGGAATTTATAGAAAAAAATAAGGAGCGAAACATAGCATGTCTTTGCAACACGCGCGCATCACGACATGATGTTTAAGGACTCGACACACCACATATATTTGATGGATGCAATCCAGAGCATGTAAACGTCGTCGATTGAAGTTACAGAGAATGTCCCATATGATCTTTCTGATCTTTCTCTAGACCCCCGCTATTTAATGAATGATGATTTACACGCTTGGTAATATGGATTCTGGAGACATTTAATGGATTTCCTTTTATGGTGTCCAACCTTCTGGGGAGTATGCATGTACACGCTCACCTTCGATGTCTCTTTTCAGCACCAAAGGTCAAAAAATCACTATGACGATTTAAAATGTTCACAAATCCCGTACTTGATTTTCCACTTCAAGATATGATGACATAATTCATCTTAATCAAAAGGAGAGGCGACTTCGGCTAGGTCATCACAGGTCATTCTAAGGAGCGACTGATATCAAGTAAGTATTAAATGACTAATATTAGCGTGCCACATAGGTACGTATTAGTATTTTCAAATTTATTTATGTGTTATCATAAGTTGCTCAGATCATTAAACATTTTTTGTCTTGATTGCAGGAAAGAATACTCCCCGATTATCCAAACAAAGATTATCTGGTGGCCTCGCCGAAGGACTCAAAAGGAACACCGTAGCTGAATCACCAACGCAATGAAGGATTCTGGTTTCTCCGAGAGCGGTGCTCCCAATCAGTTTATCGACACAAGCGACATGTTCAAGATACACACCAAACGAAACTTTCTATAGGGCAAGTGCAACAATTCGTAGGTCACCTGATCCGAGCTTGAGTCATGCTACAACAGCTAAACTCCATTTTGGTAAAATACCAGGTGCATGTAGTAGACATCAGAGGATCATATGCTTCCCCTATGGAACAACATAGGTTCCCATGGGCTCAAATTTATGAAAATTTGTTTATCATATAGTCTGAATATGAAAGAACACCATTTTCAAGAGGCATCTTAGGTGGACCATTGAAAGAAACTATTGGATGATCACTCTACGTGGTGATTTTTGTTTGGCCTAAATTGTATTTAGTTGTTAATTACACTTGAGTTTTAGATTATAAATAGAGACATCGACCGATGAGTAAAGGATCGATGGTTGTTGTAAGAACTCCCTTTTTTGGTTGTTGATAATTATTTTGAGACTGCTGTGAATTGAGAAGTACTTCTAGACCAAAGACAAGCTATTTTCATTAGATGTATGTGATTAGAGTTGGAGAATAATTACTTCCTTTCCTTTTCCATGAATGATGCAGTAAATGAGTAAGAGAAATTAATTCTTTCATCAAGTTATCTGGTGCAATGTCTTGATGTTCTTTGCTTTAATGATGAGGATAAATCGTTGTGTTGTTATGTGATGAATGTTATGGTAGGTGAATTATTTTTCTTACCATGATATTGATTACGTATGTGTTTTCTTTTGTTAAATCAATTTTTCTCAGACAGTAGTTGGATGCTCATTTGGTTAATGTATTAATACTAGGCCCTGTGGCATAAAATCATTGTTTGCATGTTTGAGCAGTGGGTTATCCCAAGCCTGAACTCTTCCCTCTAGTTAAAACCTTTGTCCTGCTATTTTTAAAGTTGATTTATACTAGCTTGCATCTCTCATATCATCCCCATCTAAGATAAATATGGAAAAAGAACTGTCCTAACTAAAGGAAGAGCCTTCACCAGAAAACACAAAGCCCATCAATAATTTGTCTAGATTATAAGATCTGGAGAACCATTCCACTCCAAACGTTGCAGAGTATAATTGGGCCTCGGTGGCGGGTTTGGTTCCTCCTATTGAATCAGAGGATTTAGGCCCCATCAACAAAACTAGTTCTATAAGGAAGGATAGAATGAATGGCTAAGTATATAAGTTATATAACATTTCAAACAACCTACAGATTCATAATGGCCCACATTCATGGCTAGTCATTCGATAGATAGCCCATGCTTACCAAGTACTCCCGAAGTGGATAACTCAACCCATTCTGAGGAATGACCTCTTCACCTTGAAATATATTATGCCTTCCCTCACAAGGAAGTGAATCAATTCAGGAGAATTACCAGAGCCTACACCCGACAAATCAGTGCGTTTCCCTTCACCCCCATCCTACCCCGAAGAAAACAACAAAGCATATTAGTAGTCATCAATCTTGAAGAAGATTTTGTACACTCTGTCAAAGACTTAATAGATTTTTCAATTACCAAAATCCAAGAACCTCTTGATCTAATAATCGAGACACCAGCCAACGACATCTCTGAACATAACGAATTTTCGGAAGAAGAATATTTTGACTCTGAGTCCGAAGATATGGAAGGGAACAATGGTCATGGGGAGGAAAGAGAAGTTCCACTTCAAGACAACCAACCTTGGTTGGTCGAAGACATTGTGGCTGTCCTGGGATGAGTACATAATCTTCCCTGGCACCTGGAAAAGTTGCTTCCCAAGTATGATCCTAAAACTTCAATTTTTCTTGAAGATCACATCAAGAAATTCATACTTGCGATCATACTTATGAATTTTCAACATGAAGATGTAGTATGCATACTTTTTCCATACAAGTTTGAAAATTTGGCTTCCACGTGGTATTTTAATTTTCTGCTAGGATCCATAATTAGTTGGACTAAATTCCAAAAGGATTTTCAAGACAAATTTGTGGAAGAAACTACTATAGGAGCCCTGATGGTTGAGCTGTTCACAGCCACCATGACCCAAAAAGAGAGGGTCAAATATTTAAATCAAATATTCATGACCATCCTAAACATATTCCATGTCGTGACGAAACCAACTCAAGAATTGAAAATTGAGGTTTATGCCAACGCACTCCTGGCTTCTATTTCCATGTTCGTTAAAAGAGTCGCCAAGCAAACCCTTGCGCAAAATTTTGAAGAAGCCAAGGCGATATAATTCTATATGAAAGTATGTAAAGAAGGCCAGGCTTCTTTGGTTAGGAAAGAAAGCCAGCCTCCCCCTAGAAGAGGACTCCTTTTGACTAGATCATTAGGGAAACCAACTGAACAAACTCTCGACAAAGATAATGGAGATATAGAAGATATATAGCGCATGGTCAAGAAACTATTGAATGAGATTATAGACATGAAAAGGAGCACAGGGGAAGGAAACCAAGGCCAAAGACCCTATAAGCCTTTCTTTAAAAGAAGTCATCCTTTCAAAGAAATTGAACCTCCCCCAACCAACTTAAACATTGACCTAGGGAATGTCGCGTCTGATTCTTTATGTGCTTACCACCAAGAGAACCACTCAGAGAGAGCATGCACTCAATGGGTCTATGCCATGAATTTAATGGCCAATCATTTTTTGGACGAATTTTCCCTGACTGAACAATCACGCAGTTCAGCCATGAATAGTGCCGATCAGGAAGAAGCTGACCCACCACGAGACACAACCATGATAATATGGGATCCTGACGTGATCATGTCTTCAGGTGACCTATTTTAGTCTCGAGAACAACCCACATAGGTATCAGCAGTACAGACACGTAGTAAGGGCCAACCCAGCTTGAAAGATGTCGATGCCACCCGAGCCTCGCAAAGTAAGTTAACTCCCGACCGCCTGAAAATGCCTTTCTCCCCCGGTAAAAATCCTATAACCATCCACACCCAATATTCTCCTAAACCAGAGTATAACGTAGTCGAATATTTGAAGAATCTGAAATCTAATATATCAGTTATGGATGTATGTAGAATTCCTCAGCAGAAAGACTTCCTATTGCAAGCTCTAAATTTGGTAGGAAACCCGACCAATGATGATAGTCATAACAAGACTCTCCCCCCAAAAAATATGGCAAACAAGCCAACCATGAACACCTGCTCATAAGGTTGGAAAGAAAGGCCTTTTGTGCTTCCCTTCCTTTTGATGTTTGAAATCTTCAACAAGAATCTTCACAATTGTTTGGTTTATTCAGGGGCATCCTCTAATGTCATTCCCTTGGATGTGTGTAATAAATTAGGTGTTGTCCCTCTCAAAAGTGATAAACATGTCATAAAACTAGACAAAACCTAGGTCAATGTCATGGGAGAGCTCAAATATGTGATGATCAGGATAGCGATGCATCCTAATTTCATGCAGGTGATTGACATCATTATGGTGGACATCCCTGAGTCATATGGACTATTGTTGAGCCGAGATTGGTCTGAAAAGATGAAAGGATATTTCAGTATCGACTGGGCACACTTTTGGCTTCCACTGAAGGGATACAATAACATGATCAGAATCAATAGGGAAAGATATCTAAAACATACCATCAATGATCTGGAAATCCCGAACGAACCAACCTCTACCGACTTCCCCATATTGGGAAACTATTCTTGTGATTCTCACTTCAACAACTTGTCTCCTATCCTGTCCAATGTTCCACTTACTCGAAACTCCGAAATGATTTTTCAATAAGAATCCCCAATGCCGATAGAAGATTATCTCTTCTTTCAAAACCCCATGCTAGGAATTATGGAGGAATAGGTTGGAGAATAGAACATGAGCGAGGGGAGAGAAAGGAGAAATTATCATTTGCAAATTTGGACCCTTTATTTTGATGTATCTAAATCACAAGAAGGGTCATGATTCGGGTGCATACTCATCGATTATAATGGTAAACATCATTTCTTGTCTTGTAGACTAGAATTTGAGTGTACCAACAATACCGCCAAGTATGAAGCTCTAGTACAAGGGTTAAATAAATCCATAGATTTGGGTATCAAGGAATTGAATTTTTTTGGGGATTCTAAGATCATTCTTAGACAAGTAAGGAATACTATTCGTTGTAATTCCCCTCATCTTAAGAACTACCAGTAGGAGGTGCATAGGCTAATAAAGAGATTTGACACTTTCAATATCACCACAATCTCGAGAGAAAAAAACATTCTTTCCAACTCCTTGGCCACAACCACTTCTCGACTATCACCTTTAGAAGATTATGAAGCCTCCTGATTCACTGTGGAGCTTCTCTACAAACCATCGGTGCTGAACAATATTTCCAATTGGAAAGTCTTTGAAGGTGACGAGAAAATCATAAACTTCTTGACCAACCAAGACAATTTCAAAGACCTAGCCATAGATGATGAAGAATTCCGAGAGAAGACAACTGAAACTAATCCCCAAATAGGACAAGATGTTGGAAAATTGAAATCCCACATGATCCCTAAGGGGATAGCTAATCTAGAAAGTCAGTTTGATATAAAAGATCACTTTAAAGAACCCAAAAACGCGAATACTGGTAGCTCTTGCCCCCTCCATGAAACTGTGAATCTTGGGACTCCAGAGAACCCAAAGAATGTAAATCCCAACAAAACTATATCTAAGGAAGAGAGGAAGGACTATCTCAGTTTATTTAGACAATACCAGGATGTTTTCGCATGGTCCTATAAGGATTTAAAAACATATGACACTCGCATTATTTAACACACTATCCTGTTAAAACCCAGAATGAAGCCTTTCCTACTAAAGCTACAAAAGTATCATCCATCCCTGGAACCTCTCATGTATCAAGAGTTGAGGAAGTGTTTAGATGAAAATATAATTTTCCAAGTTAGGCATTCTGCCTGGGTAGCAAATCTTGTTCCAGTGAGGAATAAGTCAGGAGAAATCTGACTATGCATAGATTTTTGGAACCTCAATAGAGCTTCAAAAAAAGACAATTATCCTATCCCTCCGATGGAACAACTCCTACAGACCATTTCGGGCTCAGAAATATTCTCCCTTCTAGATGGTTTCTCAGGATACAACCAAGTGTTGGTTTCGGAAGAAGACCGATTAAAAACTACCTTCGGAGCCAAGTGGGGAACCTTTGGTTATAAGCGCATGCCTTTCGGCTTAATTAACGTAGGACAAACCTTTCAAAGATCCATGGATGTGGCTTTCCGAGGACTTATAAATAAGTGTGTGGTAGTTTATTTAGATGACATAATGGCGTATTCAAAGAATAGAGAAGAACACATCCAACACTTAACTCATATTTTCGAGAGATGCAAGAACTACAGTATATCGCTGAACCCTAAGAAAAGTATCTTTGATGTCGAGGAAGGTAATTTGTTAGGTCATATTATATCCCAAGTAGGGATTCACATATACCACGAAAGGATTAAGTCCATAGCTCAACTCTCTCTTCCCCATAACAAGAAGGCCATGCAGTCCTTTTTCGGGCAAATCAATTTAGTGAAGAAGTTTACTCCCGACTTTGCTGAAATCATCAAACACTTGCAAAAGATGATTCACAGAGATTCTAAGTTTAAGTGGTATGATGAATGGAAAGACACTTTCAACAATATCAAAGCCACCATCTCTCGAGCCCTGGTGTTGCGAAGTCGCGATTTCAATAGGGACTTTAACCTATATACTTTTGCCTCTAACCAATCGCTCGTCATGGTTTTGACATAGAAAGATGATGAAAACAATGAGGCCCCATTGTCCTTTATGAGTACTAATATTCAAGGAGACGAGCTCAATTATCCTGCCATAGATAAATAAGCCTACATGGTCTACAAGGAAGTAAAACATTTCAGGTCCTACATTCTCAAAAATCACACTAAGGTGATTGTGCCACACCTTGTGGTCCGATCCCTATTTACTAAAAAAGAAATGGGGGAAAGGAGAGGGAACTAGATGGTAGTAGTCCAAGAATTTGATTTAGACATAAAACCTGCCAAACTAGTAAAAGGACAAGGTCTATGCAAGCTCGCATTCGAAGCCCAGGATCAAGCAAATGAATATTATGGGTGGGAAAACTAAATGTCACTATGGTGCAATGAAGTGGCATACAACTCCCCAACACAAGACTCCTGGTACAAGGATTTGACTTATATTTTGCATCACAGGGCTTGTCCTGAGAACCTTAACCCTAAGGAAAGGAGAGCCCTAAGATTGAAATATGCAAAGTATCGTCTTATAAATTTGGTACTCTTCCAGATCAACTATGATGGGATATTATTCAGATGTATCAAACGAGAATATGATGACAAGGTGTTGATGGAAATCCATGATGGCCCCACCGGAGGACACTTTGCAGGGAACACCACTTCTCATAAAATTCTGAGAGCTGTCTATTATTGGCCCACTTTGTTCAAAGATTCTCATACCTACACTAGGAATTGTAAGACTTGTCAAATAAGCGGTGGAAAGGAAAAAAGGGTAGCAATCCCACTTCATCCTGTGACGGTCTCTAGGCCTTTTGAGTAGTGGGGGTTGGATATCATAGGATAAATTTTGCCTAGCTATTCCAAATTGCACAAGTACGTTCTTACTGCCACCGACTATTTCAAAAAAATGGGCAGAGGTCGTTCCTCTGACTCACGTAAATGAGAAAATAGTAATCTAATTTATAGAACAACAACTAATCATGAGGTTTGGTGTCCCCTCTATTCTAGCCTCTGATAATGCAAATTACTTCTCTTCTACCCGATTGATGGAGTTTTCTCTGGACAAAGGAATCATAATCAAGTACTCTACAAAGTATTACCCTCAGGGAAACTATATGGCAGAATCAACCAACAAGAACCTGATAAGGATACTAAATAAGATGGTTACAGACAACTAAAGAAATTGGCATAATCAACTTCATAATTCCCTATGGGCTGATAGGGTCACACCCAAAGAATCCATAGGAAATTCCCCATACTTTCTGGTCTATAGACAGGAATCCATCATCTCGAACGGACTTTATCTTCCATCTCTCCAATTGCCCCAAGATTCTAATGAGGAACCCTCGTCAGCCATGCAACAGAGGATTGATACTCTGGTCATGTTGGAAGAAGAGAGAGAAAAGGCTAAGTCAAAATTCTTGACCCGTCAACAGATAGTGAAAATATGGTTCGATAAACATAAAGCTAAGGAAAAGAACTTTGAAGTAGGAGATTTAGTCCTAAAGTGGGATAGGGCGAATGAACCCAAAGGGAAACCTTCCAAGTTTTAGAACCTATGGCTTGGGAACTTCCGGGTGGTTGAGAAGATTGGTGTAGGTACTTATCGGTTTCAAAATCTGAGGGGAAAACCTGATGCCCTCCTAGTAAATGGTCAAGCCCTAAAACAATACTTCCAATTAAAAATAAAAAATAAAAAATAATAACTTCAGTCAATACGAATAAAAGAAGTATCAGAGATATCTCTTCTGAGGTTAGGTAATACCTCAAGGGAAAGGGAAGAGGAACATATATTCTGCATCCTCCCAGTAAATCTCCGTTTGCTGAGTACTCAACACACCCTAAAATTTCTGCGACTATCTCCTTTTGGGTACCACCCTATAGTTTACTTTTGACTATTTTTGCCTCTGCTTGAAACTGATCCTTTGCTTCTCTTATATGTTTCATGTTTTAATTGATTAAATGTTCACTTGAACATATGACGAAGAATCATCTTAACTCTTAAATACTTAACAACCACTCGAGGAATCGACGACCTTGATTTTTACTCAACTCATAAGAGAATTTTGGTATCGACGGAAGATGATGGTGGTGAAAACCATTTGGGGAGTCAAAGTAGCCAAGTACTGACCCTCATCGACATTGGTTGATGAAATGATTCTTTCCTATGAATAAACCTCACGAAGGATTTTTCCTAAGACCGATTGATTCGGTTTTGGGTAGAAAGACGTGACAGTAAGTGTCGTGCAAAGGGAAGAGTGACATCGCCGACCTTCGAACCCCGATACGTTGACACGAGAGAAATCCCAAGTAAAATGCTTACCTACCAACCAATGCCTTTTATAATTTTTTTTTTTATGGCCCAAGGTTTATAATGTCTTGTAAGCATCAATTAACATCGGACATCTCAGAAGAAGAAACTTATCAACAAAACCTCGATACAACAATAACAATTGTGAGATTTAATAATGTGTGTGAACTAATAATTTGTGATAAGGAACACAGATTAACTGCCTATAAGAAATCTTAATACATTCAAAATACTTCCAGTATTTAATATTAAGGGCTCCCTCCAAGTTTATATTACATACAACTAAGCCATGCCACGACCAACCAGCCCAGTAGCCATACAACCAAGAATACCTTTAAAATGAAAGAAAAAAAAGGGTAATTTTGTCCAGAGTGACACCTAAGAGGATGTACAGCGCAGGATCACCCATTATGTTTTTCTCACATATGAACTTTTCCCCAGGTCATTACTGCTGCCTGGCACTATGTCCCTCTCTTTCGCCGCACGTTGTGCCTCACGTAGTTGCACAATTGTATCCTAGGCTTCCCGGAACTGCCTCTGAAGCGAAACCGTGTTTCCTGTGCAACCCTACAATGATGTTATCCCCTGGTATTTTACTGCCAATTGACGTTGTAGCTATTTATTTTCTTGGTAGAGCTCAGCTATCACAATTTTAGCCCTCTCTAACTATTGAACATGACTCTCGACATGAGGACCCGGTGCTTTTCCCCTTCCCTTTTGACTCCCGTCTCCTCTGTCGATAATCCCAACTGGCTCCAACAAGTGAGTAAGTTCCACAAACTCCTCAACAACTGGACATGGGCTTAGCTCAGCCAAAAGGCGGGTTTCCTCCCTTTTGGTCGTATCCTTTCTAGGCCTCCCTCTTCTCCATGGTTTCATTTCTTGAGAAGGCATGTTTACAAGCGTACCTTCCTCAGACACACCCTTTTCAGCTTCAATATTCATTGAGGACGCTGACACCGTCTCTGAGGCAAATCCTCCACCTCCTGTTGGGATTTCAAATACATGGGAAGATGACCTAAAGGAATCCCAGGTACGTCGGGGTTTAGAACTAGCACTATGACTACCCTGTGGACCCCATTCCAATGTCTAGAGGAGATCCAATTACGTAACATTGTAGAAGCCTGCTCGTCTGTGGGTGATGGAGGATGCCCACACAGAAACTCACCAAGATAAATTTTCCAGAATGAAATTCCAGAGAGTATAAGCATGAATTAAAGCATAAGATTTCCCACAGAAATCCCAGAATTTATAGAAAAAATGAAGGAGTGAAACATAGCATGTCTGTGAAACACTCGCATGTCATCACATGGTGTTTAAGGACTCGATGCACCACAGTTGTTTGACGGATGCAATCCAGAGCATGTAAACATCGTCGATCAAAGTTACAGAGAATGTCTGGTACGATCCTTCTGATCTTTCTCCAGACCCCCGCTTTTTAACAAATGATGTTTTACATGCTTGGTAATATGGATTCTAGAGGCATTTAACGACTTTCATTTTATGGTGTCTGACCTTCTGGGGAGTATGCAAAGCACACACTCACCTTCGATGTCTATTTTCAGCACCAAAGGTCAAAAAATCACTATGACGATTTAAAATTCTCACGAATCTCGTACTTGATTTTCCACTTCATGATACGCTGACATAATTCATCTTAATCAAAAGAAGAGGTGGTTTCAGCTAGGTCATCACAGGTCATTCTAAGGAGTGACTGAGATCAAGTAAGTATTAAATGACTAAGATTAGTGTGCTACACAGGTATGTATTAGTATTTTTAGATTTATTTGTGTCTTATCATAAGTTGCTCAGATCATTAAATGTTTTCTGTCTTGATTGCAGGAAAGAGTACTCCTCGATTAGCCAAACGAAACTTATCTGGTGGCCTCGCCGAAGGACTCAAAAGGAAAGTCGTAGTTGAATCACTGGCACAATGAAGGATTCCGGTTTCTCTGAGAGTGGCGCTCCCTATCAGTTTATCAACTCAAGTGGCATGTTCAAGATACACACCAAACGAAACTTGATATAGGCCGATGAATGAGCAAAATCACCAATGCGATGTCAGGGCAAGTGCAACAATTCACATGTCACCCAATCTGAGCTCGTGCCATGCTACAACAGTTGAACTCCAGTTTGGTAAAATACTGGGCTCATGCAATAGACATCAGAGGAGCATGTGATGCCCCTATCGAAAATACAGGTTCCCATGGGCTCAAACCTATGAAAATTTGTTTATCAGCTGGTCTGAATATGAAACAATCCACCCTTTTCAAGAGGCATCTTAGGTGGACCGTTGAAAGAAACTATTGGATGATCACTCTACGTGGCAATTTTTGTTTGGCATAAATTGTATTTAGCCGTTAATTACAGTTTAATTTTAGATTATAAATAGAGACATCGACCAATGAGTAAAGGGTCGATGGTTGTTGTAAGAACTCCCTTTTTTGGCTGTTGATAATTATTTTGAGACTGCTGTGAATTGAGAAGTCCTTCTGGACCAAAGACAAGCTATTTTCATCAGATGTATGTGATTGGAGTTGGAGAAGAATTACTTCCTTTCCTTTTCCATGAATGATGCAGTAAATGAGTAAGAGCAATTAATTTTGTTCTCAAGTTATCTGGTGCAATGTCTTGATGTTATTTTATTTAATGATGAGGATAAATCTTTTTGTTGTTATGTGATGAATGTTATGTTAGATGAATTATTTTTCTTACCATGATCTTGATTATGTATGTGTTTTCTTCTGTTAAATTAATTTTTCTCATACAGTAGTTGGATGCTCATTTGGTTAATGTATTAGTACTAGGCCCTATGGCATAGAATCATTGTCTGCATGTTTGAGCAGCGGGTTATCCCAAGATCGACCTCTTCCCTCTAGTTAAAACCTTTCTCCTATTATTTGTCAAGCTTGTTTATACTAGATTGGATATCTCATATCAGCCCCACCCAAGAGAAATACGGAAAAATAACTGTCCTAACTGAAGGAAGACCCTTCACCAGAAAACACAAAGCCCATCGATAATTTGGTCAGATCGCAAGATCTAGAGAACCATTCCACTCCAAATGTTGCAGAGTCTAACTGGGCCTTGGTGGCAGGTTCGGTTCCTCCTTTTGAATTAGGGGATTTATGCCCCATCAAAAGTACGTAAATTTGCTTCTTATACAAAATTATTCCATCAGCCCCTAGTTTATAAATCTCCACTTTCTGTGGCATCTTACCTTACTGTAGTTTTTCTACCAAATCTCTGTACTGCAAATTTGTATTTGCAGCCTCCAAAATCCTACCTTTATATCAGTTTGGTACATGCTAATGGTTGTAGCATGTAAGTTGTGCACCTTTCTGCTGAGTGCATCAACCACCTGGTTTTCCTTCCCTTTGATATGCTTGATATCAAAGTCGTATTCACAAAGAAACTCCAGCCACCTACTCTGCCTAGCATTTAGGGTGGGCTGGTCAAACAAGTATTTCAGACCGTTGTGGTCTATTCTCAATTCAGATTCCCTCCCCGTGAGATAATTTCTCCATTTCCTCAGAGCGTGATTGATTGTTGCCAACTCCAAATCATGAGTGGAATAATTCTTTTCGTGCTCTTTCAGCTTCCTAGACTCATAACAGATTACAAATCCATTCTGACTGAAGACTCCTCCCAGTCCTTCTTTTCATGCATCGGTGCATAACACAAAATATTCATTTGGGTCTGTGATCCTCAGGATTGGAGCACTGGTTAACAATTGCTTCAATTGTTGGAAGCTTCTCTCACAATCCTCTATCCACAGAAACTTCTTCTCCTTCCTTTGCAAAGAAGTGATAGGGTGAGCTATCCTCGAGAAACCTGCCATAAACCTTCTGTAATAACCCGCTAGACCCATAAAGGATTTAAATTTCACCACATTTCTTGGCACTGACCATTCTCTTATGGCCTCAACCTTCTCAGGATCCATGACAATCCCTTCTTCTAAAATAATATGCCCCAAGTAATGGATCTATTCTTGATAAAATGAGCATTTTCTCAATTTGGCATACAACTGGTGCTTTCTTAGCACTTGCAACACCATCCTCAGGTGTTGTTCATGATCTTCCTCTAAATTGGAATACACTAGAATGTCATCCAGGAATACCATGACAAACATTTTTAGATAGTCCCCGAACACACCATTCATCAAGCACATAAAAACAATAGGTGCATTTGACATTCCAAATGGCACAACTGTGAACTTGTAATGACCATGCCTTGTTCTAAAGGTGGTCTTTCTAATGTCTTCATCCTTTATTATTACCTGGTGATAACCCGATCTAATATCTATCTTCAAAAATATCTTTGCATCCTTCAACTAATCGAAGAGGTCATCAATCCTCGACAAAGGGTACTTGTTCTTTATAGTTAGTTTGTTTAACTGTATGAAATCAATACACAGCCTCAACGTCCCTTCCTTCTTCTTCACGAACAAGACCCGGGCACCCCAAGCTGACATAATTGGGTGAATGTACCCCTTCCTCATAAGTGCTTCAAGCTTCAACTGAAGTTCTTTCATCTCTAGTGTGCTCCTTCTATAAGGAATTTTTGACATTGGAGCTGCTCCAGGCATCAAATTTACAGAGAAATCGATATCTCTCTTTGGAGGTAGTTCAGTTACCTCCTGAAATACATCTTCAAACTCTTTTAGTACCGCATGGTCTCCAATATTTGAGATCTCATCTTTAGATTCTTGCTGCATATGGGCTGCAAACAACTAACAACCTTTCCTGTAGCATTTCTTCAGCTGTAATGATGAAATTTCTCTAGCAACAATAGCTCTGGGAATTCCTTGGCTTGTTTTCTGATTCCCCTCCTCATACAGGAAAATAAATGCCATGTTACAATAGTCCAAGAGGGCATGGTCTTGGTCCAACTAGTCCATCCCAATTAAACAATCATAAGAGCCTAAAGGCAAAATATTCAATTCAGCCTTCATGCTCAATCCTTTCATGTCCACAGGACATGACTTAACCAACTCAATGACTTTCCTCTTGGTTCCTGTAGCCAACTACACTAACCAAGACTTTTCATGTTTTCTTCTTGATAAATGAAAACCTTCCACCACTCTAGGATATATATAATTGTGGCTAGCCCATGAATCAATTAAAATAGTAAGTGGTCAGGTTTTAATCATACCTTCCACTTCAATCATGTATGATTGAAATTCCTCTTGCTTGTTGTCTAGGGATGCGTAGATCCTTGTCATTGTAATGCCCATGTCCTCCACTATTTCAGCTTGTTGAACATTGTGGATAGATCTTTCTTTATCATTTCTGTGGGGGCAATCTTTGTACCTATGGTTTCCTTTACAACCCCAACACTCTATAGGTCTGCCTTGGCAATTGACCACCCACTTCAGCCTTTCTGGGCTCTCTACAAGATGGTTTCCCTTGAGGACTATTTCTAAAAAAGGGAGGCTTGTTTCTCTTCTGCCTATGTTCCTTCTTGAACTTCTTCTTGTCTTCCCAAGCCTTCTGGAAGGTATGATTTTCTCTCTTTTGTTCATATAAACATTTCTCTCTTCTTATTATTTCTTCCATAGACTTAGGGTCATCATATTGAATCTTGTCACCAATAGAAGGTGGCAATCCACTTAGATATCTATGAATCTTGACAGTCTCCTCCTTGATGAACGAAACATACTTCAGCAGTTCCAAAAATATTCACTCGCATTCATCAATGGTCATGCTGCCTAGTTTGAGTTCAAAGAACTCTTTCATCTTTCTGTCATAATATCTTTTAAACAAATATTTATTCTTGAAATACCTCTTGAATTCCTTCCAAGTGATATCTTTTTCTCTAATGTGTTGCACATACACAATTTGATCCCACCACATGAATGTTTTTCCTTTCAACTAATAGATCGCAATTCTTCCTATGGAATGAGAGGAATAATTCTATAATTGGAAGTACTTCCTCATGCCTAGCAGCCATGTCTCGACATCTTCTTCCTTCTGGTGTTCTCCTTCAAACGTGGGAGGCCTAATCTTATTCACTTATCCTTTTAGTTCATCCACTCCAGGCCTCCTATGATTTTTGGTAGGATATGGGTTTGAACTACCACGTATTTCTTTACTGAAATTCTTTGGGGAGCGACGACGATGTCTGCTAATACTCCTCGATCTTATTTTCCTCTCAGGGGTCCTGCGACTCCCTATTTTTCTTGCATCACTCTTCTTTTCCAATTTATTTTTTATCCTATCCAGGCTCCACAACAACTTGAAGATGAATTCACCCTATTTTCCTATGTTTTCTTGAGCCTTCTGCTATCATCTCGATGAGCCTGGGCATATTTCTGCATTCTTTCAATGATTTTCATCATATGCCCTTCCCTATCCATCTCCTTTCCATGCCCATTGGTGTTCGACAACACATGTACTCCAACAGAGGATGAACACCTTCAGTAACCACTCACATAACTAGATCAAAGATCAACACACCGATGTTTTCACATGGTAAAACCCCTATGGGGAAACATCCACAGCCCCAACCAACGTGGACACTTGGAGAAGTTTATTAATGAAAAGAAAAAGATTACAGAGAGATTTTACAAGAGAGTTTCTCACAATCGATCATCGACAAATGACCCTCCATGCTCTTTAAATAGAGATCATGGACCAATCGGGTGTTAAGACACAGATCAATGATCGTTAAGATCGAGGAGAGTATGAGTCGTCGGATCACTCTATGTCAGGAACATATCGTGACCGTCGGATTTCCTAACTACAAATGCATACTAATGCATACTAAAGAAACACACTAAGAAACACACTTTTACCTAACGACATA
>JZKD02S1763776.1:83445-96687 GCA_000966675.3 Picea glauca
TGGAGGCCAAGGAAATAGTGCAAAAATCCTAAGTCTGTCATTTCAAATTTCTTCTTAAGGCTAGTTTTCACATGGTTTAAAATTTTTGAGTCACTACTAGTAAGGATAAGGTCATAAACATAAAGGAAAAGGATTCTGATATGGATTCCTACTTTCTTGGTATAGACATTAGGATCAGGCATCTAGAGAATCCAGTGGCAATAAGAAAGCTATCCATTTTGGCATACCAAGCTCGGGGAGCTTGCTTGACACCATAAAGAGATTTCTTGAGGTGACAAACAAGGCTAGAGTCATTCTGGACATAGCCAAGAGGTTTTTCCATGTAGATTTCTTCTTTCAAATCACCATGCAAGAAGTTAGATTTAACATCCATCTGATGGACCTCCCATTTATGTGAGGAAGCGAGGGCAAGAACAAGGTAGATGGAATTCATTTTGGCTACAGGGGCAAAGGTTTCATTATAGTCAATTCCTTCAACTTGGGAAAATCCTTTGGCAACTAACCAAGCCTTATGTATTTCAACACTTCCATCTAATGCATACTTAGTTCTATATACCCATTTGCATCTAACAAGTTTTCTTCCTTTTGGAAGAGGTACAAGATCCCAAGTATAGTTTTCCATTAAAGAACGATACTCTTCATTCATTGTTGTATCGCAATTTGGATGTCCTGAAGCTTCTGCAAATGTCTCTGGATCATGAGTTTTTGAAAATTGAGCCAAAAGAGAAGAGTCTCGCTGGAACTATGAACGTGTTCGACGCTGATTTGAAGGATCACTGATAAGATCACCAACTTCTTCTCATGTTGAATGGGCCCATCTAGGAAGCGGTGAAACTAGGGCTTGTTCAGGTTCAAAGGACTCATCTAGAGGAATGTCAGCAGGTGGAGGTGGATTTTCATCCTCACTTTCATCATCTGAAGAAGAAACCATAATAGGAACAGAAGAAAGCACAAACGACGAAGATGGCTCGCAGGTCGAAGAAGGCACATCCACCAAATTAGGCTCGCAGGCCAAGAGATTTTCATCAAATTTAGCATCTCTTCTAAGAATAATTTCATTATAATGTGGTTGAAGAAGTCTATAACCTTTGACATCTTCAGAATAACCAACAAATATACACTTCTCACTTTTAGGCTACAATGCTTTCTTTTTCTCATCAGGAATGTGAGCCCATGCTATACTGCCAAATACTTGGAAGTGACTTACATCTGGTTTAATTTTAGTCCAAGATTCTTATGGTGTTATATTTTTAAGAGCCTTTGTGGGAGTGTGATTGACTGTGTAATTTGCACAGTTGATTGCTTCTGCCCAATACTGTAGACTTAATCCCTTAGATTGGATCATACAATTAGCCATTTCTTTTAATGTGCAGTTCTTTCTCTTAGCAAAACCATTTTGTTGTGGTGTATATGGAATAGTGTGTTTCATTTGGATGCCCTGTGTAGTGCAGTAACTTGTAAAATTATTGTTCATATATTCGCCTCCATTATCTGTTCTTAACCTTTGAATTTGATGTCCAGATTTCTTTTCTACAAGGGCCTTCTAGTCTTAAAACTTGTCAAAAACTTCACTCTTGAGTTTTAAGAAGTAAACCCAAGTACGTATGGAAAATTCATCAATGAAAGTTAAGAAATACTTGCACCGAGAAAAATAAGGAGAAGAAAGTGGACCACACAAATCACTGTGAACAAACTACAAAGGACCTGAGGCATGCCAAGATGCACGTTTGTCAAAATTGTCCCGATGATGTTTTCTGAGAACAAAACCGACACAAACACCATCTCTGCATGAAACAAGAGGAAGACCAGTCACCATCTATTGGTTACATAGTTTCTACAATGAGCGATAGTTTAGATGACCAAACCGCTTATGCCAGAGTTTGCTCAAGTCATCGCTATGAGCAACAAAAACTGATGAAAAAGATGATGACCCAAAGTTGTCAAAATTGTACAACCTGGTAATATCATCAGCAATTCCAGTTGTAAGAACATGCTTAGGATATTTTAGATCCTTGATTACAACTTGGTGATGTGAAAACTCAACGGTTTTACCTTCACTTGAATGAGTGATTTGATATACTAATAGAAGGTTACAAGAAAGATTGGGAACACATAATACATCATTGAAGTGACCATTTTCTACCTGAACTATTCCAGATCCTACAACACTAAGAGATCTATCATCATCAACAAATATTTTCTTGGTGTTACATTCATTTAGAGAAGAAAATGTGTCTTTATCCTTCGCCATATGATAATATGCTCCTGAATCAATAAGCCACTCGTCAGAAGAAGAAGTAGTAGTAGAAGATGCATTGAAGGAAAAACCAGAAGTAGAAAGTGCATGTCCATGAGAAGAAGAAGAAGAAGAAGAAGAAGAAGAATCAATACTGATGTTGTGCTTCTTCATCACTGCTTCTAAGGCTGCCATCTTTTTGAAACATTTGGACTCATCATGACCATCTTTATCACAAAAGTTGCAATGTCTGTTAGTATTCTTACTTTTATATTTTTCTCCTTTGTCACCATTAGGAGTTGAAGTTGTCTGAGTGGATTTGGGACCCTTAGGTTGTTTGTTGTTGAGCGAGGAGTTGCTTCTTGGGATACTTGGGTTTATCTTTCTGCTGGGAAACTAAGGCTTTGTTGGAGGTACTTGCAGTGTTGATCACTCCAAGTTGTACAAGCTTATCTTCCTCTCTAATAAAAGAAGCACAAAAGGACTCAAGAGTGTGTTTTACATAAGCTTTCCCTAGAGCCTCTTTCATGGCATAAAAGGTAGATACAAACACAGAATATGCACTACCTAGCTTAGAAAGAATAAGATATATGCAACGCTCTACCTCCATTTTTATCATACATTCTTCACATAAAATTCTGAGTGTTTTAAACTTAGATAGATAGTCTCCAAGGCAAGAAAAATCACTTGGATTCAAGGTCAGTATTTGATTTTTTAATTATTGTGCTCAAATAATATTGAGTTTACCAAACACAGATTCAATCGTGTTCCAAGCTTCTTCGGGGTCATCAATTCCTTGAAGGTGGTACCTTAAATAAGGAGAGATGGAAATTTCGATTAGTCCACATGCTTCGTCATTCCTATTATCCCATTTGGCTTTCTTATCATCATCAGTGGGTGTTGTTTCCTTTCCCAAGGAAATTTGGTACAGGCCTTTACTTGTTAATAAATCTTTCATATGAGATTTCCATTGGAAGTAGTTGTTGCTAGTAAGAAAGACATTACTTGTACAAGCCATATTAAATATGCAGATAATGCGGATTTAAAAATTGAAACTAATGACCTGGATGGAAAGATCTCGAAAAGTTATGCGGTTTTAAAAAAAACACACTGAAAATGGACTTCCAATGTGAGAGTTATGCCCTTTTTAAAAAAGGCATAAACGGTAACCAAATAACCACGTGATAGTGTAAGCTACTTTATGAAGTGACCCACTTTTATAAACAGAAGCGGGGATCACTTTTACAATGAAGTTACCTTATAAAAAAAAAGTTGCATGCAAAATAAATAACTCTCAAATAAAATATAAAGCTACTTATAGTGATTCACTTGAACTCAAGACCTCTTACTTAATAAGGAAAGTTTTAACCAAATGGTCTAGCAAAACATATTGTAATGTTCAGAAGGAGGATTGGGGGTGTTGTTGTTTTTGTTGTTGTTGTTGTTGAAGAAGACAGCCTTGGAAAGCATGCTAAAAAAAAAAACTTTTCACACAAGAAAACAATTTCACTTCTCGATGACAACAATGATTAGATCTCGGTTAGCTTACCCAGAAGATGCACCTTTTCCTATCTATTTCTGATTTTCCGAGATTGCACAGGGCGTGGGGCAAAGAGCATATGCATATCTCCGGATCTGACTGTAATGGTCGTATCTTGGGAAAATGAAAACCTTTTCGAGTGAAACGAAAAGTATTCCTAAATGAAACGAGTGCTATGGATGCAATGGAACGGTCCTCTCAGCCCAGAAATGTATGAAAATGATAGAAAATGTAGATGAGGCACCTCGGCTTCACGATATCGATCTACAACAGGAGCGGGTCTTCAAATAGGCTCTGATACCATGTTTGACAGCACAGGTATTCCAACAGAGGATGAACACCTTCAGTACCCACTCACATAAACAGATCAAAGATCAACACACCGATGTTTTCACGTGGTAAAACCCCTATGGGGAAACATCCATGGCCCTAGCCAATGCGACCACTTGGAGCAGTTTATTAATGCAAAGAAAAACATTACAGAGAGATTTTACAAGAGATTTTCTCACAATCGATCATCGACAAATGACCCTCCATTCTCTTTAAATAGATATCATGGACCAATTGGGTGTTAATCCATGGATCAATGGCCATTAAGATCGAGGACAGTATGATCTGTCAGATCACTCTATGCTGGGAACATATCGTGACCATCGAATTTACTAACTACAAATGCATACTAATGCATACTAAAGAAACACACTAAGAAACACACTTTTACCTAACGACATATTAGACCAAGTAGATCTTAAATAACTCCTAAGTTCTAAATATCCTAACAATTGGAGTTCGATCCTTCAAATCCCAAGTTGACACACATTCCTTTTCTTTCATTCTCTAAACTAGAGGCAATTCGTGCCTCTTCCATTTCTTTTCACTCGGTGGCAACTCTGACCGATTCTGGCCCTCGTCAACTTCTACAATCACAACGTGCAGAAAACCAGAATTTGTCAGGCCATCTTTCCTTAACAAATTCCACGCATTCAAAACCAACTCGATTCTAAGATAATGTTTTGACTTCATGAATATTTTGAGCTCTGCTCGACTCTGTAACTTTCGGGCGATAGCCCCCCCTTTCTTAGTCCCCAGCCCATGCGATCACACGTTGTTACCAAATGCTAGACCACTATCTCTCGAGTTCTTCTTATCGAATGTGCGACATTGAGTGGATCAACGGTCCACGTGTACACAACATCCAATGGTTGGAACCCACTATGTGCCTTCCATCATCAAAGTTTTGGGACTTCAGGGTTTTAGGACTTCGGACCTTGGAGGTTCCCACACTTATTTCCTCCAAATATTTTGACATCCAAAATTATGATTTACTTTATCCATTTCTAGCCCATGTCACACAGTTTTTTCCAACAACCATGGTGGCATATGGCATGCTTAGGAGGGTCCACGTCACCTTCGATGACATCATTGGATCCTACCATGTTCACTTTTCTTTTCGAGAGTTCATGTTTTGGGAGTTTGTGCATCCGCACATCTCGCTTTTTCCGATAGCCGAAATCGTGAAATCATGATCTTCTCCTTCACTTGATCCTACAACTAAGATCTTTCCTAACAATCTATGATGTAGGTATTTTTGGGACTTCATAGTTTCGGGCATTGAGAGTTCATGCCTTAGCACATCTCACTTTTCCTGATAGTCGAATCCCTGAAAGGTTTCCAGGATAACTCTCCTACACCTTCTCCAGATATGACGGTCTTAAGGTATCTCCTTTCCTCTTGACCAGATCCAATGGCTCCAACACTTCGTACGATGCGACCTCTCTCTCTCTCTGGCCAAATACCACACTGACTACATTTTTGTAACATAGCCAAGCAACCCTTGGCACTCAGAAATAATATAAGGTTCGAAATTAGTCCCTCCAGACATAATTTCCACCTGAAACCTCGGGTCCAATGGCCCCTTATCTGGCCCATCTAGGTTCAACGTTGAAAACCATTCCTCTGATACCAAATTGTAACATTCATGACCCTCAAAAGGTTGTGCAATGCTACCAACACTTATGAGTTTATCCCTTTCAATCTCTGATACCAAATTTGTAACATCCCTGGCCCTCCAAAGGCCAGGCAATGCTACCAACACTTATATAGCATGCATTTTAATAAATTAAATACATTAACATAGAGTAAGCACATAATTACTTCTAGCATACATAATCCATGGCATTAATAATAATTCATATGCACAACAGTAAACATCATTGCAATGAAATACATGATAATATTGCAAGCATCACAAACATGCATTTAAAAGATGAATTTAAACACATGCATATACTTATCTTTGAAACTAGATGTAATTCATCAACTGCGTGCAGACCTTCCACAAACCTCCCAGCCTTATACCACGTTTCTCATCACTCTTAGCAGTAGGTCACCCCCGAGCTGGGACTAAGCTCCACCGGCAGGGAATCCTAGGCTAGGCAAGGTCAATGGGAAGACACCCAGTTACAGGGGAAGGATTTTCTCCTAGTAGTCATTTATGGCCACTTCTCATAGACTCTCATTCCCCACATTCTTGTCCCACCCCAGTAGTATACACCTTCACTGTCACCAAGACATTCCTTCGACTGCTAACCTCTCTTTCCTTGGGCTTCAGCAACAGACTGGACTGGAAGTCTAAGAGTTCTGTAGCAGCTACAGGACCCCTTCCAGGAGTTCTTACTTCCTCAACACAATTTCTCACCTGGAGATAGTTTCTCACGGGTTTGGAAACCTGTTCTTGTGACTAATTCCAACACAGTGAGGACACAACAACAAGGGTAAACAATGCACATTCAATGGTAACAACCTCACATAGTCAGGACTACACTGCCACAATAGTCCACTGGGATAACACAAAATGACCCAGACAAATTCGGGTTTCTCAATCATGCAACACGTAACAGACTCATAGTTATGGTTTTAGGATTACGTAAGGGTGCACAAAGATCTCATGCACATTCTTGAACTGTCTAGTTAAAGGATCTAAAAACAACACCAGATAGAGGTTGATCATGGACAGTCATGAGTTCATACGGCGGATGGAAAATTGGAAGGTCGAACACCCAAACTCAAGTGATGGTTGGTTGAATGTTGACCCCCAACACAACTTATTCCTATGGTTTTAACTGCATTCTCCTAGGTTGAAACATGTCACCCATGAAGCTGCATGTGCTTCATCAACATGCGTTCCTCTCCAGGAGCTTAGGAAAAAACATATACATTTACACAGTACTTTGGAATAATAATAAATTATTATTCCCAAGGGCTTAAGACCCAAAGATTAACCCCTATTTATTACCTTTCAACCCCCTCTCCCTTACCCAGGATTTGTGGAAGCTTATTCCCCCATCACTCATTCATCGTGGTTGGTCCACACATAGAGATGTTTATCTTTTATTAATAATGTGCATAATTACATGTACAAAATCAGGCTCCTAGCCTTTAATACTTATGCTCTCTAGCCTAATAAACACATAAGCCTATCAACTTATCAATACTCAGCTCACCAACCTACAAAACATGATTACAACAGGGCTCATCCTTTGGGATATTACACAAACGGTTAGAACAATAGTTATGTCTTGAAATCTCGCCATCATACCGTTGGGACTGCGACACAACAAACAAAACCACATTGATGAAGGCCTCTCATCCATTGGAGAGATCCATTACATCATGTCTACTTATTTTTTCGACTTCTGCACCGAGAACACTTTTGCAAATTGTATCCAAGTCAAACCCTTACTATTGTGCTGTGTTTATTGATATTGACAGATGTTCTATTACTTTGAGCACTCATTCATCCACCTGAGTTATCCGATATAAGAATGCATGTCAGACGAGCTCAACACCATAGAGAAAATCGTCGAAGAAGTTATAACCCACCTTATGGCTGAGAAGGTTATGTCCATTAGAGTTCAAGCCTCATCGATGAGAGGAGTGAAAGCCTCTCCATTGAATGCACATGGATCCAGACCATCCCAAACTGCAACAGAGAAAATAACCAAGCATAGAGATGAATTGGTGAATGTGAGGTTAACCCCAACCATCTTGACCGACTACATCCCGCCTTTTGCTGGCATGGTGAGTTGTGACAGTGTCCCGAGAGACTTTGAGTACACCATGGTTACTGGATACTTCCTAAAGGGGATACGTACAGTAATAATGCAGCAGGATAAGATTGCGACATTGAATTTTAGTGACTTCAACCTAGGGGACTGGAAGAACTACATCATGCTATCTCCTTACAAGTATTTGACCAGGACGAAGGGGAAGAACTGAAAAATAATCCCCCAACCGTGGACTATGAACCTCATGCAATCCACCCTCTTGAATGTGATGAAGATTCTGCACTTTGGAAGGCACCAGGAGGTTAATGTGTGTGTTAAAATCTTGCTATTGTGTTTCCATGGTAGATATCTATGGCTAGATAGACTCATCATAGTCGATCCGACGTTGATCCATAGGATCACTGGATTGAGCATGCAGGGACTCGACCCACTGGACTTATACCCAGGAAAGGCTATAGATTGCACACTAGCATAGAGTATCAAAGACACATATGGTGATGTAGAAAAGGGGACGTGAGGATACAAGGTATCTTCCATCCAGAATGGCGTAGTGCACCTGGCCTACCAACTGATCACAGGAAATCTCGTGAGAAAGAAAAAACCTACACATGTCATAGGAATTGTTGTTGACCTTGCCGGGAAATGTGTGGGAGGACTCCAGATGAAATGGGCGAAATACTTAGTCAACCATATAGAATTGGATTTCCACAAAGCTTAGGATTAGGGCTATGATTTCCACTTTAGTTGGCTCCTGATCCTCATAGCATTTACTGCTTGGGATATGTCGGAAGGTGAAAACTTCTTATACATTGAGCCATTTGAACCACTCGCTGTGAATTTCACCATGCTCTTGTACTTGAGAAATATGGGAAAACAGTGGAAATCAAACACAATATTCCATACATACTACATGCAGTTGAAGAGGTCCATTGAAGCTATCCCTCGCATGATGCCAAACACCCTACACCAGTTCATATATCTCATAAAGTTTCGTGCAAATTGACACTTCATCTATATCACTGTGCGAGCAAATGAGCATAAGGAGGAGCTCCAGTCATAATATAAGCTCACAGAGGAGGACCTCGAGGAGATAACTAAGGACTGGTCTGTAGATCTCCTTATCCTTGTTGAACCTAAATAAATTTTTGATCCTAAACTAATTGGAATCTCGGAGGCCACTCACAAGGAACACGACACACCTGGAACCAACAGAATGAAGAAGACCAAAGAAGTACAACACTTGAGCAGCACATTAGATGAAATTACTTCAGTATCACCTGGATGAGGAGTTGATGACGAAGTAGATAGAGAAGAGACCAATGGAAAAGAAGATTAGCAGAAGCAAGGTGAAGTAACACTATATATGGATCATGTTGATGAGGTTGGTCCCTCAAAGAAAAGAAAGGTTTACCCCATGAAACCTTCGTCCCGAAAGAAGTAAAGAGCGAGAGAAACCACGATGTCAACCGTGCTCATGGTTGATGACTTCGACTTCATCATCACCACTGTAGCAGATGCCTCGCAATACATATTGCAGAAACATGAAGCCAAGCAAGAATATATGTATGAAAGAATCGATGTTGAACTCAGATGGGTACATCAGGCCCTTCAATCCATCTGTGTAGTATCCACTGCATCCCCACCATCAGAAGCACCAGAGTTGGGAGATGAGCCTACCCAACTCCATAGACTAGATAATGTGACCAAAGCTCACCTTCATCGTACATAGGAAGAAAAATAATAGGCTAGAGAGGTCCTAAAGCAAGTGAAAACAATAGTCCTAGATCAACGCTGAGTTGCGCAGCAGGAGAAGGTTGCTCTACAAACAATGTTTGAAGAAGAGAAAGCACAAATCCAGCAAGAGAAAGAGCAGTTTCTCGCAGAGAAACTTGGATTCAAAGAAGCAGTCAGCAGAGCACTTCAATCTATGATAGGCTTAGAGAAAGAATCAGAAGAACCAGTAGAGAATCAATTAGTGGAGCTTGCAGAAGCTATCCAATAGCTTTAGCAAAGAATCGCAGATTTGGACCTAGGAATAGTGCCCAACACTCCACAGGATGTACGAGATCAAAGAGAAGTAACTGCTCGAATCAAAGTTGAGAGAATCAAGGCCCTTACCATGGAATGTAAACAACTAAGTGATCACAGTGCCCAGACTTATGAGCGACTCACCAAGGATCCTGAATTGAAGGCACTGGAGTCATAGCTCCAGGAGGCAAAGAAGCAAGCAGAAATAGTACAGGCACAGTTGAATCCCCTATCCATAGTTGAAAGGATGAAGTTATCCCAGGAACAACACACTGTTTGACAACATGTCCACACCATTCATAGAAAATTCATGGAAGTAACTCAGAGGCTCCAACCAATATAGGACGAGGCTTGCCAACAGAGATTGATGGTTGAGGAGAAGAACTAGAGCAAGCCATCACTGCAGCTGATCAACGTTTGGAGGGACCTATCAACGAAGTAGTTATCCAAGAATTCATCGAACATGAGGCCTTGGCGCAAAAACATGTCGAAGTAGCTTGAGCCAAGCTCAAGGCTTTTTAAGCAGAGCTACCCAGATCAGAGTGACTCAGGATGAGTCACAAGTGAGTGTTGGGGACCTGTTGGACCTTGACCAAGTTTTGAGGATCCTTGGTCATGTTTGACCTACTTTTGGGACTTTGACATGTTGTCGAAGGTGGATTGAAAATCAAAGAGGAGATCACGGGATCTCGACCCATTTTTTGGGATTTTTGGGTTTTGGGCTATGTAATTAGTACGAGAATGTCAGCCCATGGGTTTATCCATGTTTAGGCCCTTTTTGTAATGTATAAATATAATTCTAGGTGAGGTAAGAAAGGAGAAGGTCTTTTGGTACCTTTCTAAGTGCTAAGTGCATGTGATAGTTGTATATGCTCTATGCATTCTATGTGAGACTTGCAAGGCTAACTGCAGGTGACTGTAAGAGATTGAGTAGAGGCTTTGTGTCGTAACCTAGCTCAAGGAAGGAGGATCTGGAGAGGTGTGCGCAAATCTCCTTTCCTATGCGGAGTAGGATCTTGTGGCTCTGTGCATGTAGAAGATTGACAGAAGATAATAAATAATAATAAGAGTTGGTGGATGTAGCCCCAGGTTGGGGGTGAACCACGTATATCCTGTGTTGTGGTTGATTTGTGTTTTATGGTTGTTCTCTTGTTTATGTGATTAAATGCTTAGTGAATTGTTATATGCTTAGAAGAATCTAATGTGACAGATTAGTGTTGAATAATGTGAATGAATGCTAGATCTAATCTATGTTGATGTGCTTAGTGCTTGAATATATCGGATCTGTGTGAATAGTGCAATGCTCTGTGATTAGAGCTTTTACTGCGGAGTAGATATTGGTTAAATACTAATGAACTGTAACTAATAAGTGCTTTGTAAAGGTGTTGTAATCATAGATCTATGTCCCAGCTAAGGTTGCAGAAATATGATTCCTACAACCACCCCTGCCTCTACCTTGGGTGAGACTTCATTTGCTTCGCAGGTGTTGCCGAAAGGGCCAGTAGTTAGTGTTTTGTTGGTGCGCTCTTGTGCGTTGAACCCTAGGTCTGCCTGTATTCCAACAAGCACACCATTGGTATGGATTTATTAGCATATACTTTGGTACATGATGTATTGGATGATATATTTGAGGCACTTGATTGATTGAGATACCTGACTATGGCACTTGGTTCATGGTGGAGACATATCATGAGTGATATGACACTTGTTTGGCATATTGGTACATTCACATGGTTGGCATGTTGGTAAAGGAATATGGTTGATACACTCCATTAATGATATATTATTATATGTACATGATTGATGGATTTTGTGCATGATGGGAACACAATTTGGTACATGATGTACTTGGTTGATGTTCTATTCATGACTCTATTTCTTTATTGACAAATCTTTTGTTTCATGGTATGGCATGAGTTTTGATGCATGAATAGGTCCAAGGATCGTATCATTCTATGATCCAGTTGAGAAGTAGCATTTGCAGTAGCAGCTATGGCAGTGGTACTAGATTGTTCATATTGCAGAGAAGATAGGGGGAGACATGCCCATAGGGGGATTCATTATTTTTCCCATGATTCTAGGAGGAGATATTTATCAAATTCTTACTAGGAAAGAGCCCTATAATTGAAGAAAGAGCACAAAGGCATAATTCCAGGGGGAGAATGAGCGATGTATCTTCAGAATTACATCATATTGATATCCCTTGTTAGAAAGGAAAGAGATTATTCAGAGGAATATCAAAGGCATTCAGACAAAGGGAAAGATAGTCAAAGGGGGAGCATCCCCAAGAAGAGAATGACCCTTTTCTATTGATGTCAAAGGGGGAGAGATAGTCACATTGATGTGATTGATGTGGAGATTTAGTCACATGGATGTGATTGATGACTATTTATATAGAGGATGCCTAGTATACATGTTGACATCAATGATTGATGTTGACATCAATGTTGGTATTGCCATCAATTCCAAAGTGGGAGATTGTTGGATCATGTTGTCATTGATGCCAACAGTTTGATCGATTGATGTCAAGTAATAGATTTATTGATTGATGTCAAGTGAAATATTATTTGATTGATGTCAAGTGAAAGATTATTTGATTGATGTTAAGTGATTGATTGATGCCAAAGGATTGATTGGATGATTGAATGATGTCATTGATACATGATGCATAGATGAATATGGATCGATGTGGTTTCATTTGTATATTGGATTGATAGATGATGCATTTTTGGATTGATGTTTATTGTCTTATCATGGTTGATAAGGTGTAGAAATGGATAAACTTCAAAGTGGTCCCCTTATGGTGAAATCCCTCACGAGAAGACGCTTTGCGGTTGATTTATCCTTGAATTATAGTTATGTTTATATGTGGAATAAAGAGATGAAGGTCAATGAACTTGTTAGTGGAACTATCCTAGATGGATAATGCTTGTCATGTCATTTCCTATGGTAAGTGGAATGCCACATAACTCCTCATAGTTTGAGAGTTATGGCCTTACGAAGTTGGAGGACCCTCATATGTAGGCTTGAAGCCCCAAAAGGTCAAAGAAGTCAAAGTTATTGAAAAGAAGAAATTATTATTTAAATGGCAAAGTGACAAAGTCAAGAAGGATTATTTAAATAATGAAGTAAGGTGACAAAGTCAAGGAGGAATATTTAAATTGGAGAACTTTCTATTTATGGAAAGTTGTTAACCCTAAAAAGAGGAAAATAGGTTAAGTGACCTAGAAATGGGTTAAGTGACCTAAAATAGGTTAAGTGACCTAGAAGTGGGTTAAGTGACCTAGAAGATGCTTCTAAGGAAGATATTTGGAGAGTATAAATATGAGGCAAGGGTCTCTTGTGTAAGAGCATCTTTTGGATATATTTTG
>JZKD02S1763776.1:97302-108917 GCA_000966675.3 Picea glauca
CTACTTTTTTATGCACTTATGTTCATCATGTTCGAACATGTTGCAATAGGCACATTTGACCCTTTCATTCTTAGGTTTGTTACCTTTATTTTTCTTTTTGTAATATAGATATATTTATATTAATATGTTACACTAAAAGAGTACAAGAAAAACTATCTAAGAACCACCACAAGGGAGACCAGGTACAGAGAAATCCAAAAAACATTGGAGTTTTGAATCAAAGTATGCTAATACAAGTTCAGAGTATCATTCTATTTACAAATACCTATAATTATTGCTTGATAAAAACCTATATACTAAGTAGCAACAAATTATATATAGCCTACCTATATTGAGATAATGCATCATACAGTTTACAAAAATGGGTCTAAGGATGAGAGTGAAAGAGACCACCATTTCATCATTTCCATTGGGTCTTCATCATCCTAATATATATGGATGGGATTAGATGGGGTGAACTATAGGGTTGGATCCTAATCAACTATAGTAACAAGAAAATTATGATTTTTAGTGGTTTCCCTATAGGGTTGGAACCTAATCAACTACTATAACATGAATAGTCTGATTGTTAGTGGGGTATGGTAGAATGATTTCCACATTAACAATTTTCTTATAGATTACTTCAAACTTATTGTTGATTTTTATTTGGTTCTACTTTTTCAGTTATCTATTCTGATCCTACCTTACTGTCATAGATTGACCCAAGTTCATATTTAACAAGCTTCCAACAAAATCCCTCTAAAACTATTGCCCCCCCTAGTAAACCAGAAGGAAATGCAACACACAAGGTGTACTGTGCAGTCTCACCCAAGATAGCTCTATGGGTAGATGCAATACTCAGTTGTTTGCATCCCAAGAATGATTGGAGATCTGTGGTTGTACTTTCTGAACTGTATTTATTCAATATAACATATGGTTAGAGAAATCATTCTATTCATGCATGTAAAATATCATATTTAACTAGTTGCTTCATTCATTCATCTAACATTCAACACTAACAACAATAGAGACACATACATTCAATCAAATAACACAAGTGTTAACGTGGTTCACCCCCTCCTGGGATACATCCACAAAGATATGGTTGTCAAGGTCTTTATTATGGTTTAGTAATATGTCACACCGCACGCGTTTACAATCTTGGATCTTACACTCTCAACAGGATCCCCAATCCTTGCGAGGTTGACTAGATCACACTAGGCTCCTCAGACTGCAATCTAACCCTTGGGATCAAGTCACTCACTATTTATCTAGCTCACTAGCTATCGAATAGTACAATTATTACAAACCTTACAACTTCCGGACTCTCCCTGTTCCACTAGTCTCTCTCCCATCCTCTTATGTCCCCTAAGTACTAGTTATTTATATTCTCGGCTCATTATCCATTACAATAAATTAAAAAAAACCTAACCATAACTTCATTAGGTCTTCCTTGCATGCACACTTCGCATGCTTCCTTCACATGTGATTCTTTTCCTTCCAGCTGTCCTTTCTTCCCTTCGTGCTTCTCTTACCAAAAAATGCCTTTTCCCCCGAATGGGTCTACGTCCAATAGGACCCCAACAATGACATGTTACTCATCCTGAGCCACCTAAGCTTTGTTTGCTTCTTCAACTGCTCCTTCCAGAGTATGGAACTTATCCATGAGTTCCCTTGCTTGAGTTTGAACCTGCGTGGTATTTTCTTTGAGTGCGTCCAACACTTGCATTGTGATCTCCTCGCTGATCATTTCTATGCACTCTGCCTGAGTTTATACAATTTTCTTCTTTGCCTCCTCTTCCTACACAATGACTTCAGTTTCTAGCTCTTGGAGAGGTTCCATTTGATCTCTATGATCCTTCTTTTGTGTCTGCAAAACTATGAGCTCTGCTTGCAGCTTCTTTGTGTCTTGTACTCCTTTGAGGCACTCAATGATATTCATCATTTGTTTCCTCTACTTGAGGTCTTGGATAGCTGAACTTATATTTTCCTCTTCTTGGTCCCAATGCTAGACCTGTTGATCCTCCTCTAGCTTTGTCCATAGTTTTTCTTCTCTATCAAACACATCGACAAATTTGTTGACTTGTCATTCCATTTCCTCCATCTCCGTGACTACTTCTTACTTCATTTTCTCATTCACCTCTGGGGGAGTGGTAGGGATGATTTTTTCCCAGAGGTTCTTGATCTCCTACCTATATTGATCAATTTTTTGTACAATCTGATCAATTTTCTACATTTTCATGGGCTCTGCTATTTGCACGCTTCTTGGAATCATGTCATAGGCTACAACCACTCCTTTCTCGAGCCTGTTCATGTGATATTTCTCATCTTTGGTCTCGATCTTGACTTGCTCGATCACCAACTCCAAATCCTCTCTATTTTCCTTTCCGTGTTGTAACTTTGTTGCGTCTGTGCATGCACGCGATTGTGCCTCCTACACAACATTGACTTGCAGTTTATATAGTACCTTGGTTGGTATCTTCCCCATTACTAACTATATCTGCATCATACATTTCAAGGGTGTTTGTCCTACAATATCATTCATGTGCAACATGCTAGGTGTAACGTGGAAAGTTAGGCTCACCTATGCTATCGTCTGGCTCATATCCTATTCACTCGACGTAGCCTTGGCTCCTTCTTATGATTCTACAGGGAATGACTTTGTTCCTTTTCCCACCCTCTGTTCTTCTCTGATATGATCTAGGACCTACCTCATATCTTTCAACTTGTCCTGAATTCAATCCCTTTGATTTTGGGCATCATCAAAATCCTCAACTTCCTGGTCGTGGACTCTTTTGACCATGATGTCTGTGTCGTCCTTGGTGATTGTATATTCCGGCAATGTCTTGTGCACCTTGGAATTCTTGCGCACACCCCCAGTGTGTATGATCGACCTCTTGGTCTGGCCTTGTTCCTATTGGGTAGCACTTGATGTGGTTCCTTGTGTTGTCTCATCCCCTTTTTCCTCTTCTTTCAGTGCCTGGATGGTGTCCTTTATCTTGGCCTAGGTACCTTTCTTTGGCACACCCCCTTTCTTTTGTTTTTCCATCTTCTGACTTGGCTTTAGCTTCTTGGGCACAACTTTATCTTCGATAGGTGTCTGTTCTTTCCTTGCATCAACCTCCTTATATGTAGGCATCTTTTGAGTAAGAACTGGAACTCTCCAGGCATATTTCCAATCCTTGATGGCCATCTCTACGTCCTCTTTATTGATGCAATAGATAAGTTATATCCATTCCTTCTCAGGATCCCTTCACACTTGGATCCATACGATATGTCTGGTTGCTTTGAAATTGACAATGTCCTGATATTGCATGACTACTTTTGGACTAATTCGCCAAGTGTTGGAAATTCTTTCTTTGAGGTCATTGCAATACCCCACGAACATGCTTTCATTTTCACTTTTGGTTTTGGAGTCCTAAATTCTCCCCGATGATATGTACTACGATGCGTAGAAACAACTAGTCTACTCGCAAAATTATGTGTACTTGGGATCCCTCCATCCGATCAAGGTGATCAAGATGAGTAGCCAAGAGTAATGAAACTTTGTCCCCAGGTCCTACGTGTCTTTGCAATACTCAAGGAACATATTTAATAAGTATGAGGCCCAGCTGAGCATAGTGCCCTCTGCACACTGTGCTACAGCCGCAACAACCCCGACATGGACTTCCTCCTTGCAGCACTTCCTAAGAAAATTGCACGCCATGAGTTTGGTGGTTGTTGAGGAAAATATATGAAATGATCTTACTCAAGAATTTTCAGATATTGCTTGGCTAAATAAAAATAGACGGGAATATCACCCTATGTTTATCACCATCAAAATTGGTATCCTAATTCACAAGTATTGATTACAAGTGCTTAGGATGGTTTTTTTATAAATAAAAGCTTGTTGAAAAATTCATTATTTATGTAATTTTCTGAACATAACAAATAATGAAATAATTATAGAGACAGAATTAAAGACACCAAGTCAATAATCAAGACATATGATATATAAATCAATCGTTTATTTCATTCCAATTCATTAAAAGAATTGTTCTCTTTACAAATTTTCCTGAAGAAGTTTTGGACGAAAGTCAAACATAGATGTCCACTTCTTACAAAAAGTAAAAAACTGAACTTTAAAAGTTGCATTAGCTTGCCACAGATTGTTGTCCACTCGACTCTTTGAAAAACAAGTGTCTAAATGATGTAATTCATCCCTGAATCATAATAAGGATTTTAAATAAATAATAACTAGTAGGTGGGACCCCTTGTGACTCCCTTTAGTTCTCTAACAATGATAACACAACTAGTTAATCAAACAACAGATCCCTCCTTGTGACTACCATCACCACTTTCATATTTTGACAATTTATATCCATGATAATTGAAATTATTTCCAAAAATATATTACCTGTATATCCAAAAAATAATGTGTTGTCCAAAATTGTAGAACTCATTTGTTCTCAATAATTAATAAATAAAAACTTAAAATCCATATTTTCAACTCTAGGAGGCAATATTTCCCTTGTTGTTGATGTCACCTTTTGATCTCTTAGAATTTTCCTTAGGCTGTGTGGAGCCTTTAGGCCTAATCTCACTGATCACATGAGAGAAATCATCTCTCAAATGCACGCGGGAGGACACAGATTTATCAGAGTCATTTGAGGGTGAGGAAGGGGAAGCAGTGGATTTTCCTTTGTTAGGGGCATGGTGGGCCTTGATATTTAAAGTTTTTCTCGCATGGGAAGACTGTACTGGTGAGTGGAAAAGAGCAGCTTGGAAAATTCTATTGATAGGTGGAGGAGTAGGTAGAGACAAGTTAGGCCAGCCACGATGTTGGGAGACTGTCAGGTGGACAATCTCTTTCCATCCGTCATTTTCAGGAACTTCATGTCGCAGTGAGACATGAGGAGGCATTGGGATACTGGGGACATGTGGGTCTTGGAAGGGAGCCCTTCTAGGCCTAGGTTGGACCACTCCTTTCCCAATCTAATTGAAAAATCCATCTTGAAATTGTTGGCCTAACTCCTGCGAGTCTGCATCAAATTTTATAAAGAACCTTGGCCTTCTAGGGCCCATGTTCCAATTTCCTCTTCCTTGGTACCCCTACCATGGTTGCCTCTACTGAAAAAGCTCATTCTTGTATGCATAATGATTAACAAATAGTTTCTTTAACAAACATACGTGAAAACTCTTTTAAATATGAAATAAAATTTGGCTCAACAACATATCAGACTCATGCAATCCAATTCATACAAATCGTTTAATAGTTGTCAATGAGCAGGGGGTGAACAAGGGTTCTGGGATATGCAAGGGATTGTATTGAGAAAAAAATGTTATAACGAGGGGGAAAAGATCATGATTACTGCTCACAGACATCAAAAAATCAACTGTATTGTAAACCAAAAGAATACATCACTGTAATTCATCCCTATGATCCTTTAATTTTCATAATACAAAACTTATCTTTACTATAATTAAATTTTAGGAACAGGGAGTGGATAGTGAACATGGGAAGGTGAGGGGAATTGTAATGAGAGAAAAGTGAAATAATGGTAGGGGCAAAGAGCGAATATTGTTCGAAAAACCATTTAAGTAATCCATAAAAACAATTATGTATTCAATATAACTATTCCATCACCAATTAAAAAATTATTGTGGCCAATTAAAAAATTACTGTGTGTTAAAACTTGTTTGTTGTCCCACATTCAATTTCCTTAAAAACTTTCAATTAACACATAATATAGTCATACTCAGAATCGTCATGAGTTTTTCCCATATTGTTTAAAAGAATTATGTTGTTTTCATTTCATTCCTTTTATATTTAAAACAAAATCTAAGGAACACACAGTCATATTGATTCAACTCTATTTAGCATAAAAAATATCAACCATTTCCCATAATTTAATTTCTCAAATCAACCATAAACACAAGTCTTTCCTGAGAACAGACTCTTTTAAAAACATGCCCGATTCCATTATTTTGACAAATTTAACAATTAAATTTGCAATGAAACCATTCTACCAAAACCCTGTGCTCATCTCTAATGGTGCAATAAAAAAAAACAATGTATGATGTCCATAAATCATACATAGTAGACAACCAAGCCACAATTATCAACTTTTCAACTTGCAATAATCACGATCGGGACAAATTAAACACACAACAAACACTAACTAATTTTTATACCATGTTGTAGGAACCCATAGAACAACACATAACACAAAGAGGCATCTCTATGAATGTACATATCCAATTACTCCCAATCAAACCATTAAAACATTGTTGAGTTATCTATTCAACTGTCATAACAAAAGGAGGCAACGACTGTATGCCAATTATCATTTCCAATTACAACTCTCCAATCAACCTGATCAAACAGAGGCGAGACAAGAATCAAAACCACTATCAATATTATTTAAGCAACTTATGACATTCAACAAGATGCCTAGCAGGGTCCGACTAGTTAGTTTATCAAAATCGGGCTCTGTAGCTAATGAAAAAAATAGCCAATGGTTCGCTCGGTGGAACCAAACAAAGGGAGATTGGAGGTCAACATTATCAACAACATGTGAGAGACTTCGATACAAGCATGGTGAAACCATAATACTTATAACACTTATTCTGTGAGACGGGGTGACAGTTCGACACCAGGTAGGGTAGACCATGATGCAGAGGAGAATAGATTTCTCATTGTCCAGTAACCAACACCAAGAACATGCAGAGGCATATCCCTCATGTTTTTCCCCAAAAGATGAATAATTCTAATAGAAATGCAGAGCCCATGTACTACCAACAACCTTAAAACAAGATTCTTGGGATAATAGACACCCATAAGCAACTGTTCAGATACCAATAACGTAAAAATGAGTGCAAGACCAGGTGAAAATGATATGCATTGACCAAAAGGCAGTTCAAAACATACACAAAAACCCCATACCACCAAATACAATGAGGTGTGGTTATCATAACTATGAGGAGATGACCAAGAAGGCCAAATAGAATGAAACCCTCCAACAAAAACCCATAAATACAAAACAAATCCATCAAGGCTTCCACCACATAGAACAACCAATGAAATCGTGACTTCAACCATCAATTCTTCCATTTGCAACGAATAAAATGCGCAGTCATTCCATAGAAAATACCACTCGTTTACACAGTTGCCAGCCTTAAGAAAACACAGAAAAACAGATTACCAAGCCAACATTCATTTCATACACAGAGAGAATTCATGAATGGGTGAAAAAAACCATACCTGTAACCAAATGGCTTTAAAAATGTGAGCTTGGTCGAGCAGTTCCTTCCACGCCTAAATCTTGGAGCTTAACCATAGAAAAAACCAAATGAACAATAACCATGCTAGGGTGATGACCAATGGGAGAAGTATGGAGTGACATTCATTAACTTCACATCGCTTCCATCCTCTATCTCATTCAACTACGTAGTACATGACAACCAACCAACCATTAATCCATATCATTAATCCATGCATCGAAACTTGCACACATTTCTTTCCAATTGTGCCACCCGATAAATATTAACCATTGCCAAAACCATACTATAACATATATCACATGTACACCATATAAATCAATAAAATTGTATAGCCACTAACATTTCTAGTTAGGACAACATCAATTTCTTTAAATTTCAATTGCACATAGTATAGCATAGCATAACATAGTTTCCTTTTCTTGGATTTATTCCATATTGCTCTTTTCTATTGTTATAACTAATTTTGTATCTTGTGCAGGTGTAATAGATAATAAATCATGACGACACTATCAAATGTAACAACAATAAATATATGCCACTTCATACATAGAATCTAGAGCTTATAATAACTAAATCATCACATAAAGTGCATTATCCATCTGCCATATGTCGCAAATAAAACCAAGATCATCAATCATGTAGAACCCTATAAGCATCACTGAAACAACAACATAACATGTGTAATATGACTATCTCTGATCCTCTAGTAATACAAGGGGGTCCCACCTACTAGTATTATATATCATTGGCATAGTTTAAATAATAGGCTTAGCAATACTTTGTGGGAGAAATCCTTGATGCAATTTTAATTGTCAACAAACTGGCAAATCCATAAGGAAATCTTTTTCCAGCAAATTAAGAACACAAAACACATGGTTTCGCGGACCAAAAAAAATGGATCAAGAAGATATAGCCTGAATGATTATGCAATAGGGGGAAGTGAGTGGATTTAATGGAAAAATGACTGGGAATTCGGGAATAACTCATGGAAAATGTTAAGTATGAGGGGGTTTATCCCTGTATGCATAATCATTCAACCATAATTTGATCTTTACTTCAAGGAAAAAAAATTATGGACTTTCTCTTTTATTTCTCAAATGGATGAAGAAATGGAAAGCAGAAGTGGGAGATAACAAATTTCTTTATAAGACAGAAGTGAAGGCAGATAGCAAATTCAAGTATGCTTTTAGGGGGAACATTGTAACATTTGTGTAAGCTTGTTTTTTATGGACTAGAAATACCTTGCAGAATTGTCACTGTGGCAGAACTGATCCAACAACTAATTCTTGACCAAAATCAAGCTAAAAGGATGAAAAGCAATAAAAATCATGACATAAATAGGACTACAAAATTTTAAAACAACAGAAATAAAATGACAGAATTTGCAAAAGAAGCATGAAAGGTATTAAAAAGGAAAGAAGAAATCAAACTACTTTAAAAGTAGAAATGAAAAACAATGGAAAAATGAAAGCATAACTATACTACTAATATACAGAAAATCCAAACAACGTTAAGATGTTTCAAGCTGGTTCCACATAGTGTTTAAAGTGAGAACCATCAGTGTTGTAGGAAAACAATTGATCCTGTAAATCCTTTAGAAAGTAAGAATTAGTACCCAGGACAAACGCGATCTTGAAAGGACCCAACCATAATTTTTGAAATTTTGAATGTCTTCCCCTATCAGCGTGCACTGAATCCCTAAGAAGTACCTTCTCATTGACTTTAAATTTGATAGTATTGACACTCTTGTGAAATACTTCTTAACGATCTGTTGTCTCCTTTTCATATTATCCAAGGAAAACATCCTTTGCTCCTCTAAATATAAGGGCGCATTTATCCTTTTTGAAACATCAGAAGAATTTAATTCTTTGATTTGTAGCATCAGTATTAAGGAATCAAGTTCTAGATCAGTAGGCAGGATGGCTTCTTGACCATACACAAGTTGGAAAGGAGTGCAACCAGTGCTTACCTTGGCGGTAGTTTGATCTTCCCAAAGGGCGTAAGTGAGGAGAGTCTTCCATTGACAAGGCTTATCTTTGATGATATTTTTAATGATTCTCACCAGATTTTTGTTGGTAGACACAACCTGCCCATTTCCTTAGGGATAATAATTTGATGAGGTGAAATGTTTAACCCCCAATTTAACTAAAAATTGGGTCAGCTTAACAGAAATGAAAGTGAGACCATTTTCTGTAATAATTTCCAATGGAAGACCGAATCTGAAAAATATGTTATTTTCAAGGAAAGAAATTACTTGATCATCTATTGAATGCTTAAGTGGGACAAATTCAGCCCATTTTGTAAAATAGTCTGTGGTTGTCAAAATAAAAAATTGTCCTGTTGAATATGGAGGATTAATAGGAACAATAAAATCCAATCCCCACTTTTAAAAGGTAATTTCTGGGAGGACAGGTTGTAATGGCATGGCTGAAAGGCGTTCTTTCCCATCAAATTTTTGGCACTTTTCACAAGATCTTGAAAAAACATAAGAGTCATGAAAGATTGAAGGACAATAGTATCCTTTTATAAAAATATTGAAAGAAGTGGTTTTAGCAGAAAAATGACCTCCTACATGAATGACAGAATTGGAAGAACCATGAGTTTCTTGCAACAATTTATGTGTTTCTTCATCGTTTACACAATGAAGCAACACACCATCAGAATATCTTCAAAATAAGAAGTCTCCTATAATGACGTATCTTGCGGATTCGAGACATAGTCTTCTTCTTTGATGAGTGTCGAAGTTGTCTAGGCATATTTGGTTTTGTAAGTAGTAAAATAAATTCTTATACCAAGGATGTTCAGACACAGGAAGAATATGATTATCAATTTAGAATAGTGTTGATAAGGAACTATCATGTTCATCAATTTCTTCACTATTCTCAGCATGTTGATCTAAGTGAAGGGATAAGCCACATCCCTTGATAGTGGTAGAAGTCACAATATTCAAATCATTCTCCTGGATCTTGGCAAGCCAATGTGCAAGCTTCCCTGAAAGATAAGTCCATGAGAGAAAAAACTTGACAGAAGGTAAAGGGAATTTTACCAACATATTCTTACCTAGGATGAAGTGGTGAAACTTTTCAACAGCTTTAACAAGAGAGAAAGCATGTTTCTCAATAAAAGAATATTTAAATTCATCATCAGACAAACTTTGACTCATGTAATCCACTCATTTTTCATTACCTTGGTCATCATTTTGCATGAGGATAGAAGAAACGATTTCCTCGGTAGCATTAGTATATATCGTGAATTCCTTCTCAAAATCCGATTTCGCCAAAACCGATGCAGAGCTGATTGCTATCTTGATTCCTACAAAATGATTTTTGACATCATTTGTCCAAGAAAAAGAACGATCTTTCTTAAGCAGATTATGAATTGGTTTGACCATCACATAAAAATATGGAAC
This sequence comes from Picea glauca, assembly GCA_000966675.3. NCBI lineage: Eukaryota > Viridiplantae > Streptophyta > Pinopsida > Pinales > Pinaceae > Picea > Picea glauca. The sequence goes on from JZKD02S1763776.1 coordinate 107,954, forward strand.
AAACCTCCAGACGAACCCCCATAAAATATTGAACCTCCTTCTTGGAAGTGGGATCAGGCATATGAAGGATGGAAACAATCCTTTTGGAATCAATTCTTATTCATGAATCAGAGACAATGTGTCTAAGGATCTTGCCCTCGATAATGACGAAAATGGACTTAAAAAGGATTTAGAGAGATTCCAAATTTCCTACATCACATGAGAACTCTTTTCAGATGACCAAAATGATCTAATCAAATTTTAGAGTACACCATTAAGTTGTCAAGGTAGATCTGAAGGATCTTACCAATCAAATCGTCAAAAGATACTTGCATAGCTCTTTGAAAAGTGATACATGCATTAGATAAGAAAAAAGGCATATTCTCATAAGAAGAGGTACCCCAACGAGTAATAAAGGTGGTTTTATATGTATATTCCCTTTTTACCTTGATTTGATTGTAACCAGAAAAACCATCAAGTAAGGACATCATCTATTACCCTACGACTTGCTGCAAAATCCTTTCCATGTTAGGGAGAGGAAAGTGATCCTTTATACTAGCTCGATTTAATGAATGGAAATCAATGCATAATATAATCTTATTGGTTGTTTTCCGAACAAGAACCAAATTGGAAACCCATTCAGAATATTTAACCGGAAAGATGATTCCATCTTTCAAGAGTTTTTCTAACTCCTTCCAAATAGTTGCTTCCAATGCAAGGTCGATAGGTTTTTTTTTTTCCTAACTGGTTTTATGCCTTCTTTGATGGGAATGGAATGTTGTATAAGAGAATGATCAAAACCATGAAGATCCTCATAAGAACAAGAAAAAACATCTTGAAATTCACTAAGTAGCTTGGTAAACTTCATTTTCTCTTCATTAGAACATTGGGAACCTATTTTAAAATTCTTTGGAGACTCGGGTGTCCCAATGTTCAAGGACATGGTTTCACCCACATTCCTTTTCGACTCCTCTTCTTTATGTTT
>JZKD02S1763787.1:28806-42316 GCA_000966675.3 Picea glauca
ACACAGATATATATATATATAATGTTTAATTTACATTCGTCAACCTTGTATACTAAGGTCCATTCAGAATCACACATTCACATCTTTGAGTTTGCCATAGTTCTTGGCCAGCATAATTATTTTTACAGACTGGAAGAAACAGGGTGTTACATGGGTGCTGTGGAAGTATGATATCTTTACAATTGTAGATGGAATTGAGGAGTTAAATCGGGCATGCTTTATGTGTCTGTGTTAATGGAAGGTGGTTAATTTTTTATACTCAACAGAGTGGAATTAAGTGACTGTTTATTCATTTGGGAATTGTTTTAAAATATGAAATGGATAAATGAGAAGAACGAAACTCTTCTACAGGTTGTTGTGGAATGCATGTTGTCTTGTTTTGATGATGTTGTGTTACAGATTGACTGTGAACAGTGAGCAAGTTAATGCACATAATTGTTTTAATTTCACACAGTAGTTGTTATTTTGAATCATTTTGGTTGGTGTTGGATATTTTTACATTGATATGGAATGATTTTATGGATGACTTAATTAATTTTATGAATAGTACCCGTTCTCCTTCCCAACCATTATTTTGCTTTTAGCTAATTACAACCCCCTCGCCTTCCCACATTCATTTTTCACACCCTGTTCTAAAATTTAATTACCGTCAAGAAGAATTATATATTGAAGTAGTTTGAAGTCGCAGTTTCTTGGTTGGATGGCAGTGATGTTTCTTTGATTTACATTACAGTTGATTGTTGATTGTCTTTGAGCAGTAATCATGTTTCTTTCCCTCCTCATTTTATCATTTTTCTCTCAATACAAACCCCTCGCATATCCCAAGACCTTTGCTCACCCCCTGCTCAGTGACAACAGTTAAACAATTTGTATGGATTGGATTCCATGGGTTTGATATGTTGTTGAGCCAAAGTCTATTTCATATTTTGAAAGAGTTGCCATGTATGGTTGTTAAAGGAATTATTTGCTAATCAATTATGCATACAGGAATGAGCTATTGAAATAAAAGGTTGAAAATCAAGGCCCACTATGCCCCTGTCAAAGAGAAAGCTACTACCGCCCCTTTCTCACCTTCAAATGATTTTGATAAATCTGTCTCCTCCCGCATGCAATGGAGGGATGATTTCTCTCATGTGATCAGTGAGACTAGGCCTAAAGGATATAGATAGTCTAAGGCAAATTCAGAGAGTTTAAAAAGTGATAGCAGTAATGAAGGAAAGATTGCCTCACAGACTGGAAAATATGGATTTTAAATTTTATTTATTTGTCTATTGATGAGAACAGTTGACTTTAGATTTTTGGACAGCAGGTTTTTTGGGATATATTGGTAATATATTTTGAAAATGATTCCAAATATCATTGTGATAATTTTCAAATATGAATGTAATGATGGGAGTCACAAGGAGGGGTATTTTTCTTAATTAACTAGTTATGTTATGATTGTTAAGAGCCAAAGGGAGTCACAAGGGGTCCCACCTACTAGTTATTATTTATATAAAACCCTTATTATGATTTATTATTTTTTCCCTCTTAACTAAAAAGTTGGTTGAGTTTTTAACTAACTTAACTAATGAGGTATTTCAACTACTTCAACCAATTATAATTTGCTTAAAGGAAAAAAGAGAGGGAGGAACAAAAGGGGGATAGAAGGAGAAGCATACTAAGGTTTGCTCTTTGAGTTTTTGCTGAGATAGTTCAGTTTTCATTCATTCCTTAATTTATCACAAGCCTAATTCTTTGTTATGATAGCAACATCTTATTGTAGACAGCAAGATTCAGGGTTGAATTACATCATTCAGACACTTGTTTTTCAAAGGTGTTGGTCTATCTTTGATAGTTTGTGTAGACTTGTCTATTTTTGAATTAGTTTTCATGACTGACAAAGGCTATTGTGCAGAGTCGAGTGGGAAGCAATCTGTGGCAAGTTGATCCAGCTTTTAGAGTCAGTTTTTTATCTTCTGTCAGAGGTCCTTTTGTATGTTCCATCGAGGATGTCTAAGTTTGACTTTGGTCCGAAATTTTTGCATGAAATTTTGTAAAAGAAATTATTCTTTGGTGAATTGGAATGAAATAAAGGATTGATTTATGTCTCGTCTATCTTGATTATCATCTTGGTGTCTTTACTTCTGTCTCTACATTTATTTCAGCAACTGTTATATTCAGAAAATCATATAAAAATGAATTTTCCAGCAAGCTTTTAATTGTGAAAAAGACTAGCCTAAGCACTTGTAATTAATACTTGTGAGTTAGGATTTTATTTTTGATGGCTATAAACATAAGGTAATATTCCCGTCTATTTTTCTTTAGCCAAGCAGAATCTAAAAATGCTTGAGTAATATCATTTCATATCTTTTCCTCAACATTTGTTTGGCTATCGTACTGGGGAGATCTTCAATTTCTCTCTAGTTAATTTTTATACTCGATTTTCATCGATACATCTATTTTTCTGATATTGATTCTTTGACTGCTTTATTTTTTAATGAATATGCATGTTGCAAGGTAGCCCAATATCAAGCTCGGTCTTCAAGATCAGACCAGCATTGCTTTGAATTTGTTTAATACCATTTTAGACACTGCCAATACTCGTGCCGAGCTTAACCATTCTTGGGCATCAATTGAACGAGATATTAGTGCTTAAGAACAATTGGAATCTAGACGTAGACAACCTAGAAATCAGTAGTAACCTTCTTGCTTTTTCAGTTTTGGCCTTTATTTCATGTCCTTTGACTCTCATGTCTCTAGACGAAGAAGAGGCTTATCACTTGAAATTAATCCTCTTGTTGAAATATGAAGAAGGAACGTTGTGTTATCTACCCAACAAAGTTCTCTTAGGAGAAATTTGTTTGATTCATCTAGTTCGTCTTTCTTTCCCTTGTCTATCATCCATAAGATGGCATCTAGTGGTGATCTGGTGGAACTGGAAGTGATTCTTCCTCTCAGTCTTCATCTTCATCAGTGATTGGTAGCTTGTATAGCCACCATAGCCCTTTCCAATCTACCACAAACCCCACCAAATTCATAAAACAATATGGGCTTTTTCAGTTCGAAGAAAATGCCACAACCACACCATGGCATGTGTCCTCATCTCTTAACCTAGCCCCTGCTACTCGTCCACTTCCTAAATTTAAAGAGCATCTTCCTAGGTTTTCAGGAAATAACATTATCAGTACAAATGAACACCTGGTGGAATTTTCTAATGCTTGGCATAACATAGGGGCCAATGACAATGATACTTGCATGCGCTTATTCATCAATTCCTTGGAAGGAAAAGTTGTGGATGATTTCTTTGACCTTCCTTCTAAGATTCTGTCTACTTGGGATGAGTTAATATATTGGTTCTAATCCACTTATGGGAAATATAAAATCCCAATCGAGAAGTTAAAAGAATACAATAACATCACCTATAAGGATGGTGAGACCATCAATTATTTCAACTTGTGTTTCACTAAATTATACAATCAAATCCATGAACTCATCTGCCCTCATAACCAAGTCACTTTCATGCATTACTACAATGCACTGAATTCCCCCTACCGTGATAAGATTGAAGAAAAAACCATTGATAATCTTGGCTCTGCTATGCATGCTTGTTCATAGTATGAAGAACAGCTTGAAAGAACTAGTCTTCCCCAAGGAGAATCGGTTAGACAGACAAACATGTCCACCCTTTTACAGCTAGTACAAGACATGAACAATCGTATGATAGCATATGAGCGGAAAGGAATTGTCTCCCCTCTCACCCCTGGAGCTTCATCGTCTTATGCACCCCCTTTAGAAATCCGATTGAAAATAATTTTCAGCCTAAAGCTATCTTGCCTCGAAGTTGGTGTAACTTCTCCGAGGAACACCACGAGGAAACAACATTGATCTCGCAACTGACTTATCATCTGATTTCTCTACTTCATCCTTTCTTTCAGATTATCAACTGAAAATAGGTTAGCCATTGCAAAATCTCACAAAGAGCCTGCTACCTCTAAAGCAAAGTCTTCATCTTCCAAATTTTTCCCATCCAATAATACTATGTGCTTTTTGACCATTGCACCCTCTTTCTAGTGTATTTCTTTATTTACCACAACTTTCCTTTTCTTACTAAAAAAGAAATCAGTAGGAAGTATTTCTTAAATAGGGATAGGCATGATATCCCCTATGAATATTACCTATGCATTAGGGTTTCCTCTGGTGAACTGTAATGGCATGATAGCTCAATGGGGCTTTTGATTTCTATGGATAACTATTTTTCAGCTCCATCTATAGTTGATTAATCAAGTGGAAATAGTGGATTATCTTCTCCTTGTTTTTTTAATTTTTCTGATTGACCTTTAGACTGGTCATCAGATACCTCTGTCGCTGGGATATCCTTTTTCTAAGTCGAGATCTCAGAACTATCTAGATTTTCTAGGGTTTCTTGTTTGCTAGAGCTCTCGACTTTTGGGTTTTGAGTTTTTGTTTGTTGTGTAGCAGGAGGCATTAGGTTTTCCCCTTGTAATACTCTCGGAAGATTGCTTCTTTGGTGTTTTTGGAAATTTTAAAACTCAACCACTTCACCGGGTGGTAGAGCTCGAACTCAGCTCAAAACTTCTTGGTAAGATCTTACCCATCAGAACATTTCGTCCTAAGGGGACTCCTCATGTTCATATTTTTTGAAATATCAACTGGCCATATGATTACCCATGACCCTTTGTGGGTCATGTTTCTTGAATTCAATGTTAACCAGTTTTATCTCTTCTAAGGTTGTAGCCTCCACTCTGGAATGGTTGAAATCTAACAAAGCAAATGCACCGATCTGTAAGGGAAAAGATGGCCATACCTTTTTCTGCACTGCTTTAAGTTCTTTTCTAATCCCGTTGAGTATAGTTTGTCATGCGACCTCATGGCACACCAGTCGGTTTGGTAGAAATTTCAGTAGAGCATAAGGGGGAACTGAACATCTGAAAACTCTGATATAAGAGAAGTGTGCCTTGATGTACCAGTCTACCACCTTATCTAGGTTAGCCGCAACTGCGTCTAAAATTCTAGGAGGTGAGTAACATAAAATAGCAGTATGTATCGGCACCATTACCCAATTACAGATTTCATAAAAGAAATTTTTTGCCTTGTCTTCCTAGAGCTTTGAATGATAATCATGAATCGTTTCTGCACTATCTGGACTCCAACTCCATCTCATCAACGGGAAAGGTGTCATGAAACAGATGGTGTCCATAATATAAGCTGACATGAAGAATGAAGTTGGTTGTCCTTTGACTTTCTTTATTTGGTATTCTATAATTTCACTGGCCAGACTATCCGACAATATCTTGGCCCAGTCAAAAGAGTAACCTTCTGCCACTATGTGTATAATGGGTACCCATGGTAAAAAGAAATGGGGTGTGTTCTCTTGTCCATAGAGTCTACAAATCATCATGGTTATATACATGAACTGTGGTTCTAGTGATGAGATTGAATATATGTCGTTAGAATCGGCTCTGAAATTTTCGGGGCATGAGCACCAATCCTTGATCAAATCGGAAAGACTCTTTCCATATTGATCACACTCCTTCTTATTAAAATTCACTAGAAAACTGGCATTATAAACATAGTTTGATGTTGCGGACAATTTATACATCACATGTACATGCTCCAGTCGAAATGACCCAACAGCTACCTTCTGAGAGTTGAATACAGTTCTAGTCGGGATACCTACATGGTCCAGTGCCCATCCAATCATGTCGATGTAAGGTAAAAGCCTCGGCCTTGTTGCTACCTTATGTCACTCTGCTTGAGCGATAATCTTATATTTGGTAGATAAGTTATCCTTTTCGTTGTTGCTTGAATCATCATGGCAGTTTACCACTTCGTATTGTATGGTGATGAACACATGCGCATAGGTTTTAACTGTGCTTATACTTCTGGGCGAAGTATGAGAAATAACATCAGTGTTCTAGCCAGAACTTTCGCCAGTTGCTTTAGGCACTTTCCGCAGATCCATGATATCAAATTTCGGAGTTCTATTACCTATTACAGAGAATGAGAATGTAGAAAACTAGTTATTTCACTAAGCTAGCTCTATGAAAAACAAGAATGAGATTTGGAACTAAAAATCTTTTTACTTTAAACGCATAAACCATGTGTATACCTTCACTGACAACGCGTTTAATTGCTTTAATAAAAAATATTTGGGCGTTAAAATCGTATCTTATTTGGAATTGTTTCCATAAATCGGATATTAATGCCATCAATAGTTGATACCTCGATAAAAGCACCAAATTTGAATGTATCTGAGTTGTTATTAAGCAATAGATTAATTAGAGTATAATCCTCATTTAGTACATTAATTAATCATACTTATCATTTAATCAAGTTTCGGTGTTTCGGATCTCGGGGATCTTTATAACAGCTTAAACTGAAACTTACAAAATGCGAAGTCGCGATAGTTTTAATTAAGTATAATCGTTTTTAGCTCCTCTAATTAACCGCGATTTATTTTAGAATAACAGGGCTTCGGGTATCGGGACTTCAGAGATTTTGTATGTAAGAGATCCTGAATTGCGAAGTCACGATGAGATTTACTTAGCATTAATGTTTCTTATCTTCAATTGACTCGGCTTAACACTTAATACTTTCTCGAATTCGGGTATCAGGGCTTCGAAGATGCTCCATGTTGAACCTTTGTATTTTGCAAAACCCCAACTCCCGAAATTTCGAAAGCAAACCTTTATATAAATTGATTCATTAATAAATAGGCGGCTCCATAATCTCTTAAGAATTTTTAGACCACTGGATTAATCAGATGGCTTTATTCGATAGTGATTATCCAAGTGCATTTTTTTGGTTTTTATTTTAAAAAAAATGAAACTTATTTTAGTCTAAAGTTTAGAATAAAAAGTATGTTTCAACATAGGCTCCATCTAGGGATCTCATATCCCTGCGGGACGAGAAGAACAGCAGACTAAGTGCCTTTATTGGGTAAATGGAGTCATTATTGCATTTCTGTGAAACACATCTGACGAAGACACAAAGAAGGATTTTAGGATCTCATCCTTATCTTTGAAAACTTTCAAAACTTAATCATTCTCTTATCGTGAGTTAGGCTTATCAATGGCTTCCTTTCTTTAAACTGACTTCAGATTTGTATAAGATAATCAAAACAACCTTAATCATTCTACCACGGTTTATTTGATTTTGTTTGCATCAAGGTAAAGTAGTTTCAATATTTTGAGTTAGGGAGTCCCTATCTAGCTTAGAATGTAGATCTAGTTAAAAAGAACTAGTTACCAGAGCACCTTATAACTCATGTATAAAAGCCTAGCAGATATTGTAGGCATTGCTTCACTGTCAGCGAGCCTGTTTAGTACCCCAGTGAAGTTATCAGATTTCCCACATTGAATTTATTTTCACCGCTTCAATTAGTAATTTAGCATTTAAATGTTGAAATGAGGGCAATCATTTAATGAATTTCCTTTCATCATCTCTTTTGAACTAGATGGAGGCAATCATTTTATGAATTTCCTTTCACCATCTGTCTTGTTTTAAAACATGAAGTGGGGGCAATCAATCGGTATGCAACATACTCGGGAAGATATTTGTTTATAATTTTACAATAGAGGTTTGTTAACTCACTTTGATTACTCTGGACTAATCCTTCTCTAACCTTCAAAACATCTTCTCCTTCGGGGAAGTTCTCAAGGGGAGTTCTTCCCTTTCTTTTTTTCTTTTTTTTATTATTATTAGGGACTTTCCTTGAGCGAAACTAATCAATTTAATCATGTTAGAAGAACTAACACAGCTAGGATTAACCTAGACATACTTTCAATTCAGTTAAAGTTAGGGGATTTATAAGAATCTTTACCTATTCTCGTTTTGAAGATTTGTTCATGAGTTTCCAAACTTAAGGTGAGACCTTTCTCTTCTATGAAGCTCATGGGATGATATCAAGAATCATGTGAGGATATAGCTTGAAAATGAACAGGGGGAATAGAAAGAGGTTTTATATGTTCAGTTGTAGGTATAATAACTCTTAAACAATATTTTTACTCGACCCTTGAAACCTTTCCTTAAAGCCTTTTTAGGTTCAGAGAAAATTTTAAAACAATTAAAGGTAGCTTTCATTTCTATGATTAAATATTTGGTGATGATATCACTAAACATAAGATTTATGTCTCACTCATTAACATCTCTTTGAAAATTTTAACTCAAGTTTACAAGACAGAAGTTCATACCTCAGGATTTGTTTATACTTCCAGCCAAGCAGACTATTAGTTTATTACCTGTTTCGAGAGAAATTTAACGCGAGTATCTATGCATGTCACCTTTTTGATATCTCAAGTCTCTCAACTATCGACAAGTATCTTGAAATAAGACAACATGATAGTTGTCAAGAAATCTAGTAGATTAGAAACCTACTTATTGCATATTTTTTTATTTTTTTATTATTGACTAACCTATTTCTATTTACAGTAAAAAATAAAAACTCACTGAAGGAAAAGTAATTATAAACAACACATGAAACCAAACCAGTATGTACAATGAGAGTTTGGAAATGTATTAATGCATGAAATGTTTGAGGTAACGCCCATTGATAAGGGCGTTAAGAATCTTTCCGTCGAGATTTTCTAACAAAAAGGCATTTTTTCCTTTAGAGGCTGTAATTTTGTATGGTCCGCACCAGATCTGGTCAAACTTACCATGTTTCCCGACATCTTCTTTCCTGGCTTCCCATTTTAGAACCAAATTGCCAGGGACAAATTCCCTATCTTTAGCTTTTTTATCAAATAAGGATTTCATGTTATCTTGATATTTCTGTAGTTTTTCATCTACTTCAGCCCTATTTTGTTGAACTTCAATCAATTGATTTATCCTCCTGGTAATGTTATTTGGCTCTTCTTTTGAGTCTTGCCAGAGTTTAATTACTAGCAGTGCTAGATTTATGGGTAAAACAACATCAGTACCATATACCATAAGAAATGGAGACATTATGATTGACCATTTTGTGCCTATCCTATTCTCCCATAAGGCATATTTCAAATGTACATGCCATGCTTTCTTATTTTCGGTCGGTACTTTTTTAATTATAGTGATCAGGATTTTGTTAGATGACTCGGCTAATCCATTCTCCTGTGGATATAGGTCGTAGAGTGTCCTAGCACAATGTTGTACTTTTGACAAAAAATTATCATGGCCATGTATTTGAAAGCTTGAGCATTATCAGTAACTATTTTTCGAGGACAGCCAAATCTTGATAGAATATTCTCTTCCAAAAAACTGATCACTACTGCGTCTGTTGCGTTTCACATAGGGTTAGCTTCCACCCATTTAGTAAAATAGTCTTTAGCGGTCAGAATCCATTTATGTTGAGCACTCGAGTGTGGATGAATTTCACCAATAAAATCAAGACCCCATTGCTAAAATGGAGCTTCAGTTTTAACTAGAACTAAAGGTAGCGTTGGAATGTTTTGCTTGTTTATGAACAATTGACAAGAGTTACAAGCTCTGACTTTAGCATTTACGTCAATGAATAATTTCGGCCAATAATATCCATCTCTTAAGATTTTTTAAGTTGTTTCTCTTCAAGCATGATGTCCTCCACACACTCCTTCATGGAATTCATTTATAACTTTTTCTGTTTCGGATTCTACTAAACAGCTCAGTAAGAAACCTAGAGGATCCTTCCAATATAATTTACCATCTACAATACAATATTTCACAGCGTGTAACTTCAATGTTCTATCTTTAGATGGGGTTAGGTCGTTGGGCATTGAAGGGTTAGTAGATAAGAAACAATGTCACTATACCAAGTTGAAGAGGAGAATTTTTCTAGAATTTCAGTTGCGAGTACAGTAACATCAAGTTCGTCTATCTCTAAAAATCCTTCATATTCCTGGAGATGATTTATTCTGAGTGCTTTTAAATTTGATTCAGCCAACAATTTAGCCAAGCCCTGACCTTTAAAAAGTTTGGTCGATTTAACTTCCAGGTCGAAATCTTGATTTTGGCTAACCATCTTCCCCTCCTTCCATCGCTATCGGGTTGAACCAATATATCTTTAACAGAACTAGTGGGTACATAAGCAATAATCTTTGAATATAGTACATAGGTTCTGAAAGCTTTGAGGGATTTCACTATTGTGTAGGCTTGCTTTTCCAATATATCATATTTTAGCTCAGCATCTCTAAGTCTTTTTCTAAAGAACACAATAGGTTTCTCAAAACCCTCATCATTATTTTGTAACAGTATGGCTGCAATAGTACGCTCAGAAGCGAATGAAAAAATCAAAAACTCTTTCAAATAACCAGGACTTGCCAATACTGGTGCTTCACCTATGACCTTCTTAATACGTTTGAATGACACCTTGGCCTAGCTTGTTAACTTGACCTCGTTGTCTTTCTTAAACATATCTGTAATCAATTTTACGATTTCAGCAAAATTCAGAATGAATCTTCTCAAAAAAATTATTTTTCCTAAGAATGACTGAATTTCTTTTCTATTTCTAGGAATATTAATGGTATCTATGGATTCAATCCTTTTTGGGTCAATTTTAATTCCATCCCTAGACACTATATGGCCCAAGAGTTTACCTTCTTCCATTGCAAAATGAGATTTCTTGGAATTCAGAGATAAACCAAATTTGCGACATTTTTCAAAAGTATGCTTGAGGTGTACTAGATCTTCTGCATCAGATTTAGAAAACATAGTTAGATCATCAAGATAAATAACAACAAACTTATCTCTTTCGTCGACAAAGGCGATGTCCATATCTCGTTGGAAAGTTGTTGCTACATTCATTAAACCGAAAGGCATTTTATCAAACATAAAGGTACCCCAAGGGGTAGTGAACGTAGTTTTCTCTTTATCATCTTCATGTACTGCAATTTGATTGTAGCCCGAAAAGCTGTCAATCATAGACATTCTATTAGCTCCAACTACTTTCTATAAAACGTGATCCATTTTAGGAAATGGATAATTGTCTTTGAGTGATGATCTATTTAAATTTATGAAGTCTACACACAGTCTGATTTCACCATTTTTCTTTCTGACCAGAACTAGGTTGGCTACCCATTCGGAGTATCTAAGTGGGACAATGAATTTATCATCCAAAAGTTTCTTTACCTCTTTCTCTATCATAGGCAATAATATAGGATTAATCTGTCTGAGCTTCTGCCTGAATGGTTTAATGCCCTGCTTCAAAGGAATTTTGTGTTCCATTATGGTGGTATCATAAGTTCTTAATTCATCATAGGACCAAACAAAAACATATTTATATTGCTTAAGCAGCTTAGCATATTTACTTTTTATTTCAGGAGGAAGGTACTTAGATAATTTTACCAACCTAGGATTTTCTTTAGTGCCAATATCACAATGTTCAACTTCTTCTAGTTGAGGCTATAAAGTGGACTTCAAAGGAATGTCATCATGATTAAATAACCTCTCCAAGGGGATTAGACCTTTGGGATCTGATTATTTTTCAAAATAAGCATACGATGATTAGCAATCTTATTTGGAAATTCTTGAGGATCTTCCCCTTCCTACATAATCCAAGTGGGATCATTCTAATTTTCTTGGTCGATATGTGTTTCAGCAAAGTCATCCACCATTTCTAAATATTGTCTGATTTTTTCTACATCTTCGAAAACCTGCCAATGTTGAATACTATTCGGTATGGAAGGTTTATGTCTCATCTCTATATGGTATTTAAGTTTGAAAACCGTAGGAGGCACAAACGTTGAGCCTTCTTTGGACAATGAATCTGACCGTTGATTTTATGTTCTAGGGATGTAGTGAACATCAACTGATGAGAAAAAAAATTCTATCAGATCCCAGGCATAGTTTCTATAAGATCTTAACCTTGGGTGTTTAGCCTGGTATTGACGATTAATTTGTTTTATGATTAGTTCTGCATCACCATAGACTTCTAAGTTCTTAATTTTTAATTTCCTGACAACTTCTAATCCTAAGACCAAGGCTTCATATTCACATACATTGTTAGTGTAATCTATGTCCCATTGTAACCTGTAAGAAAAAGGAATAATAAACTCATCGTTGGGTGCCACAAATAGCACTCCAACTCTTACTCCTTCACAAGATGAAGCACCATCAAAACACATTTTTCAAACCCCTGTACTATATACATCTTTATTTGTCTTTTCTGTTTTTTTTATTTTTCTATACAATCTTCTTCTATACATTCAATTAAATCATCATCAATGAATAAAATACAATTTCCTAAATCCTGATCTGCAATACAAACAGGGTAGTTATTTGGGTTCAGCAGATCCCTTACTGTAAATGCTATCCTTGTTTCTTTGTACAAGCAAGTGAACTATCCACCGAACATCGGGATTGTGGCGTATGTCATGTCGAGTTGGAGGGATCCTCCAAGTTTGGTGCCCCAAGACCTCGATAACAGCATGCCATACTTTGGAGGTATATCAGCAACAACCACATCCATCATAACACTTTTTACAGAAATATGTGCAATATTAACTACTAAATCTTTTATCATACCCAAACATTTAACCTTTCTCGAATCAAAAGAATACAAATCTCCATATGGTAGAGTGATTTCGAGACCAAGTCTATCCATAATAGATTTGGGCATCACATTGTGAGAAGCTCCAAAATCCAACATGCAATTATGGAGCAGATGATCGTGCACAGTTAGCGTAATATAGAAAGGAGCGATAGTATCTTTGGAACCTTCAAAATGTGGACCAAAAATTATATTAGGCTTATAATCTTCTAAATTTATAACATCGCCCTGACTTTCATTATCTGAAAAATTAATCATTTTAGCAATTTTCTTTCTGTATATAGGATTTTTTGCTAGTTCAACCAAAGGTACAGGGATTTTAATTTTATTAATTTCATTTTCTAGACTGAAATTTCCCGTTGTCTTATCAACTTCTCTGGTTTGGATTTCAGTCTCCTTTTTTCTGGTTTATTAGCTTGTGTAGTTTTCGTTTCAATTGTTTTTGTTTCTGCGATGGGAATTTATGCTTTCCTTGTATTAATAACTGGTATTCCTATTCATGTTGGCTTTGTCTTGGTAAACTGTGAATCAGCAGTCTTGGTTTTAACAATCTGTTTTTCAACAACTTTTGGAGCTACCTCGTCGGTTTCCCCTCTCAGCAAAATTTTCTTCGGTGAGGCAGTTGTGATATTTATGTTTCTAAACCTTAGATTACATTTCTGTTGGAATTCAGCCATTATATTATCAGCGATTCCTTGATATGTCGAATCCTCTGTAATATTTATATTCTCATCATTTTTAGACCTGTATTCTGAATTTAAAGATTTTTCATAATCTTATCTTGTCAAATAAGGTTCTTGACAATCATCGCCAAAATTATTCATACTAACTCCTCAAAATTTTGCGAGTCCTCTCCCCCTATAAAATTTTCATTTTTGAAGGGGGCCTGAATCTTCTAATCTTCATTCTTGATTTGTCTTTGTTGCATTTGAGGATTAGGATTTATTCTGAAATCTTTTCTAGGGAACTTATCATTCTTAGATTGATCCAATTCCATTTTTGAGATTT
>JZKD02S1763787.1:75714-88928 GCA_000966675.3 Picea glauca
AAGTAGCTTCCTTAGAAGCATCTTCTAGGTCACTTAACCCATTTTCCTCATTTTAGGGTTAACCACTTTCCATAATTAGAAAGTTCTCCATTACTTTATTATTTAAATAATTCTCATTGACTTTGTCATCTCACTTTATCATTTAAATAATCTTCTTTGATTTTGTCACTTCACTTTATTATTTAAATAGTCCTCCTTGGCTTTGTCTCTTCACTTTATCATTTAAATAATAATTTCTTCTTTGCAAGCTCTTTGACTTCTTTGACCTTTTGAGGCTTCAAGCCTACATATGAGGGTCCTCCAACTTCGTAAGGCCGTAACTCTCAAATTGTGAGGAGTTATGTGATGTTCCACATACCTTCAAAAATGGCATGACAAGCACTATCCATCTAGGATAGTTTCACTGACAAATTCACCGATCTTCATCTCGTTATTCCACAAAAAAACATGGGTTCTCCAACCATTCTTCTAGGACAACTCAACTGTAAAGCGTCTTCCCATGAGGGATTTCACCATAATGGGACCACTTTGGAGTTCATCCATTTGTACTCCTTATCAACCATGATAAGACAATAATGATTCATCTTTACATCAATCCAACTATGCATCATATATCAAAGAAACCACATTGATCCATCTCCATCTTTGCATCATGTATCAATGACAACTCATTGATCCATCTTCATCTATGCATCATATCAATGCCAACTCATTGATCCATCTTCACCTATGCATCATATCAACGACACTCATTGATCCATCTTCATTTATGCATGACATCATATGACTATGATTCCACTCGACATCAATCCATTCACATCAAGGACAATACATATTACATTAGTATGCTATGACGAGAGATTGTTCCTTTGACATCAATCAATCAATCAATATCTTGGCATCAATCAATCCATTGACATCAATCAATCACTTGACAACAATCCTTTGACATCAATCAATCAAACCTTTGGCATCAATGACAACATGATCCAACAATCTCCCCCTTTGACATTGATGGCAATACCAACATTGATGTCAACACCAATCATTGATTTCAACATGTAGACAAGGCATTGTTCTACATCAATAGTCATCAATCACATCAATGTGACAATCTCTCCCCCTTTGACATCAATGGAAAAGGGTCATTCTCCCCTTGCTTGAACTCTCCTTGGGGCTGCTCCCCCTATATGAATGCCTTTGATATTCCTATGAATAATCTCTCCCCTTTTGAACAAGGTATATCACTCTGATGTAATGCTGAAGATATATCATTCATGCTCCCCCTGGAACTATGCCTCTATGATCTTTCTTCAAGTATAGGGATCTTTTACCAGGTATGCATCTGATAAATATATCCTCCTAGAATCATGGGAAGAAGAATGACTCCCCCTATGGGTATGTCTCTCCCTATATTCTCTGCAATATGAACAATTTGCTTCTGCTGCAAATGCTACTGCTCAATCGGATCATAGATCAACCACTCTTTCTATGACGATCCTTGGACCTGTCCATGTATCAAACTCATGCCATACCAACATGAAGAAAAAGATATGTAAACAATGAAATAGAGAATCATGATCAACCAAGTACATCATGTACCAAATTGTGTGCCAACCATGCACAACACCCATGTACATCAACACGATACAATGTGCCAAAAGATATCATTAATGGAATGTGTCAACCATATGCCTCTACCAACATACCAACCATGTGCCACAAACAACTATCATATCACTCATGACGTGTCTCCATCATGAACCAAGTGCCACAACCATGTATCTCAATCAATCAAGTGTCTCAACTATATCATCCAATACATCATGTACCAAGGTACATGCTAAACAAGTAATACCAATGGTGTACTTTTAACCAAGTACTATCATCCAAACATATAACATCTATGAGTGTACCAAACATGTACATCAACATGTAGATCAAGCTAATACTCCTCAATGATGTACAACATGACTACCTTATTATCTCACCAACTACATGTCCTAATATGTAGCCCATCCATATGTCAAATGCATGCACCAAGATATCCAATCAATATGCTTCTGATAATACATCACAAGATATATCAATGAAACTCAAATATGTACTAGCCATGTACCCCAACAGATTAACCTCAATCCTCCATTCACTACAACAAATACTAAGCATCCAACAATACATGTACTAATAGTGTGCTTCAATAGATCAATGACATCTCTAGCTAGCATCATCATGATATATCTCATAACCAAGGTGCCATAACTTCATTGTCATAACCAACATTTTTCTTCAACAGAAAATTCCTCAATCCATACTCAAGAGTTAGTACCATGCATCCAAGATAGTCTTTTATCACTCAGCCATGTATCACCATCATACATACAAATATGTATGTCATCATGTAATCATGAGCACCTGCAACAAACCATGTTAGATCTTGTAATAAACAATGTCAGATCTTGCAACACAAGTTATACCATCACATCAAACTACAACCCCATGTGCATAGCCTTTTCCCAAGGCTTTACCACGTATACGTGTCCTGCTGTACAGACAACTCACATATGTACACGACGTATTCATAGGTCAACCTGCGTATGTACATGACTGTTACCACTGTAACCCGCGTATGCTTATGAGGATGACACACTTAAGCTTCCCTTAAGGCTTCCATTCTGCTATGGTTGTTCAGTCTTCTTCACCCACTTCTGAAGGTGTCCCTGCTTCTCAGAACTTGAGCTTTGAGCTTCCATCTTTTCAAAAATGTCTCCCTTCCTAATTTCATGCCTTCCTCTAGTCATGCTATATGAAGTCCTCATCATGGAATTTCTTCTTATGTTCCAGAAATCCTAGGATTTCTGTCCAAATCCACCACAGTTGTAGCATCTCATGGTGTGACAATGAACAACAATGTGTCCTACTTGATCACATCTCCAAACCTTATGGTGTTATGAAATATTTCATTATCTATCCTTGCATAAGAGCTGCATTCCAAAGCTTTGTGACCATATTCATTACATGAATAACATTGACCATGAAAAACACTTGCATACCTTTGCTTTGGTGTCCATCTTCTTTGAGGTGTAAAGATGGCTTCTTGATGTCTTCCTTGCTTTGTTATTTTGAAACTTTCCTTGCCTTGTGTAGATGGTTGACTTGCAACATTGTCTTCATCCTTTGAGAGTGAGGGACTTACCTCATGCTTCCTTGAGGTGCTTGCTTCAACATGTGTAGCTTCTTTGTTGTATCCAAGACCTGATTTATCATTTGGTGATATTTGACTTTCCAAGATCTCATTCAAGATTTGTGAGCTATTCAAGAATTTGTTTGAATTCTCTGCTTTCTTTCTAAGATCAACAACTTCGACTTCTAATTTATGCCATGACTTTTCCTTTTCATTTACTTGATTCTTCAATAATTCATCTACCCTTTTGGCTTCTTCAATTTGGGTCTTGAGATGGACAATAATTTCAAGACTTTTGCTAATCTCATCATCTACCTTTGTATCTTCTTTTTCATTCTTTAGTCTTGTGATCTCTTCTTCCTTTTCTTCTAATTGAGTCTTATTACTCTCTTCTTTTTCTTTGAGCATTTCCTTTAACTTCAAGATGTGCCTTTGACTCTTCTTAAGAAACTTTTTAGTGTTATCGGAAAGATAGCTATAGTCTATATAGTAATGATCAGATTTGTATTCATATAGACCCCACTCAACTTTCTTTTGAAGTTTTGGTAGTTCTTCTTCTATTCTTTCCATGGGATAACTACCATCAAATTCTACACAAACTATTTCTAGATTTTCTTCTTCACTTGTAGAGAAATAGTCAAAATCATCACATTTTGAATTATTGCAATCAAGGGTTTTTGAAGATTCTTTACCTTCATTTGAAATGTCTTCAAGATATTCCTTTTTGCCAACATCATCACATGATTATTTACCTTCATTTGAAATGTCTTCAAGATCTTCCTTTTTTCCAACATCATCACATTTAGAAATAATGTAATCAAGTGTTTTTGGAGATTCTTTACCTTCATTGATCTTGATGGAGTTGTCTTCAATATCTTCCTTCTTTCTTTGGTATGTCTCCTCTAGCTTTAGCCATAGATCCTTGGCGGAAGTGCATTGTCCCATGCTCTCTTTGATAGAACTTGAGAGTCCACTAAGAATGGTCTTGAGAGCCAATGCATCATTCTTCTTTCCTTCCCTTTGATTTGCAAACTTTGACTTGTTTTTCAAGGGAACTGATCCACCAATGGTTGCCTTCCAAATACCTGCTCGCATTTCCTTCAAATGTACTCTCATCTCTATTCTCCATGTAGAATAATTTTCCTCATCAAGGATTGGAACTTCATCATCCATTTGTGTGTCTATGGATCTCCTCCAAGCTTGTTAAGGCTTACAGTGAAGGCCGACTCTAATACCAATTGTTGGACACATTGACTTCACTGAGAGGGGGGGGGGGTGAATAGTGTAGGGATCTTTTTCCAAAACTTCCCCTTCACAAAACTCCTTAGTTAGCAATCACAATTTACTCATTACTTATTGTTGTCATTTATAATCAGTTAAATGCGAACATGCATCAACAACATATATCAACTACATATATCATCAATAAATCATCACCACAAGGAACACAAAGAACACAAGATATATGTACAATTTTATTTTTATTATGGACTACAATCCTTGGGTTATCAACAACAACTGAATAGAGTACAACTCTACAAGAGCACCAACTCTATAATGCAAGACTCAACTTACACCCTCAACACCAACTGAAATGAGGCAACGATCCTCAATAGATATCAATCTGTCAACAGGTACGCGACCTGTCGGTAGTGCAACACGTGTATGTACACGCCTTACCAGTAGTACAACTTGGCATGTACACTGCCAGTCTGTACTACAGCCTGCGTATCACATCTGAGTTACTTAGGGTTTTATCTTCAAGATGAACTCAGATCCTCTGCAACCTTCAATCACATTCTCTTCTGTCTTTCACTGTCCAATCTGACCCATAACCAATCACAACACATCTAAGATCTCCAACAACTTACTCATTCTCCTCAACCATACAATATGAATGCTACTCAATCATGTATAAGAAACCAATATACTACAACACTCATATCAGTATTGAATAATGTGAGTGTTTCTCTCTCTATCAACCACCACAAACCACATCATAACAACCATACCAAGAATACCTTAAGCATTCACCACACAACAAGCAAGAGTATCCATCAAGACAACAATGTAACCATACCCAAGTTTCTGTGGAAGATCTGAGCCCATAGAAAGAAGATCTAGAACCTGCTTCAGTCTTCAAGAGTCTGTCATCAACTCACACACAAGTCTTCATGACTTCATCCACTGTACATGCTCTGTCTTCATTCAACCCACATATGTACGCGCCATGGATGACTGCAGCCCGCGTATACCTCATAAATTAGTGTTTTTGAATTTTCGAGACTTTTGTCATCATGATCTTAGACTTACCGAAACTTTGATGCATCCATGAGATCCTCTAGATCTTCTCTCTCTCAGAATAGATCTTCAATACTTGCTCAAGAGATTAATTCTCACAAGAGACCCTTGCCTCTTATTTATACTCTCCAAGTAGCTTCCTTAGAAGCATCTTCTAGGTCACTTAACCCATTTTCCTCATTTTAGGGTTAACCACTTTCCATAATTAGAAAGTTCTCCATTACTTTATTATTTAAATAATTCTCCTTGACTTTGTAATCTCACTTTATCATTTAAATAATCTTCTTTGATTTTGTCACTTCACTTTATTATCTAAATAGTCTTCCTTGACTTTGTCTCTTCACTTTATCATTTAAATAATAATTTCTTCTTTGCAAGCTCTTTGACTTCTTTGACCTTTTGGGGCTTCAAGCCTACATATGAGGGTCCTCCAACTTCGTAAGGCCATAAATCTCAAACCGTGAGGAGTTATGTGATGTTCCACATACCACCGAAAATGGAATGACAAGCACTATCCATATAGGATAGTTTCACTGACAAATTCACTGATATTCATCTCATTATTCCACAAAAAAACATGGGTTCTCCAACCATTCTTCTAGGATAATTCAACCGTAAACCGTCTTCCCATGAGGGCTTACTATAAGGGGACAACTTTGGCGTTCATCCATTTTCACTCCTTATCAACCATGATAAGACGGTAATGAGTCATCTTTACATCCATCCAACTATGCATCATATATCAAAGAAACCACATCAATCCATCTCCATCTTTGCATCATGTATCAATGACAACTCATTGATCCATCTTCATCTATGCATCATATCAATGACAACTCATTGATCCATCTTCATCTATGAATCATATCAATGACACTCATTGATCCATCTTCATTTATGCATGACATCATATGACTATGATTCCACTTGACATCAATCCATTCACAYCAAGGAYGATACATATTACATTAGTATGCTATGAMAAGACATTGTTCCTTTGACATCAATCARTCTTTTGGMATCAATCAATCCCTTAACATMAATAAATCACTTGACATCAATCCTTTGACATCAATCAATCAAACCTTTGGCATCAATGACAACATGATCCAACATGCACCAGTYTGGTGATGATCCCAAGGCAAGTGCRCATTAGCTGGTGATGATCCCAATGTTGCATGGTGACAAAACCAATGCAACATCTAAACTCAACTCAAATAGTCAAACTGAAGTGTCAATTGAAAGAGAATATTCTCCAGGTGGAATATTATCCCCTTAAATATAGGAGACTAGATAATGACTAATTATGACTAATAAACAAGGAAAAACCTTACGAAAAAGAAATCCTAGGTGTGTGTGAAGTAACTCCAACATGTGTAAGTTGGTTTGATGGGAAGATATTGCAACAACGATAGGGAAAAGTGAATTGAAGGAAGTTGGAAGGTCACAATAAAGAGAGAAGTTAAAGAAAATAGCCATAGGATGATCCAAATAGTTAGACAAAGAACTGAAGAGAAAAAGTGGAAGTTGAAGAGTTGGTCATGAGAATACATTGTAGGCAAGTTAGCTACTTGGTTGCATAACAAAGGTGAGATTGGAATAACTCAGCCCCCATTACATCAATTATAGTACAAATATAGACAATAAATACTTAAGGTCAACATATTGAATTGCCCAAAAGGGTTGGATCCATTGGTGAGGAGGGAGGAGTTTTTCACCAATGGGAAAGGTTCAATTCCCGTGAGGGATTTTCCTGGACCCATGGGACACCTTGAGGTAGTGGTCAAACATGTGGTTGCACCCAAAGAGACGAGACTATATTAAATGGTATTGTGGCTCATGCACACATAAGTAGATCAAAGCCCACCCCCATGTCCTTCAATTTAAGCCCAAAGGGATTTGATCCATTAATGAGGGACGCTGATTTTTTCACCAATGGACAAGGTTCAATCCCTATGAGGGTTGTTCATGGAGCCATGGGGTCACCTTGAAATAGTAGTTAAAAATGTGTGGTTACAATCAATGATATTATATTAAGTTATCTCGTGACATGTGCACATATAAGTGGATCAAAATCCCACCCCCATGTCCTTTACATTTTAAAAGATGACATTGGGTCTAGCTTGAGTGGTAGAGAGGAGAAGTTGTTATCCTCCCCACCCAGGTTCAAATCCCACTTGTCACATGTTCACTCTTCATGAGTCGATTGTTGATTGGGGTTGCTAAGGTGATCCGAAAATCCTTAGACACCACTTATTTCTTTACTTATATACATGCAGTATATAACTTGATCCAGAATAATTTATTGATCGTATCGGGGTGGTTTGCATAATTCTGATGATGTGTTTTTTACCCAAAAACTCATAAACAAAGGATTAACTTGCTTAATGATAGTGAAATGACACAACAAAAAATAAAAGAACTCAAATTATATACTTTTGTTTCATTTTTAAGTTCCCTTTAATCCAATGAAAACTGCCTTCTCCATCTCAAAATACCAAAATCACATGTAAAATGACTCATATATTTCAATTTAATAGATGCTCTTAAATTCCATTACTCAAAACAAGAAAATAACTTCACCATTGAAATCCTTACAAAATTATGAGAAATTTGACTATAAAGTCGACCAATTTCCAAACTAGCTCAATTTCACCCTCTTCGGCACACAAAATAATGCATTAAATGCCCATTAATGGAAAATTGAGATAAGATTGTTATAAATGACCTCAAATCACAAACTATACTTCAAATTCATGATCATTAAGAAAAATAATGGAAATCGAGTATAAAGTTGCCTATGTTTCTTCAATATACCTCATGGCATGCTTTACGAGAGAACACAAAACTTAGCTTGTACTCTGCATGTACTTCCATGATGTTCGTACATCCTTGGGATCTGTGCCTTGCTTTGGAAAGTGTTGGCACAAGGGCATACCTAGGGTTCAACGCTTCAACAACGCACCAACAAAACCCTAACTACCGTCCCTTTCAGTAACACCTGCGAAGCAGATGAAGTCTCACCCGAGGTAGAGGCAAGGGTGGTTGCAGGACTCAAGTGTCTACAACCTAGTTGGGACATGGATACGTGATTACACCACTCTAACAAAGCACTTAGCAATTAGCATTCATCAACATTTAACCCTTATTTACATCGCAAATTCAAGCCCTAATTATGGAACAACGCAATAACCCGATCTTAACACATCTAAGCACTTAGCATATAGAAAGAGATCAGATCCAACATTCATTCATATCACTAAGCACTTAATCTATCATACCAGGTTCATCTAGATATTCATTACTGCACTAAGATTAAATCATATGAACAATATAACAACCATAACGCACAAAGCAACCATAACACAGGATATACGTGGTTCACCTCAGTGTGGGGCTACGTCCACCAACTCTTCTCTTCTTTTATTATCTTCTATCAATCTTCTACAAACACAGAGCTACATGGACCCACTCCTCATGGGATAAGATATCTACGTGCACCTCGCCAGATCCTCCTTCCTCGAGCTAGGTTTAATCACAAAACCTTCTTACAATCACTTGCACTTAGCTCTGCAAGTCTTAACACATAGTATGCACAAAGCCTCTAGCTCCGCACTAAACCGATTCTACTAGGTCTCTTCACTTAGCACACTGGCCCCTTCTTACATCACCTCAATTTCTATTTATACATTACAAAATGGGCCTAAACATGGGTAAACCCATGGGCCGACATCACATACCCGTTACATAAACCCTAATCCCAAAAGTTCCCTAAAAAGGGTCCGAGATCCTGCGATCTCCGCTTCGCCTGGCACTCTGTCTTCGACCAACCTATTGAAGTCCCAAAAGTGGTCAAACATGACCAAGGTTCTCCAAAACTTGGTCGAGGGCCAACAATCTCCCAACACTCACCCGTGACTCATCCCGAGTCACTCTGCTTTGGGTAAATTTGCCTCAAACGCCTCGAGCTTGGCTCGAGCTGCTTCGACCTATTGCTTCGCCAAGGCCTCCTGCTTGACGAACTCCTGAATAACTGCCTCGATCATAGGTCTTGCCAAGCATTGTTCGACTGTAGTGATTGCTTGTTCTATTTCTGTTCCATGTCCTTCAATCTCCTCAAAAAGTAGGCAAGCTACATCCTGGACTGGCTGGAGCTTCTGAGTCACTTCCATGACTTTGTGTTGTATGGAATGGACCTGTTGCTGAGCTGTGCGCTGTTCTTGGGATCTTTTCATCTATTTGACCACTGAAAAGGGCTTCAACTGCACTTGTACTGTTGTTGCTTGCTGCTTTTCTTCCTGGAGCTACGACTCCAGTGTCTTTAGTTCAGGGTCCTCGATAAGGCGCTCTTAATTCTATGCACTTCAACTGCTAAGGTGTTTACATTCCAAGGCTAATGCCTTGCTTCTCTGGACTGCGCTTTGGTCAGTTTCTTCTCGCTGGTCTCACACTTCCTGTGGATTGCTTGGCACTGCTCGTAACTCCAATTATTCTACTCTCTGTTGAAGTTGCTGGATGGCTGCAACAAGCTTTGCTACTTGGCTCTCCACTGGGTCTTCTTTTATCTGTTTTAAGCCTGTCACAGAGGGAAGTTCTCTGTTGACTTCTTCTTTAACTCCAACCTACTCTATGAGAATTTGTTCTTTATCTTTATGGATCTGCGCTTTATCCTCTTCGAACTTAATTTGGAGGTCTTCCTTCTCTTGTTGTGCAACTCGACGTTGCTCTATGGTTTCCTCTTGTGCTTGCTTCAGGGCCACTGTGGCCTGTATTTTTTCTTCCTGCATGCGACGAAGGCGAGCTTCGATCGCATCAACTATTTTGTGAAGTTGGGAAGGCTCATCTCCCAAATTTATTTCTTTTGATGGTGGGGGTGCAGTGGACACCGCATGGCTGGAGTGAAGGGCTTGATGTACCCCTCTCAGTTCTGCTTCAATTCTTTTGTAAATGGTTTCTTGTTTGGTTTCATTTCTCTGTAAAATATCTTTCGAGGCGTCTGATACAACTGCGATAATGAAGTCGAAGTCATCGACCGTGAGTACAGTCTGCAGCTTCGACTTACTAGCTTTGGACTTCTTTCGCGATGTAGGTTTCATTGGGGAAACCTTTCTTTTCCTATATGTCTCTGTGTCATCAGGGGGATTCTGTGGCGGTGTTACTTTGCCCTGCTTTTGCTTGTTTGCTTCCCCTTCTTTCTCTTCTTTGTCCACTTCGTTGTCTCCTCCTTCGTTAGGTGAATCTGATGTAGTCTCCTCTTATGTGCTATGTATTTCCTGTACATCTTCCTTCTTTTTCTTCCTGTTACTGCTGGGTGAATCATACTCTTCGTGAGTAACCATCGGACTTCCAATGAGGTCAGGGTCAGACAATTTTGCATGGTTAACTGGCACTAGGAGTTCTTCAGGCCACTCCTTGGTGATTTCCTCCATGTCATCCTCGATGATATTGTAATAGGACTGAATCTCTTCTTTATGCTCGTTGCTGCACGCAGTGATATATATAAAATGCCTATCTGCGCGAAACTTCACAACTGGTCTGAACCTGTCCAGGGTGTTCGGCGTCATACGAGGGAAAGAATCAATATCCCTCGTTAACTGTAGGTAGTAGGTATGGAACACTGCATTTGACTGCCATTGTTTCCCCATATCGCTCGAATACCAAAGCATGGTGAACTTTGCAGCTAGTGGCTCGAACGACTCAATGTCAGGGAAGGTCGCTCCTTCTGGCATCTCCCAAGCAATGAATGCGATGAGGATCAAAAACCAACTAAAGTGGAACTCATAGCCCTGATCCCGAGCTTCACGACAGTCCTGTTCTAATTGGTTAACGAGGTAACTCACCCAGTTCATTTGTAATCCTTCCACGCATTTTCCTGCGAGGTCAACAACGAACCCCGTGACCTGTGTGGGTCTATTCTTCCTTACTAGCTTACCAACAATCAACTAGCAGGCTAGGTGCATTGCACTATTCTGGATGGAGGCTACCTTGTAGCCTCACTTCCCCTTCTCGACATTGCCATAGGTGTCTTTAATCTTCTGCGCTAGAGCACGATCTGCAACCTTCCCTGGATAAAATTCTTGCGGGGCTGGTCCTTTCATGCTTAATCTAGTGATCCTATGGATCAACATCGGATCGACGATGATACTCTTGTCCAACCACATATAACCACCATGGAATCATGATAGCAGGAGCTTAACACACACATTAACCTCTTGATGTCTTCCGAAGTGTGGTATCTTCATCATGTTCAAGATAGTGGACCTCACGATGTCCATAGTTCACGGCTGGGGGATGATATTCAACTTCTTCCCCTTGGTCTTGGTCAAATATTTGTGAGGTGCGAGCATGCCATAACTCTTGCGGTCTCCTAGGTTATAGTCACTTATATTCAAGGTTGGAATCCTCTCCAACTGCAGTATTACTGCTTGTATTCCCTTTGGGAGGTACGCAATGATGACTATGTAGTCGAAGTCCCTTGGGACACTGTCACGACTCACCACACCGGCCAGGGGTGGGATGTAGTCGGGTAGGATTGATGGGATTAGCTTCGCATTCGCTAAGTCATCATGATGCTTGGTTCTTTTCTCAGTCGCATCTCAGGATGGTCCATATCCATGAGCAGTCGACAGGGATGCTTGTACTCCTCTCGTCGATGAGGCTTGGATGCCTGCAGACATCACTTTCTCGACCATGAGGTCTATTAGGATCTCTTCAATGGATTTTTTTGCTGCGTTAATTTCGTTCAACATTCACACTCGACATTTGATATCTCAGGTCGGTGAACAATACTCAATGTAACATAATCAATGGCAAGGTCTCAATGATCACTACATGAAATCAACTAGTTCTCTGTGGGCTCAGATAATCACAATTGGCAAAAGTGTTCTCGGTGCAACTCTCAACGAGATAAATAGATATTATCGTAATGGACTCTTCCAATGGGTAGGAACAATCAATGTAGTTCCATCCATTATGGTGTGGTCCCAACGGTCCAAGGGTGAACATTTCGACAATAATTGGGTTTCTAGACATTCTAGAGCGTTGTTCTAATGGTCATAATGCCTCCAACGGTCATATTGTTCCATCATGGCGAAGTGCCAATCTGTGCTGTACTGATATCCCGACGAAGTTCAACTTCTGGAAACCTTCCTTCTGCGAAGTCTTCTCTGGAAATTC
The DNA here is from genome assembly GCA_000966675.3 of Picea glauca. Classification (NCBI taxonomy): domain Eukaryota; kingdom Viridiplantae; phylum Streptophyta; class Pinopsida; order Pinales; family Pinaceae; genus Picea; species Picea glauca. Next base: position 88,376 of record JZKD02S1763787.1, read on the forward strand.
TTGCAATTTTTCTAACTTTGATCTCTTCTTACTGATCTTTCTGGCCTTCTTTCCTATGATCTGAATCACTGGTTTTCTCTTTCCATTATCGTTTTGTTGGGCCTCAACAACTCTCCCTAATTTTTTTCAAAATTTAAAGGCCCCCCATTAGAATCTTGATAATTATAATGAGCTACAGAATCAACCTTTTCAAATAGTTCCATACCTTGGCTTGCTTTGAGACAAATTTAAGACATTAACTATAGTATGAGACATTCATTACAAGAGTATATGTCAAAAGTTAGAAATGAGCATAGAAATCTCAATTTAAACAAAAACGTTAATTTTTATCCACTGTTTACTTTCGTTTAAATTATGATTACGTGTTCATTATTTTGCTCATTAGCAAGTTTGACTATTTTGAATAATGGGTTCAATACTTCATCAAATAATATATTGGTTGGTTTCTCATTTTCAAAAAATCATTTGGTGGGATTAATTAATTAAATTCTTTTTTCATTTTGCATCTCATTTCAAAATAAAAATAATAATAAAAAAAGAATTATCTATCATT
>JZKD02S1763798.1:57823-68298 GCA_000966675.3 Picea glauca
AAATTCGCCCTATGGGCTGATCGGGTGACTACAAAGAGATCTATAGGTCTCTCCCCTTTCCAGTTAGTCTACGGAGCCGAAGCCGTCTTCCCTTCTCAGCTGGCCATTCCCGTAGAGAAATTCTTCCAGGATTATCAGGAAGAGCCCAATGACATGATCAGAAGGATTCATCAGCTAGTAGAGGTCCAACAGGCTAGGGAGCAAACAATGGACAGGATTCAGGACCATCAACAAAAGATCAAGCAGGTCTTTGATAAGAAGGCCAAGAAGGAGCAGTTCCAGATAGGAGACCTGGTGCTGAAATGGGATGCTCCTAAACAAGATAAGGGAAAACACAACAAATTTGAAGCCCTGTGGATTGGGCCTTTCAGAATCTCTGAGACTTTCTCAAATAACACGTACAGGTTGCGAGGTTTGGAAGGTGAAGAAGTTTTCAGCAGCCTAGTGAATGGGCATTTCCTGAAGAAATGTTTTGTTTGAGTCTCAGATGGCTCCTTTGTTTGTAAATATTGTCCTTTTTGTTTCTTAGTTCGTTTTTCGTTTTTTATTTTTGCGGCCTAATAATGAATCCATAGCCCAACAGTGAGGCACTGGAACTACAAAATGAGTCCTTAGAGCATCACAGGGACGACTCTATCCCCCATGGAGCCTAATGTTAGTAACAATTGTGGTGTCGAGGCACAAAGGTACACAAGTCTGCGGGATTGCGATAAGTGCCCAAGCGTAGCACACAAAGAGATCCATTTCGGGCCCAGGTCAAGCAAGCGAGCGCTCCGATTTCAACGTCCAGGATGTATCCGAAGAATCAAATCAGCGGTGAGCGGGAAATCGCGATAAGCAAAGCTGCGCCAAGGTTAGCGCATGGATGGCGCCTGTAGCATGTTCAGGAATGGATGACAACCGCTCATCCCAAAGGGCACGTGGCACGAGATCTGGTCACGTCAGCATTTCGATGATCGAGGGTTCATGGGGTGAGAGTTTCGTGTTGATCAACATCACGAAACCTCGAACCCCGATAGCACCGAAAGAATAGAAACTGGGGCTTGCGGTCTCACGAAGTGTTTTCAGCCATCCATCCAGAGGGGACATCTGGCGGCAAATAGAGCCATCTCGACGCTTCGCCCATTGTGACTCCAACACGCAAAGAGCAACTCCATTATTTTTCGATGCACAAGGTGCCGAGAAAATCCCAGACCGGGGCCCATGGTATCGCCGGGAGAGTTAGGAGCCATCAGAATCTAGAGGGACGCGTGGTGCCAGATCGAGTTGTCTCGGCATATCGCTCATTGCAATTTTAATCAGTAAAGGTTAGCCCTTTCATATCCGTGAACGCCAAAAGCATATGGTCACAACCCATGGTCACTTGGGAAGAGGGAGGAGCTGCATAAAGAGGGCCAAAGGCGTCGAGTTCAGTTGCATAAGGGATCATCACAATATCCAGGCGCCATCGGGCCCGATCTTAACAGTTGTTTCTAGTACTGAAGTAAATGAAGGCAAGAGTGGGTGGTTGAAACCTCCTTTCGTTCATTAAATGAGGGGAATGGAGGGTCTGGCGAGCCACCTGTTCATAGAGGCTCTGTGTATCGATTCTCTCAACGAAGCCGTGCCGAGGTCCTCAATTCGACAGAGAAGTCTGCGCACGCTAGCCAAGCACTTCATGGTTCATCTACCCTCCTTACAGGAGCCATGCATAGTTAAGGTGGCATTTAAAGAAAGATATCAGTACGAGTTTGACTAAAGGGGACACCGAGCCTTGGGTAACTGGGCACGCCTCTGCGAGGTGAATTTTCCTGAGTATATAGACTTAGTTTGAGTTTTTGGAAAGTATCGATGGTTGAGCAGAGCTCCCGGTTGTAAATATTTAACGAAGCACTGATACTCTGGTTATGTATAGACTTCTGAGACTTCTTGCCTTATGAATTCCAGTTTCTTTTACATCTTCGTTATACTGTGTTAGAACAGCTCAGAATTGGAGGGTCTAGTCGAGTTGTAGCTGTTATAGGATGATGTTGGATAGGATCACTGTAGCAGTTACATTGTTTCTAATCAGTTCTTGTGATTTTCCCAGCACTGAATGACTTGGAATTAGAGGATCCAGTCAAGTCTCCTTTTCAGTTTCTTGAGACCCTGAACCAAGAGGATCTTGAATTCAGAGTCTTTCTTCTGCAAACCGCTGAAAGCCTATTTCCCAAAGTTGTTTGTTCACCTTTCTTACCAAGTCTTCCACCTGCTCACCTTTTAATCAACCCACTGGCTGAAGTTAGATCAAGACCTCCTTTGTCCCATACATTCTAGACCCCGTCCCTGAGTTAGAGTGATATCTCCTCAAGACTTTATCTCCATTTGATCATCCCTCTATAAACAAATCGTGACATTAAACTGATGGGTGTCGGGCTTCGCTCCTGCAAGCAATCCAGGAGTGACTTCCGATGCTAACATTACCAATCCCGATGTAGTACGAATCTAACCATGCGAATAGATGTCCTAATGTCAAACATGACATAAGCCACTTGATTACCAATCAATGAGGTGAACCATTAACAAGCGCGAGGGAGATCACCATTGATATCAATGATTCCCAAGGTACTCTAGTACATTCCAACGAATGTGAATAGATGAGCTGAAGTTGAACATCCGTGGAATCATCTGATCAGAGTTCAATGATGTAAACTCACTGTCGGATGCGAGGAGGCCCGCCATTGAGGCAAGCAGGTCCCAAGGCAGTAACTGTTTCCTAATTCTAGTTCCTAGATAATGTGTTGAAGTTGACAAGAACAGACTCGTTGAAGGAGGGCCTTGCTATATCGCCCATAAACGACACGAAACAGAAACAAAGATGTAATTGGTGGATAAAAAGAACACGAAATGACATGGGTATTGAAACAGGGATTTGTGATGGTTGAATCTTGAGGCAGATACTTCTCTTGAACACTGAGGCATGACAAAAGAAACTTGACATGGACCCAAAACTTGATGATGCAGTGGACACAGTGACTGTCGTCGGGTGACCCAAAGGAGTAAGGAAACTCAGAGTATTGGTTCAATGCAGAGGTTTAGAGGATTAAAATGTGTGCAAAGACAAAGTGTCGTGTTCAAGGGCGACTGTAAGGATTACTGGTAATGTTCTCAGAAACTACTTGGCTTGATTCTTTCAATTTTTCACCCATACAGATAGACGAGTACCTCTTTTTAATTTAAAGAGCTCGAGGAGGGTAACACATGCTCGATATGACTCACCTTCAGTAAGTCCCTCTTCCTTTTTAACGCGCTGGAAGAAGTAAGGTTTCGGTCCCATGTGGGCCCTTCAATATATGATTGTTTAATGAGTCCATAGAAGGTAAACTCGGTAGTTTTCATTTTTAGAGAGTCTGAAAATGACTTAAAGGAGACTCCAGTGTGGTCCTTTTTCGTAGTGATAGTCTCGCGAGGCCGAAAAAGAGATAAACTATCACACGAAAGACGCCCTTTAAAATCTTTTAACGAGTGGGAAAGGAAGCAATATCAATAGACAATCTTTTCACGTTTAGAGAGTCTGAAAAGAGCTTAAAGACAACTCTAGGGGGTTCCTTTTTCGTGTATCCATGCGGGTCCAAAAAAAAGATAAAAGTTTACCCGACGCTTTCTTATGTTTTTGAGCTTGAGAACGAACTAAGACTATGCTCGTGAAAGTGACAAGATGAAAAAACAACCAAAAATTCTCTGAAACCTGCCAATAATATCAACACTGCATTCCAGGGAATTAATGAGGCCTCCAAAATATTTTCAAAAACCCAAAAATAACTATACCCTAAGTAAAAATGAAATTTCATAAATAGTAATATAGAAAAAATGTGGATTACCATTTCATTTGTGCAAAGAGTTGTGGTAGTGGAGAATTTGTGCTTTGGAGCTGAATCTTACATCGCTTGGTGTTGGAGATATGGTCAACCATTTTCCTCACCGTTTGGACCAGGTTAGTGCTCTTCTCCCCTTCTTTCATTTACATGGCTAAGATTTTGTTTTAAGCCAATGATTGGGTATAAAAACGATTCCCTAGTTTGTCTAAAATGCCCAAAACGTCTCGACCCTTCTCTAGATGGGTGGGAAGTGTTTCCCATTTGAAAAATGTCCTGACCAACCATTGTAAAATCATGCCAAGGTGATGGTAATGTGGTGGATAGGGCGCTATCCCAAAAACATAACAAAAATGCCCAAAAAATGCCAGTCGTTTCCTTAAATCGTGACTGGTGCGCATGTTACTTTGAAAGTGTTCTAATGGTTTTTGTGGGGTTGCGTGGGTTCCTTGATATGCATTTGAAAGGGGTGTGGGTCTTAAAGACAAAGCAAACATCTTTTTTAAAGTTTTTTTTTTTTTTTTTAATTTCCCAACACATTGCCGAAAACGTGATTAATGATTTTTTATTGTTTATGATTGCAGGTAATCTTGGTAACAATCATGATCGAGTGGAAGGAAAGAGAACATGAGATTGATGATGTGGCCACTTTGCGAATAATCCAAACATGGGCCTCATTAAGAGCTTGCGGTCTCCTCAAGTTCTTCAAAATGAAAAAAATGAAGAAATAGATCCTCCTTGAATATATGATCGGGTTATGGAACATTGCAGAACAAGGATTCCAAATTGGAACACAACTTCTCACCATCGAGCTAGAATATTTATACGTCCTAACTGGCCTCTCGAGAAGAGGGTTTCCCATAGTTTTATCCGGATAGAGGGTACTTCTTGTGCCTGTGGAAGAGTATTTGGAAAACCACTGTGTCCTAGGAGCGAGACTGGTGGGAGGTAGAATTGAAATCAAAGATATCAGGGATCTACCTGTTCGGTCTATTTTGTTTTCCATCACAAGTATAGAAGGAAGTACTAGTGCGCACCTAGCTTCAAGATCACAGGTGGCCTATGGTTTGCAGTGTGTAGAGACAACACTGTTTAACTAAAGTGCAGGGTTTTAATATTATGGTAGCTGCGGGAGGTATTTACCTCCATGTGTGAACCTAATGAGAATAGAAGACTCTGGAAAGAAAGAGAAAACCTTAATGAGTTGGCTAATAACCCTAGAAGTCTTGTCGGCTCAAGAAGATAATTTATATTAGGTTATTAGCCTTCAAGAGAAGAAGTCAACCAGAAATAATAATAATATACTGAACAGACACATATCCAGAAGGAGAAGTCGGCCCCAACAAATCTGGCAGAACCAATATAAATACAGGGCGCTAGTTCTCATTTGACAGCATCTCAGAATTGCAGTTCCCAGTTTGGTGTGCATTGCAGTTCCCAGTTTGGTGCGCACATGTGGAGGAGAGTTGTAGGCGAAGTTGCAGCAGTAACTAGTTTCAGTGTTGGCTTGGACTATCTCTTGGTTAGGGTTTGGACTATTTGATCAGTCTCTTGTGATGTGCTATCCTTGGGGTAAGGTGCGCTACCCTTTGTTTGGCTATCTAGCCTAGGGTTTTCTTCCGGAGGAATTTTCAGTCAAGGTTAAGGTGCTCGGAGGGTGGCTTCGGCCTATGGTTGGGTGATGAGGGTATCGTCAATGGTAAAACGAGCACACCATCTTCTATATTCTAATAGGTTATGGACCCACACCTCCTTCAGTCAATCTAAATGCTAGAAGGAAGCATAGCCGCTAGGATATTGAGCTCGATGAGGAACTGTTGCTAGGGTTACTAGTAGAAGCAGCTTCCAGGACACTACCGCTAGGGTTACTAGCAGGAGAATTTGTAGAAACCCTAATCCTCTTGTTGAGGCACCTTAAGTGAATGGATTGACCTAATCTTCATATAGATCAGTGCACCCTAGCCTGGCGCATCTCTTGGCACTCTCAGAAGGCCAAGACGTGAAGTTTGGATTCATGGTCAAATCTAGGGTTTGACCAAGTCAAGTAGCCATGATGAACTCTATGAATTCTGAGAACAAGTTAGATGGAGCCTCTAACTTCAGAGCATGGAAGACAAATATTGACCTCATCCTTGCTAAGAATAAAGTGTTGGATATTGTGAAAGGAAAGATCGTGAAGCCAGAGTTTGAAGAAGGAGAAGAGAAGGAACCACATAACGTTGCAACTATGGAGAAGTTCGAGGATGTTGCCATCAATTCCATGAGTATCATAGTGGATTCTATAAAATACCACTTGATACCCTACATCTCCCATCTTGATGCCCTAACAAATCTCTTCTCAGTCAGAAACATCGGACAAGTTATGAGTCTGAAGAATGAGCTCCATGACATGAAGATGAATGAGGATGAAAACATAACATCATACTTTGTAAGGATCTCCCAGTTAAGAGATCAACTACAAGATATTGAAGAGATCACTTCAGAGAAGGAATTGGTGAACATAGTACTCAATGGTCTTCCCAAGACATGGGATGCATTTGTCGTGAGCATGGACACAAGGAAGGAGTATCCGACATTTGAAGAACTTTGGGCTTGCTGTGCTCATGAAGAATCAAGGATCAATACAAAAGAGAAACCCCAAAAGAAGTACGACGATCAAGATTTCACAACAAGATTCAAGAACTTCAGGAATAAAAGGAAGTTTGGTTCAAGGAGGAAGCCAAATCAAGAGAAAGACATTTCAAAAGTATAATGCTTCAACTTCCAAAAGTACGGTCACTATAAGAATCAGTGTCTCGAGCTAAAGAAAAGGAAAGAGAAACACAAAGCATCGATTGCCGAAGAAAAGGAACCTACAAAGAAGACTAAGTAGGATGGAAGAGACTTCTTCTTCTAAAAAGGTAACAACACTCTTCTTATTTCTTGTTTGCATCATCTTTGTACATATCTCGTTTGCATCGTCCCTATACATATCTTGTATATCTATCTCTTGAAAGATAATGTGTTCCAAGAAGAACTATACCTATGGAAAAACAAACAAGATGAAAAGAGATATCTTTAGATAATACACATGAAAGGATGAAATAGAAATCACGAGGAAGCTATTGCAAGATAAGCCGAATCGATCATGAAGAGACTTAGAAGAAGAAACAACAGAAAGAAGTCAACAATTGAGAAGAAATTGGAAAAAGACTTATGATGTTTTGTAGAAGACAACAAGACGGAAGCGTGGAATCTATTATATATTGCAGAAAACAATAAGGATGCAGATGAAGATGCAAGCATGGACTCTATTATACATTGTAGAAGACAATAAGGATGCAGATGGAAGCATGGAATCTGTCAGATGAAGGGAGCCGATTATATGCACTCTTACATGAAGCAAGGATTAGGAGGGAGCTAATCCTATGATCCATTGAAGATGATATATATATATCCATGGTAGCAACCATGAAAGTCAATATGTGTTCAATTCAACTACAGAAGAAGACTTCTTCGAAGAGAAGCCTTAAAGTGTTCCTGGTCGTCCATCCAGATCCGTAATCCTATGATGAAGGGAAGAAGTGGAATCTATAGGGCATGGAGTCTATAAGAAACTCCATGGACCCAAGAGATAAATAAAAACATGAAGAAGAACATAAAGATTCCAAGAAAGAAAGAAAATCCAGAACAACCAGTCATAATATTAAGAATCAAAAGATTACCAACCTGATATGAACTCAATAAAAGCAATCAAGTAGAGGAACTAAAATTCATGATGAAGAACAGTGTATGGAAGACTTATGAATGAAATCATCCCGAGATATAGAACTAGAGGTTCTCCCAGATGGAGGGAGAATACTACGATGAATACTTGTTCCAGTAAAACCAAACATATCTCTACATAATTCATTATATCATCCACAACATCCATGAGTTAGAATTCTACATTAGATGAATGCAAAGAATGTTCTCCAGAGAAATTGAATAAAGAGCGTATGAAGAGCAATCCAAGACCTTGAGGCATACCAGAAAGAGACTCCTGTATGTGGATAGAAGAAGATAACTTGGTGGAGAACCTCTAGTGCACAACAGAAGCGTGGTGAAGATTTCCTATAACATCAAGATGATTACTCAGTAGATCAGATCTCATGATGATAGAAGAAGTGCCACATGGATATGTTCCAACTTTCCAACTATAATATACTCTACTATTCAGATCTACATGAAGCCTTCACAGTGTTCCAGACTAAAGTACATTTGAAATCAAGCATTACATTATCCATGATGAAGTCCAGAAAGGAGAAAATGATTGTCCAATACATATCTCCATAGATGAGCAGATAAGCAGACATTTTGGTAAAACTTCTATCCAAGATGAAAGAGTTTGCACACTCAAGGTAGAGCTAGTGGAAACAACTTCCTTCTTATTGAAAAATGAAGAAATGAATCTCCAGGTTGGGATGGAGCACTGAAAATATTATTTAAGACATTTATTGAAAAATAGTCCATCTTGGACAGATGCTTTCATGTTCGGAAAGTGGATTGAGATTTCTGACAGACAGTGACTTTCCATTGTGGTTAACATGGGAAGTAGTTTGATTGATGATGTATCATAGACAATGACTCCCCATTGTGGTTAACATGGGGAGTGGTCTAGGGTAGTCTCTCTTCTTGAGGGTTACTCAAGAATACTGGCCCGCCTCGCCGGACAATGATTTCTCATTGTGGTTAACATGAGGAATGGTCCGTTTTGGAGGTTGATGTAGGACAATATTTTCCTCTTGTGGTTAATGGAGGAAATGCTCCGGACAATCATTCCTTAGGGTTATACATTCTCTCCAGGGTGCACTTTTATTAGTGTAGTAGGAATGGCCTAGGGTGGGGAATGGTCCAGGCTCAACAATCAGGGACATACATTCCTTAGGGTTTTCACATTCTCTCCAGGGTGCACTTTGATTAGTGTAGGAGGAATGGCCCAGGGTGGGGAATGGTCCAGGACAAACATTCCTTAGGGTTTTCACATTCTCTCCAGGGTGCACTTTTATTAGTGTAGGAGGAATGGCCCAGGGTGGGGAATGGTCCAAGACAGTCATTCCTTAGGGTTTATGCATTCTCTCCAGGGCACACTTTGATCAGTGTAGGAGAAATGGCCCAGGGTGAGGAATCGTTCAGACTCAAACATTCCTTAGGGTTTATACATTTTGTCCAGGGTGCACTTTGATTAGTGTAGGAAGAATGGCTCAGGGTGAGGAATGGTCCATGCTCAGAAATCAGAAAAAATCCTTCTTCCTTGTTTAAGAAGAATAGGGTAGATAGCCCATTGCTGATGAGGGCAGATATTCTTTCAAATCTCACAAATGTGAGTGAAACATTGGCCTAGATGATTCAGTTTATTTTTAACAATATTTTATGTGCAGGATGGCATCAAATGATTGTTATAGAGAATACCTATCGCCAGACAGTAGAGATATACTACTGTGGTGGATATGTTCCACTATTTTGAGGTAGTTATTCTTTCAGAGCTCACAGACGTGAGTGAAAGATTGGCCAAGACAAATCAGTTTCTATCATAACATTGTTTCTATGCAGGTTGCTATCAGATGTTTGTTATGAAGACTGTATGATAGTAGATGAGGACTACTGTGGTGGATATGTTCCACTATTCGCAACCATACGTTGTTGATCAAGTACTTGTGTGCTACTTGGTGTGGCAGTGAACCACTGGATTGTAGTTATGTACTACTATGGATAGACACAGTTGTGTTCTATTTTTGTTCTAACTGCCTTGAAGACTATCAACAGTTTATTGGAAATAATCACCATTCAGATGAATGATGAACAAAGATTTTCCAGACGGAAATTTGTTTGGAGCATTTACTCCTCTTTTGGATGCTTTGAAGGCTGCTTCTTTTACATCTGAATTTTCCTGTTCAGTTCTCATCTCATATGCTGTGAAGATTCCATGCAGTTCATCCATGCTTATTGAGTTTAGATCCAATCTTTCTTCTAGTGTTGATATCTTAAGGTTGAATTTCATAGGAAGAGATCTTAGTACCTTTTGAGTAGTTACAGATTCTTCGATTTCTTCTCCCAATCCTATGATTGCATTCACTGTTTCATGGAATCATAATAAGTAGGTTGCGATATCTTCATCTTCCTTCATTTTTAGTTGTTCAAACCGACCTCTGTAAGTTTGAAGCTTTGCTACTTTGACTTTTGAATCCCCTTCATAAATATTTTGAAGCTTGTCCCAAATCTCTTTAGCATATTTTCAATGTGCAACTTTGATGAATACCGTATCACTGAGACCATTCAAAAGTGAATTTATGGCTTTGGAATTATTCTCACCGAGTTTCACTGCTTTGTCATTTGTTGGTGGAACTGCTGGTGCTGTATATCCATCTACAATTGATTTCCAAACTTGAAATCCCTGTGCCTGTATATATGTCTTTATCCTTATGCTCCAAAAAGCATACTTCTGTCCATCAAACTGTGGTATTCCATTTTTATATGAGTTGGTACTCTCCATGATCTACCTTTCTGTAGTTAAACTGATTTCTGAAGGAACCTGCTCTGATACCAATTGTTGGATTACTGAGAGGGGGGGTGAATCAGTAATAGCGTAATTATAATCCTTTTTCTTCAAATGTTATATCAATG
>JZKD02S1763809.1:31805-77414 GCA_000966675.3 Picea glauca
ACCTTCTCTTATTCACACAAGCCTTTGATTTTATGAATCTAGGGATAAAGATTGAATATTATCTCAGTAACCCAACTTCAGTTACTCATTGGGGTTCTATGATTATAAAGAAACTTTTGAATTTTGAGTTTTCATAGTATGTGGATCCATTTATGCCTAAATCTTACCAAATCATACACAATCAAGTTACTCCTAGAATCTTTCTTGAGTGAAAAAAAATATTACAGCTAAGCCCAAAAAAAAGAGTTGGAGACCGGTATGTCATTGAACATTATACTGAAATCAAATTTTATGGTTGTGAACTTTCACCCTTTCTTGCAGCCCATGTTGAAAGAAAACAGTTATGCGAATAGGGCTCTTGTTCTAGTTTCTTCAGAAAATTTGTCTAAAAACTATTTTAGAAACTTTGTCCAGCTAGTTATGGAATCAACTAAGAGGTTAATGTACCATTTTGAAGCTAAATTGCCAAAATTTTATGGAAATAATCTGCACACCACATCCTCGTGTTGTACATTCATCAATCGAATCACAAACATGATTTTTTTTTATATGATCCTATGGAAATCTGGAGGTTTCAGGGTCAAACTTAGGAAGAAGTTTCTCTAGATTCCTAGGTGGGTTATGCAATCAACCTCATATAGCTAAGGAATGCTTGGACAACCAAGGATCGTTATTTCCTAGTTGGTTATAACCTTTCTAGTTATTTTAATTATCATCCTCCATGTAGTTTGATACATATTCAGAGGCCTATGAATCCAATTCTTCTTCCTAAGGCTCAAAATCTTCTAGTTTAGAATAATTATTGTTGGTGGGGTGGCAACAAGTGTGTCAAGGATCAATTCGAGAGGTTTTTCAATTTATATCAGGATGAAATACACTAAATTCTCAACTGTGTGTAAAAATGTGTGTTTCAGTGTAATCCCAACAGGTTTTACCATTCTCCTCCTATGAGGAAGTAACGGGGATAAATGAAATTCTTCGATTTGTAATGCATATTCCTTAGTGATTCTTTTAAATACATCACCCTCTTAGTGAGAAATTATGTAGGGTATCTCTGGGTGAAGATCAACTCTTTCCTAAACTTGAGAAGAGTTATTAGCAGTATGAGTATCTTATTTATCTGGGATGTTTTGATGACTTTCCATGTACCAAGTTGTCCTTCTAGCACAAATTATGTTGAGGGGGTTGGATTCCCCTTTAACAAAACAATAGGAGTCACACCCTAAGATGAGGCCCAATTAGACTCTTCTTCACTCGAAATAGTGTGATTTTCCTGATTCATGGACCAAAAACCTTTTCGATGGGATTTAAAGATTAAATGTTTGTTTCCAAATATTCCTTCAAATGAATTATCTCTTTTTAGATTTACCTTTTTTTTTATAACACACGAAAATGGAACTAATTTAAAAGAAGACTGATTTGTTTTAGGAAATATGAGCCAAGGGAAACTTTTAGCCATGGTATGTAAACAAAACCTACAATTGAGTTATTCTAATACTAATAGTATCATCCATTAACTATTATATATTATTTAAGAAACATAAATAAATGGCATGCATGCAAGGTTCACTTATATGTAACAAATTAAAGAATCATCGATTTTCACCAACTTTCATTCAAATATATATTAACTACTCAAGATAACATAAAATAATTGTGATCTTAAAAAACTCTTGTAGCTTCTAAACCAACTGAGAACAATCCATCAATCTGATTATACACACGGATTTGGTAAAAATTGTCTCTGGCTATCTCTCTCTCTAAGCTTCTAAATTAAACTATAGTGAGAAATAGTTATTTGTATCAATCAAAAAACTTCTTGCAAAAACCATCGACCCTTGTTTCATGGTTGATTTCCTTATTTAAAAAATGAAATTTCTAGAAATAGCCTTAATTGTTTTTTAAGTAAACAAAACGAAGAGTGATGTGGATCAATCCACGTACTTTCATTCAATCTTCTTTCGGTCACTCAGGGGACTACCCCAGCAGGTTATCTTTGTCATATTAATACCATTTGGAAAGGAGGCATTCACATGTGTGTGCATAATGTTGAAATAGTGTAACTGCAAAGAGTATTCTTATTATTATTGATATATTATTCATAGGATCAATCCCCATTGTGGATTGATCATGTCGGTTATTGTAATAGGACCAAATCCCCTTTTGCGGATTGGTCAAATGACAATTGTAACAGGTAGAATAAGATGTCGGCCCCAACAATTATTAAAGAGACCCAGAAATATAATAAAGGTGGGTTTACCCACCTAGTTTGAGAAGTCGGCCCTGCCAGTGAAGAGACACTTCATACATGCCAGACTTGTATAAATAAAGGAGGCTAGTGCCTCACTTAGACACAACACACTTGCTCAGTTTGAGAGACAAGTTATGATCTATTACTGGCAAAGGATAGAAAGGGTGGCACATATCTAGGAGAGGACTTTCTGTATTATCATAAGAGATCTCTTGGCATTGTATTGGCTATCTATATTAAGGAAGTTTTGCTGGGTTTTCTTCCCCTAGAGGGTTTCCTAGGCTAAATGTTGTGTCTCTTATGACTGTGTATTTCTCAGTGATATTGGATTATGCTATTGTTATCTAATGAAATGAAAACATCTATAATAATGGCTTAAACATTAACATGGTATCAGAGCCAAGCTGAAGGAAGCATCTTTCACAAGAGAAAAATGTCACTGTTGTCGTACCTACAAATTAGGGTTTTTCAAAAGTGAACCTTTTCAACCCTAAAACTATATATAAAGTTGCACCCTCCCCTAAGGATCAATTTGGCATCATCAACACACCTTTTCAGTGGCTAGATCTCCCGAAAAGTGAAACCCTAGTTTCACAAAGTACCAGAAAACCAGAGTACTAGAAGTACCAGAGTACCAGAAGTACCAAAAAACCATAAGCACCAGTCCAGAAATTTGCAGATCAAGTTTAAAGGGGGTAAAAGTTGGATTTTCATAAATTTGACTGCACCAACTAACTCGCCTCAGCCTAGCGCATCTATCCCCAGGATCAAAATTTCAAAATTCAAAGTTTGAAAACTAGGGTTTCCTCATAAAAATCTAAGTTGCAGTTGTAGTTGTTGTCTCAGAACCAGTTGCAGTTACAATATCAGTTGTAGTAGCAGTCGTACTACCAGTGGAAGTCACCCTTGAATTTTTTAAAGAGTTGGCAATGATTACCGCTGCTGCCAGATGGTGCCACCACCTGCAAATGATATCAAAGGTATGTACTCACATATGTTTAATGGTTAAAATTTAAAGAGAATTTGTAGGAGAAGGGATCTCTTGCCATAGATCTAGAAGGATCTCAAGATCCAACACATTCAAAGGAATGATGCAACCCGTGTGTGATTATTCTAATATGCATCTATTTTTCATGACATTAATTTAATCAGTGTTGCATGTTGAAGCTATGATCAAATTATTAGAAGGATTGAAAGTTGATCATAGAGATTATCCTCTAACCTAACCTTCTGTCAAGATAGTGTATTGTCTTAGTACAACAAACAGGTTGAAGAAAGCACTCGTCATCTTGAGTGAAGGAGACTTGGAAGAAAAGAAAGCACTCATTCCTGAAGACAAGGCTCCAGGTTTGATTAATCAAGATTAATAAGATTCAAAGGTACACATGACAAGTTGACGACTATAGTTGAGATAGGAGTCGTAGTGAAGTATTATACTTGATAGCATGTGAGCATATAGAAGTAAATGCTTTGCCTGATACAACTAACACCTCCTCTAGGAGAAACCTCGTGTGTTAGTTCCAGGTTGCCATGGAAGAATGCTTGATCACAACACTATGAGAGTGTTGACCTCAATTCGTATTGTATTCCTTACTTGTAATCTTTTCTTCAGATAAATTATAACTGATAGCTCTAACGGAGCTACTGTGATGATTGTTCGTGCTATTTCTTTATATTATCAGAGAGATATTATTCTTGCTTTTTTTTTTGTTGACCTTGCTCTAGGTCACATGTAATAACCCTGGGGAAGCTATAGTGAAGGTTGTAGAAGGCAATGTGCTAAAGAAGAGACCATAAATGAAGAAATCATCATTAGGAAGAGAAGAAGGTGACTTGCATAAGCTAAAGGGTCACTAAGAAGCTTCCATGACCGACACCATTGAAGAATATTGGCATAGAAGATTATCTTACATCAACTACAAGGCACTACCATACATATGAAAAGTGGTCACAGGTTTACCAGAACTCAAAGGTGACCATGAAGGCGTATGCAATGGATGTGCACAATGGAAGAACATCAAGAACCTGTTTCCGAAGAGGGACAGCAAGGGAGAAGGAGTCATTGAAATCATTCATTAAGATGTATGTGGCCTAATGCCATCATCCTCCATTAGTGGGTATGTATACTATGTATCATTCATTGATGATTATTCTCATAAAGACCTGGATATATTTCTTAAAGACTAAAGATGAAGTGTTCAGTAAGTTCAAGGAATTCAAAGCCTTGATAGAGAACCTTTCTAAAAAGAAGATTAAGATACTCAAGTCAGATAATGGAGGAGAATAAACCTCAAAAGAGTTTGTGAACTTCTGCAAATATGTTTGTATCAAGAGGGAACTCACTACTCCCTATAATCCCAACAAAACGGTGTAGCTGAACGGAAGTACATAACCATACTGGAAGCTGTGAAGACTATGATCCATGATCAAGATCTTCCTATTTGCTTATGGGTAGAAGCAGCAATGGTAGTTGTTTATGTGTAGAACTGATTTCCCCATAGTGCACTTGGGCTCAAGACACTGGAAGATATGTTCACCGGAAAGAAGCCAGAAGTAAGCCATCTCAAAATATTTTCATGTCCAGTGTTTATTCATATACCTAAAGAAAATAGAAACAAGCTGGACCCTTCAAGAAAGAAGGGAATATTTGTGGGATACTATGAGGTCTCCAAGAATCTATATACCAGGTCAACATCACATTGAGATCATTAGGGATGTGACCTTTGATGAAGATGCAGTGCTCAAGAAATCTAAACTATGCTAGCTTGAAGAGGTATATGAAGAGGAATGTGTAATCCCTAATATTGCAATGAGGGAGGTTCCCAGAGCTGCAGAACTAGTGAGGGAAGTCGTAACTTCCCCTGATGAGGAACTTCTAGAATACCATGATATAGTAGAAGTGTAAGAACCTCCTCAAACTATGATCCTCCATAAAATAAATCCATCTTGGGCTAGAGAGCTTAATCAGGATGGAGAGAAGTACGGTGTTCCCCAAGGAACCACGAGACAGGTGAAAAGACCAAAGCCATTCTCCAGTTTTACAGCTTTGATGTGTGATCTCCTAGAAGAGGAGCCTACATGTTTTGAAGAAGCCATTTAGAGGAAAGAATGGGCAGATGCCATGACAGAGGAATACCAATCCATAATGAAGAACAAAGTATGGGAAATAGTTATGAGACCAAAGAATAAATATGTGGTATCCTCCAGATGGCTCTTCAAAATAAAACATGCTACTGATGGAAGTATTGAGAAGTATAAAGAAAGATTTGTAGCTCATGGAATTTCCTAGAAGGAGGGCATTGACTTTTAAGAGACATTCTCTCATGTGGCTAGATACACTTCGATTAGGACCATCATAGCTCTTGCAGCTAAGATGAAGTGGAAGATTCACCAGATGGATGTGAAGACAACTTTCCGAAACGGTGTCCTCAAAGAGGAAGTGTATATAGAGCAACCTCAAGGATTTCCAGTTGAATACAGGAAGTCTCATGTCTGCAAATTGAAGAAAGCCTTATACGGATTGAAGCAAGCTCCTAGAGCTTGGTATGGTTGTATAAATAGTTTCTTGACGAGCTTAGGCTTTACCAAGAGTAAAGTAGACTCAAATCTCTACTTCAAAATTATGAATAATGAGCCAGTAATAGTACTGCTATATGTGGATGACTTATTCTTAACTAGAGAAGAAAAGCCCATCGTTGAATGTAAAAAGTGATTTGCCTCGGAATTTGAAATGAAATACCTTGACCTAATGCATTATTTCTTAGGTATTGAGGTATGAAAGAGTCATGAAAGGATCTTCCTTAACCAAGGGAAGTACACGGTCGAAATATTAAAGAGATTTGACATGTTGGAATGCAAACACATGAATACACCCATGGAAGTGAAGTTGAAGCTATTGGTCGATACTTCGTTAGATTTGATTGATGCCACACTGTACAGACAGATTATTGGATCGCTGATGTACCTAACGAACACCAAACCAGACATTTGTTTTGCTATGAACACCTTGAGTTAGTTTCTGGTAGAACCTAGACGTGTTCACCTAGTGGTTGTAAAACATGTGATGAGGTACCTTAAAGGTACAATAGATTATGGTCTCATCTATGATGGAGATCATGATTTCACATTGAGTGGATATACTTATGCAGATTGGGTAGGAAGTGTTTCTGACAGGAAAAGCACTTCAAGATGTTGTTTCAGTTTGGGATCAGCCATGATCTCATGGAAGAGTAGGAAGCAATCTAGCATTGCTCTCAGCACAATAGAAGCAGAATACATTGTCGCATGTTTTGCTAGCTGCGAAGCTATATGGATTCGAAAGTTGTTGATTGACCTATTTGACTTAGAGATCAGAGAAACCTTGATTCTATGTGACAACCAGAGCTGCATAAAGATGACAGAGAATTCTGTATTCCATGACAGGTCGAAGCACATAGAGATCCGCTATCATTACATTACGGAGAGACACCTTGAAGCTCTAGTACATTAGCATGGATGAACAGGTTGCTGACATATTGACCAAGCCTCTATCTCGTGTAAAGTTTGAGTACTTCCGAAATAAGCTTAGCATAGTCTGAAAGGACCTTCCTTGAAAGGGGGAGTAGATGTTATGTTCCTTACTTCTGACCTAGCTATCAGATGTAAAGAAAGATGTGATGTTCCTTGCTTATGACCTAGCAGTTAGACATAAAGCAAGATGTGATTTGTTCCTTGGTTCTAACCTAGTTGTCAGACATAAAGAAAGATGAGATGTGTTCCTTGCTTCTGACCCAGTTGTCAGACATAAAGAAAGATGAGATGTTCCTTTCTTTTGAACCAGTTGTCAAACGTAAAGCAAGATGAGATGTTCCTTTCTTTTGACCCAGTTGTCAGACATAAAGAAAGATGAGATGTTCCTTGCTTCTGAACTAGCTGTCAGATGTAAAGCAAGATGAGATGTTCCTTGCTTATGACCTAGTTATCAGACCTAAAGCAAGATGATGTGTGACTAGTACTATGCTTCCAGCTATATAGCTACGATGTAAAGAAAGTCTAGTTCCCTTCTTCCAACCTGATGGTTGTGACGTAAAGAAGGATGTGTACCCTTCTTCCGACCTGATGGTTGTGACGTAAAGAAGGATGTGTACCTTTCTTCCGACCTGATGGTTGTGACGTAAAGCAATATGATATGATGAGACTAGCACTGAGATTCTAGCTAGATAGCTGTGACGTAAAGCCAGTCTAGTATCATGCTTCCGACCTGATGGTTGTGATGTAAAGTAGGATGAGTATCTTGCTTCCATATTGAGTGTTGTGATGTAAAGAAATATGATGAGATGAGGCTAGTATTGTGCTTCCAGCTTGATAGCTGTGACGTAAAGCCAATCTAGTATCTTTCTTCCAGCCTGAGTGCTGTGATGTAAAGCAAGACATTGAGATGAGTAAAGTACTGAGCTTTCAGCTTGACAGCTGTGACATAAATCCAGTCTTGTAATATGATGAGCGAACCTTGTGCTGTGATGATGATGATGTATCAATTTTTATACTAATACATATTGATGTAGATGATGATGTCATTCCTTTGAGAATGATGATGCTATCGATGAAGAAAACTTCTGATGATTTATAGATACGCCAGCCAAGATGATATTGATAATGTTCTCCTCCCACTTGATGTTGTTGATGATGCTGTCCTCTCTCTTTCACATGATGCTGCTGAAGAATACCCTTCTTGTTAAGGGGGAGTGAAGAATATCTTTTCGTTTTTATGGAGTGTGACAAGTTCTGATATGTTACCGGCAAAGGAGAGAGAGAGTGGTGCATATCTAGGAGAGGACTTTTTGTATTAGCATAAGATATCTCTTGGCATTGTATTGGATATCTATATTAAGGACATTTTCCTGGGTTTTCTTCCCCTAGAGGGTTTCCCAGGATAAATGTTGTGTCTCTTGTGATTGTGTATTTCTCAGTGATCTTGGATTATGCTATTGTATCTAATGAAATGAAAACATATATAATAATGTCTTAAACATTAACACATAAGGGAACTAATGTTGATCCATAGGCGCATTGAGCACCTCTCTCATCTCCAATGTTTGTTTTCTGAACTTATCCAGTTTGGAAATGACATGTTCCAGAACCATCGATGCTCTAATTAGGTCGTCCATAAAATTCCTAAACTTTCCTCTTACCAAGGTGGTTATTTTGAGAACATTTGATGCACACTTTTGATCCGATTCAACATGTTGTTTTACTATATCACAAATAAGTCCTCTTGTGATCCAAACTCAGGGAATTGGATTTCTCTGGTTTTCTCATTTATCTTGTCCCAATTTCTGAGGCATTCCTTACATATTTATTGCATTTTTTCTTGAGGTTCAACAACCTCCTGGACCAAATATTCATCCTCCCTATGTATCTTATCCATGCAATCATCAATGAGCATCTCGATGGCATTCAACCACTTTGTATTTATTTAATGTATTTAGTCTAGGCGGGGGTCAGGTTTTCCCATTCCACCCATACCAAGATATCCTGATGTTCCAAAATACATAACAATTTTTTCTATTGGTATCTTATAACATTGGCAATGAAAAAATCTCTTCTTAGCTTTTCCCTACTATACTCTTCCAACAATTCATCCCTTAAAAGCATCACTGCTTGGGTGGTGTCCCTCTAATAATCAATGTGATGTCTAAGTTGTTCAAGCTCTCTTCTCATGTCATCCACTTCCATTTCATCTTCCCTAGCCCTGTCAATGGTGGAATGATATGTGGCCAGACCTTCCCCCAAAAACTCACTTTCCTTGGCCCTTTTTGTGTCCAACAAAGTTTCTTCGGTGTTTATGACCATAGAGCTATCCAGAGTGATATTCCTCTTCCTAATTGTCCTCTTCACAACTGTTTTTATCTTCTGGTCATATGATATGTACTCAATGTCTTCTATCTCATTGACTAGCTCTGGTATCTGCAGATCAGCCCAAGCCAACACATTTTCTATGCTTTCTAGAGTATGGAAGTGATTTAGGGTGGGTTCCTTTCCTTTTCTTTATATTGATGTTTGACCAGTCAATTCATTTACTGCTCACTCCAATGGTTGTCATTTTCTTTTATCTTCAAGAGGATGATCAATTGTGCTAGTCTATCTTGATTCTACTCATGTGGATATATCACTCTTACGCCTAGGGCCTGCAATGTCTACTGTGAAATTTTATTTTTTCCCCTACGGTGGTATCACCTCCTCATTCATGGAAGTGGTTGGTTGGTTTGTGATTGTCTCTCCACTCGATCAAGCATTACTTTATTCCTCCTTCTTATCCCCTTTACCTACAGCCTCTCCAGGTTGTTCTCCATGGTCTTTATCTTTTTCATTATCCTCTTTCTGAGATGTTATATCTTTTGAACTATCTTCTTCATTTTCACTTTCACCCTCAGATTTTTCAGTATTTTCCTCTTTGTGACTATGACCTTTGTTTTGTGGGTTTTTCCATCTTCTCAATTGTATATATAGCCATAATTTCTCCTTTTGATTGTGGATTTTCAAGAGATTATAGTCACTTTCTCCTATACATTAGACTCATTTAAAATTGGAACTCCAAAAGTTTTAGTATTATCACTATCATCATCATGAATCATTAGTAAATCCACAATTAAAGGGACCAAGACTACTATGATTAGTCCCTCTATCAAGGCCTTTGATGCTATTACCACTTTCAATTGTCATGCTTGCACCTGCTATGTGCTCAGTTTTGGCAGAGTGTTAAATCCTTCTGGTGTGATTTCTCCTTGTGGACTCTATTCACCTTCTCCCCTATTTAATCCTTCTTTCATTTCCTATTTTTTTCCTAACTCCTTAACTATCTTATTTTGTTTAGTTTCATGAGTCATTCATTCAACTTATTCCTAGAGTCTTTCCTTTGCAACTCTCCTTGATTCCTCAGTTTCTCTTTCTCTTTAATTTTTTTCTCATATGGCTGCTTCTCATCTTTTATTAATAATTTCGACTTGTTCATCCATGGTCATAGCCTTAAACAGAGTCAAATCTGGGAGGCCTTCCTTTGAAGTACTTCATCCCAATTTTGAGAATTTTGGGTGAAAGCTTCATCCTCAAATTTATCATGATCATATGGCTAGTACGATACCACTTTCCCAACATTTTTTGATACTAAATCCTTTGCATCATGATTTTGGTTCCTTCCAATGAGGAACCTATATTCAACGGAATCTTCCAATCAGGAGTCAATGCTGAAAACCCACTATCGAAAGCGAGGAAACCTGTCGTTGAGGCATACAAGTTCCAAGGTACCAAATAATTTCTATGTCTTGCCTCCAGATAATGAGTTGGATTCGACGGAACAAGACTCATCACGGGAGGGCCTTGATGTATCCCCCATCAATGACATGAAATAAGTAATAGATTTTGAAGGTGAAACAAAGTATGAATATAGATTGAAATGGACACAGGGAAGGCCGACTTGGTAAGAATGGACAATTGCAGATGGCCGACTCAATAGAGGTTTTGGATGAACTTCTCTTGAACATATGAACGACACGACCAAGGACTTGGTAGCACTGACTCTGAGACGATTCAGGATATGACCTTGTAGCAAGTTGAATGAGAGAAATATGGATTTCCCTAACTGAATTCAAATAATGAATAGGGGGTGTCATGTTCAAGAGAGACACGTACTGCCAAAAAATATGTATACGAAAACACATCCCTTTCCCAAATTTTCCCCCACCATTTCTGGCGAGTACCTCTTTATTTTTATGCAAGCTTGAGGAGGATAACATATGCTTGTTGATTTAATCTCATCCTTTGGACGAGTCCCTTGAAGTATGTTTAGAGAACCCTAAGAAGGAGTGGATCGGTCCCTTTACGGGTCTTTCGATGTTTGTTTAATGAGTCCAAAGATAGAAAACTCGGGGGTTTTTCATGTTTTTAGAATCTAAAAAACACTTAAAGAGGACTCTCTCAGTTCCTTTTTCGTAAAATAGTTCGACAGGACCGAAAAGCTATAAACTATCGCCCATCGAATGTTTTGTTCAGATACTTTTGCAAGCGTGAACAGAGCAAGGTCACTCGACAATATTTTTTGTTTTTATGGAGTGTGACAAGTTCTGATCTGTTACCAGCAAAGGAGAGAGAGAGTGGAACATATCTAGGAGAGGACTTTCTGTATTAGCATAAGAGATCTCTTGGAATTGTATTGGCTATCTATATTAAGGAAGTTTTGCTGGGGTTTCTTCCCTTGGAGGGTTTCCCAGGATAGATGCTATGTCTCTTGTGATTGTGTATTTCTCAGTGATCTTGGATTATGCTATTGTTATCTAATGAAATGCAAACATCTATAATAATGTCTTAAACATTAACACATAAGGGAACTAATGTTGATCCATATATGCATTGAGCACCTCTCTCATCTCCCATGTTTTTTTTCTGAACTTATCTAGTTTGGAAATGACATGTTCCAGAACCACCGATGATCTAATTAGGTCATCCATAAACTTCCTAAAATTTCCTCTTACCAAGGTGGTTATTTTGAGAACATTTGATTCATACTTTTGATCCGATTCAACATGTTGTTTTACTATATCATAGATATTTTGGAAGTCCTCTGGTGATCCAAACTCAGGGAATTGGATTTCTCTGGTTTTCTCATTTA
Organism: Picea glauca; assembly: GCA_000966675.3. Classification (NCBI taxonomy): domain Eukaryota; kingdom Viridiplantae; phylum Streptophyta; class Pinopsida; order Pinales; family Pinaceae; genus Picea; species Picea glauca. The sequence goes on from JZKD02S1763809.1 coordinate 43,700, forward strand.
TCTTGTCACAATTTATGAGGCATTCCTTCCATATTTATTGCATTTTTTCTTGTGGTTCAACAACCTCCTGGACCAAATATGCATCCTCTCTATGTATCTTATCCATGCTATCATCAATGAGCATCCCGATGGCATGCTCTTCTCCTCCTCAACCACTTTGTATTTATTTAATGTATTTAATCTGGGCTAGGGTCATGTTTTCCCATTCCACCCATACCAAGATATCCTTATGTTCCACAAGACATAAGAAATTTTTCTATTGGTATCTTTTAACCTTGGCAATGAAAATATATCTTCGTAGCTTTTCCCTACTATACTCTTCCAAGAATTCATCCCTTAAAAGCATCACTGATTGGGTGGTGTCCCTCTAATAATCAATGTGATGTCTAAGTTGTTCAATCTCTCTTCTCATGTCATCCACTTCCATTTCATCTTCCCTGGCCCTGTCAATGGTGGAATGATATGTGGCCAGACCTTCCCCCAAAAACTCACTTTCCTTGGCCCTTTTTGTGTCCAGCAAAGTTTCTTCAGTCTTTATGACCATAGAGCTATCCAGAGTGATATTCCTCTTCCTAATTGTCCTCTTCACAACTACTTTTATCTTATGGTCATAGGATATGTACTCAATGTCTTCTATCTCATTGAGTAGCTCTGGTATCTGCAAATCACCCCAAGCCAACACATTTTCTATGCTTTATGGAGTATGGAAGTGATTTAGGACAGGTTCCTTTCCTTTTCTTGATATTGATGTTTGACCAGTCAATTCATTTACTACTTGCTCCAATGGTTGTTATTTTATTTTATCATCAAGAGGATGATCAATTGTGCTGGTCTATTTTGATTCTACTCATGTGAATATATCACTCATATGCCTAGGGCTTGTAGTGTCTACTGTGAAATTTTATTCTTTCCCCTATGGTGGTATCACCTCCTCATTCATGGAAGTGGTTGGTGGGTTGGTGATTGTCTCTCCACTTGATCAAGTCTTACTCTATTCCTCCTGCTCATCCCCTTTACCTGTAGCCTCTCCAAGTTGTTCTCCGTGGTATTTATCTTTTTCATTGTCCTCTTTCTGAGATGTTATATCTTTTGAACTATCTTCTTCATTTTCACTTCCACCCTCATATTCTTCGGTATTTTCAAGGATTATAGACACTTTCTCCTCTACATTAGACTCATTTAAAATTGGAACTCCAAAAGTGTCAATATTATCACTATCATCATCATGAATCATTATTAAATCCACAATTGAAGAGACCAAGACTACTACGACTAGTACCTCTATTAAGGCCTTTGATGCTATTACCTCTTTCAGTTGTCATGCTTGCACCTGCTATGTGCTCAATTTTGGCAGAGTGTTAAATCCTTCTGGTGTGATTTCTCCTTGTGGACTCTATTCACCTTCTCCCCTATTTAATCCTTCTTTCATTTCTTGTTTTTTTCCTAACTCCTTAAATATCTTATTTTGTTTAGTTTCATGAGTCATTCGTTCAACTTATTCCTGCAGTCTTTCCTTTGCAACTCTCCTTGATTCCTCAGTTTCTCTTTCTCTTTAATTTTTTCCTCGTATGGATGCTTCTCATCTTTTATTAATAATTTCAACTTGTTCATCCATGGTCATAGCCTTAAATAGAGTGAAATCTGGGATGGCCTTTCTTTGAAGTACTTCATCCCAATTATGAGAATTTTGGGTGAAAGCTTCATCCTCAAATTTATCATGATCATATGGCTAGTACGATACCACTTTCCCAACATTTTTCCATACTAAATCCTTTGGATCATGATTTTGGTTCCTTCCAAGGAGGAACCTATATTCTAAGTGACTTAGGCCTTCTTATTTCTCCTATGTAGTATATTTTACAAAATAGTACCCCAATTGGAAACCATAGGGGATGAAAGCCATTTTCTTGTCGTTAACTAGTGAAGTATTGAAACCTTGTAAAATGGTTTGATAACAGATTTCCTCCAAAATGAATCTGTCTCGCACATAATCTAGAAGCATATGTGGAGCTTCAATTTCTCCAAAGATTTTGAGATAAGTACATTTCTCCTCTAAATATCGATTTCCTATCAGAGAAATTATCCTTTTGGTTGGTTTCGAAAGTTGTTCACTCTCTTTTTTAGAGATGATAGAGTATAATATGGCCAAGAATCCATCACATGTCATAGAATAATATTTCTTGTATTTTTTTCTCACAAAACACTAAAATATACATGAACCGGGAGCTTAGACACATGCCAACTTAATCCCATCCTTATAAAGATATTTATTGCACATATTACATATAGTAAATAGGAAATCATATAAAAGGAGGGTACATACCTAGTTTGAGGGTTATGGGTGTGTTCTATTCTAGTGCTTAATTGCTTGGATATGATAGCCCCCAGTTGCAAATACTTCTTGATATTGCCTAAGTGTAGGCCAAGAGAATCCAAGCTTTCGAGAATCTAGAGAAGGTGTTTTGAAAATACAATCGATAGATCAATGCCATTAAGTGCATATAGGGTTCTCTTAGGTTTGTGGTAACATACAATCCTAGAGTCTTGTTTATAAAAAAAAATTATTCTTTCCATCAGGATGTCAATAGTTTGTTGGTGTCATGTTTTTCATAGAATGGCACTACAAAACGATTTTTTATCATAACCTTCAAATCATTGTATTATTTAATGTACCATTGATGTGTTGATGATTGCAGCTATGTGAGACATTCTCCGGCTTACAAACCTGTGAGATGTGGATAATTGCAACTATGTGAGTCTTTCTCTAGCTTACAAACCTGAGAGAAAACCCCTAAGAAGGGTATGTGGTTCCTACCTCAGACAGAGATGGAACATAGAGATTACCTCCTCCATTCAGAGAGTTGAGAAGAACTCCATATGATTATCCACTGGGAAAGGCAATCTGTTGAGTTAGACATGCCTGTGGCTGAGCACAAGGTCAACGTGTGAAATCCCAAAGTGTTGGGTGCATCGTCATGTGAACATAAATGAAGATGATGTATTAGCCTCCTCTAAGAAATAGAGTTGATGAGAAACTTCAGATGATTCTCCTATGTGAGATAGTGGGAAAGAACATCTGTAGAATGGACGTGCCTATGGAGGAGGAGAGGTGAACGTGTGAAGATCTGGTTCTTCTGTGTAATGTAGTGAGCCAGAGATATGGACATCCCTATGGATGTGCTCCTAGTGCATGAGCACGAGTGGGTGTATGAGATCCCTTACTATATTGTTCAAGAGTCAGACCTACCTGTAACCCTAACTGTAATGTAAAGGTTATAGGTCGGCCCCACCTTAATGTGATTAGTAATTACTATAAAAGATAATTAATTTAGCAAATATTAATTATATTATAAGCTAGTGAGGTTGGCCCTATTGTGCCAATAGACAATTCTGTTGAGAGGTTCAGGTTAGTATAAATAAAGGTAAATTCCCTATTGAGGAAACATATCTTTCATGTGAGTTTGGAAATTTCAGCAAGTACACTTCCTTGGGAAAAGCGCACACCTCTCTTGGGCGCTAGTCTTCTAGGGTTTGAGCACCCTCTTGTGTGCTAGGTTTTATCTTAGTGGTGAAGGTATTTCTCTTGGGGAATATAGAAAAATATTTGGTTGGGTTTTCTTCCCTTGTTGAGAAGGATTTCCCATAATACTTCTTGTGTTCTTATGCATGTTACTTCTTCTTATAATCTTGCTTGCTGCAACATTTATGGTTATAATTAAATGCTAAAAACTAAATGAACTTCATACTCAACCTACCTAACTTATTGAAAAATGCTTAACTTAATGTATTGAAAAATCAACATGATGTACATATTAATCTATTTGGCTTGGTGCCTTTTCAGCCTATGTTCTAAATCTAAACGGTCAGTTTGTATTTCTTATTTAGTTGAAGGATAAATAAAGATTGGTAGAATTGGATATATTTGCAATTATTTTTTGAATCACTACATTCTAATTGTTGGGAATTATTGTGCATTTCTGTTTTCTTTATTTTTTTAATGCCATTTTTAACTCCATTTTACCTTCGAGGTAAAGAGAGGCAATTTAGTAATATTTTGTTGGGAATCATTGTACATTACTGTTTTCTTTATTTTTTAATGTCATTTTTTACTCGATTTACCTTTGAGGCAAAGAGAGGCAATTTAGTAATATTTTGTTGGGAATCATTGTGCATTCTTGTTTTCTTTATTTTTTAATACCATTTCTTACTCTCAATTTTACCTTTGAGGCAAAGAGAGGCAATTTAGTAATATTTGATTGAACATTTATAATAGCAACCGGCAGATTTGAACTGGCCATGTCCGATTTCCCATGGTAAAAGAAAGTATTTGATTGAACCTGTGTACTTTCTACAATATCTGGAACTCCACTCAAACCCTTAAGAATGCGTCAGCAAATATTGCTCTAGTCATCCGGAAAATGTCGTGTCACAAGTTCTGCGTCTTTGTCAGAGCTTTGATAGGATGATGTTATTTGTTCTTGGAATAGCCTGTGAAAAGATAGGATATTTCGACCTGCCCGATTAAAAAAATGAATACTTGGTGCAGTAATAAATTGTTCTGATCAGAAAGTTTGTAAAAAGATCCTCGCAGATTACAATACATAACTCCGTAAACGTCTCATGAATTTGCTTGCACCATCGAACATTTTGTAATGTTTTGATTAAAGATCATTTAGCGTCAAATTCGCGTGGAAGGGAGAGAAGGACACAGACCAGAAGTTGGGCTCGGAGAGAACCCTATGGTGGAAGCTAGCGAAGTTGAAATCGCTCTGGACAAGATCTGGATGAAGGATTTCATACATCCTTGCTCACGGACTGATCATTGATCACAGAAACTCTAATGTTGAAGACCTCCATTTGCAATTTTCGAAACCCTAAGTGTTAACCTTTCCTCCATATCGCCGCCTCTATTTTTTGTCAATTTCTATTTAGGCGACTGCAAAAATTAAGCTTTGATCAAATTTACTAACCGTTAAACAAGTTGCCGTCAGAGAGTTTCTACTAGCAGAGAGACTTCAACATTTGTTATCTGATTTCAGCAACAAGAAATGAAGAAACCGCCAATTGAATGAAATGAGAGAGAAGAGGAAACAATACAATGGAGAAATATTTGATGTCTTTGAATCTGCAACCCGGAAATTGATCTTAGACTATATCGCTGAAGTTATACAGTATTGAAGAAGCATATTAAATCTCGTCGCGGCCTTGAGAAAGATGTTTGCATCGCCAGTTTGAATTGCAAGAAGTCTCATTGATCAGAAAGCAATTTCCTCCACGACATGCTCCATGATTTCCTCAACGTTCCTCCCAAATCCGTACTCTCAAACATATAACAAAAAAAGTATATGGCATTATTTCGAAGGAATTATAATTAAAGTGATGACATCAAATTTAGTGAAAAGTGATGACATCAAATCTGGTAGTTACATTCATGTGCACATTCATTTAAAGACAACTATATTCCTAAGGTTCAATAAATCACTTTTTAAAGTCGGATAAAAATTTAGTATAAAAGTTTTTTTTAGGCCAGTAATAAGTGGATTTTATATATTTTAAGAAAAGTAGATCAAAGTTCAACAAAGGAAGTTGCAGAGCAACAGGGCCTGCATTAAGTGGAAGGGTTTTTTAAGTTAACTGAAAGGAGTTTGTATTTGGAATTTGTATTTGATTGATGAGTATAGATAGTTGTAAAGTCTAAGTTTCTAAATTAAGTGAAAAAGAGTTTGTATTTGATTGATGAGTATAGACAGTTTGTATTTGGAATTTGTATTTGATCGATGAGTATAGATAGTTGTAAAGTCTAAGTTTCTAAATTAAATGAAAAGAGTTTGTATTTGATTGATGAGTATAGACAGTTGTAAAGTTTGAGAAAAAATCATTTTTCAAAGAGTGAGTTTGTATTTGATTGATGAGTATAGACATTTGTAAACTCTGAGCAGAGCAACAACACAAGATTTCAATGCCTTAGCGTGGAAAACGACGCCAACTTCCAAAGCATTGAAGTTATTGAGGGGGTAGACATTTTTTGCAACCTAAGGGTCGAGACTCCAAAGGGAAAGGAAAACTCTAGTAATTTGTTTCAGTTTATTATTAACGTGTTATAATATCACTTTCCCTCGTTCCTGGGGTGGAAAACAACACAAGCTTTCAATGCCTTAGCGTGGAAAACGACACCAACTTCCAAAGCATTGAAGTTATTGAGGTGGGGGGAAGGACATTTTTTTGCAACCGAAGGGTCCAAACTCTAAAGGGAAAGGAAAACTCTAATAATTTGTTTCAGATTATTATTAACCTGTTATAATATCATTTTCTGACCATTTCTAGAATTTGGGTGAGTTTGTTTTGCAGGTTTCAGAACCAGAGAAAACACGAGCATACCATGAATCGGTCATGCAATCATTTGAATAAAATATATCAGCGATACAAACCAATCACCCTTATCATCATTGAGTGGTTCATGTTCTCAATATATGACCACTTGAAAGCCTTCTCGTTTCTTATTGAAGGTGTGCATTATACATTCAATGGATTGGGTGTAAAGACTACCATATTTCACTCCTATCGGATTGTACTGCATAAATAGCATCAGGTTCCAAAGCATTGAAGTCACTGAGGTTGGGGAAGGACAATTTTTGCAACCAATGGGTCCAGACTCCAAAGCATTGAAGACACGAAGGTCGGGGAAGGAGAGTTCTAATAATGTGTTTCAGTGTATTATTAATATGTCATAATATCATTTTCTCACCATTTCTAGAACTTGGGTAGGTTTGTTTGCAAGTTTTAGAACCAAAGTAAACATGAGCATACCTTGAATTGGTATTATTAATGTGTCATAATATAATTTTCTCACCATTTCTAGAATTTGGGTAGGTTTGTTTGCAAGTTTTAGAACCAAAGTAAACATGAGCATAGCATGAATCGGTCAAGCAATCATTTGAATAAAAAATATCAGCGATACAAACAACAGACCCTTATCATCATTCAGTGGTTCATGTTCGACCATGCATACCATAAATGCATGATAAGGTTTCTGTTTTCAAAGACAAATGTCTTCATGATAATATTGAACCTTTGGATGTAATTGAGTGTTGTATGACCATGTCTTTACTCTGCCGTGCTTTTCTTACAAACCTTTGAATGTGCATTATACATTCAATAGACTAGGTCTAAAGACTACAATATTTCTCACTGCTTTGAAGATTCCTATCGGATATTTCTTTCCTTCTGACTCTATTGATGAAGGAGAACACGGCTTTCGGTAAGTTTTCCTTGCAATGGTTAGTTGTTATTCTGGGTATCGTATCTATGAGCTATCATATAATTATGAAGAGTAAGAGGTGGTTGAAAAGCAGTTCATATTAAAAATTGAGAGGCATTGGAAAAAAATAGGTACAGAAGCAGGTTGGATCACAATTGTTCCCTCCTTGGAGGACTCAAAATGTACACCTTAGCTGCACAAGTACGAAGGTAGTTTCGTGGAAATGGACCCCAACTCTATCATGCTTCATGAATACATGGATGCACGGTGGTACATGTATTCCTATGAAAGTCTGGAATAATAAAAAAATTCCAGCAATGKAGTAGTTTTATAGCATTTTATATTAATACTCTAGCTTTAACACTATTYCATCGACTTGTTGATATACAGGGAAACACATAATTGAGTGGGTATAGAACAGGAAATTGATTGAAGAACTGGAAACTGGGCAGATTTATTTCGTTCCCGAGGGCGCACCGTTCTAWGCGATTAACACTTACAAAAAAMCAGATCCTTCGTATCATCAGTCTATTTACCAGATCCTTCGTATCATCAGTCTATTGTACAATTATAATCCTACGAGTCTCGATCGACATCATGAGGTCGATGAACAAGCTAGATTAGATGAGTAAATCATAACATTCTCTAAGTACTTTGGAGTGTACTTTGGGACCAGTCTAATATCACAAATATCATTATGCTCAAATGATCGATGCTCAAATGACGGGCTTAGGAATTTCTGAGCAACTCTGCCACATATTTTTATGCAATTCCATTTTTTTTTGTCAGTTTGAACAAAAGTTTTCTAGAGGAAGTCGCAATGGTCTTTAGGTACCAAGGAATTAAATAAATATGAGGAATCAATCATTGTAAATATATAATTTCATTTTTGAAATAGTGGTCATTTTTATCTATCAAATCTACACTTTTTCTAATGCTTTTTAGTAGCCCTATATTACCTAAGAGAGTTGAGTTAGAGAGCCAATATATTTTCTGAGTTGCTGAGTAGTGGATGCCATTACCAAACGGACTTAGGAAATTTCTACTAGGTCGAATATAGTTGGAATGTGTTAAGGTTTTATGAGCATTATGTAAGTTGAATTTATATGTAATCTTCATATGAGATTACAACCCTTTTAAAGGTCGGATGATTATATTCTTAATTGAAAGAAGAGAACGACATGGAAGTGGAAGTAGATGGTAAAACGAAAGGATAAAACACGGGAAGAGATAGCCTGGCACGTGTTCTATGAAAAAATTACCAACCTCAACAAATGGACAATTGAAAATCATGAAGGTAAACCCTTCAACGTAACAGGTTTTCTCGACGAATGAGGAGTTGGAATAATAATGTCGAAATGCTTAAATTAAATTAGTATTCTGTTAGATTGTTAGGCTGAGGAGTAGTTCAAGTTCCCAGCAAAGGAGGGAGTCCCAGGCTCAAAAGTCTATTCCAAGAGATCCAAGAGATCCGTTGAGATCCTATTTCTTAGGAGTTTGTTAACACCTCACAGAGCTTATAGCTTATATAATGTAACCTTATTTCATAATAATCGGATGAGTAGTGTTCCGTTCTGCATTGGTAGTGTTCTATTTTGGTATTAGAGCCTCGTGTAAAGAGTGTTGAGCTATGAGAGCAGGTGCTGAGCTGTGAGAATAGTAAGCTTCCATCATTGATCTCCATTGAAGGAGTGTTGGGAGTGATAATCGCTGCAGAGGAGCTGACTGTTGTGGAGTGAACCCAAGCTATTCGTTGTCTGTAATCACTCATTGACTACCACCTGAGATCATGTGAAGGAAGCCCAACTTGACTAGATGTCGTTGTTGAGTGCAACCTAAGGCTAGAGGAGCCTGCGTTGCTAGAGGGAGAACCAGATCGTTGGTCGACTTGAATTAAGGGAGCTGTTAGTGAGCTCTAGTGGAATTAAATTCACCGAGGCACACTAATTTGTTTTTGCTGGGCGCATTTGTTATTTCTGTTTTCTATCAAATCGCCAGAGAAAAGAGGTATTTTCTCAAACATGGGTATTTTTTTATTGAATCTGTCCTTCAGCAGCTATGACCAATTCCTTTCCCGAAAATTATCTGAATGAAGCTTCCAATCTTGACGGGGACAATTATCTTGACTGGAGATTCAAGATATTAACTATGCTTGAAGAACTGAATGTCAGGACTATAGTAAGAGGAGATGAATCCAAACCAACAGGTGCTACTCTTGCAGACTGGGAGAAACAAGAAACTAAGGAAAAAGTGTTGTTGCGGATGTCTATCAAAGACAACATAATCCCACACATCAGAGATTGTAAAAGTTCCAAGGAGACATGGGACATCTTGAAAGGTTTGTATGAAACTACAAACTCCAATAGAATTTTGTTTCTAAAGACTAAGTTATTGTCCATAAAAATGGCTACAAATGAGAATATCACCAGCTATGTTTCCCGTATTAAGGATTTATGTGATGAGTTAAGTGCAATTGTTGATATTGTTTCAAATACTGACATGGTAACTATTATATTAAAAGGATTAATCAGAAATTATTATGTATTTATTTCAAGTCTAGGAGGTAGAGCAAAGCCCCCTACATTTATTGAGTTAACAGGGATTCTTCTACAAGAGGAAGAATGAATGAAGGTGTTTGAGATGGACTCTCACACTCCAGAATTAGCATTGATGGCCAAAGGAAAACAACCATACCAGAGCAAGACATGGGACAGAAACAAAACAATCAAGTTTCAGCCAAGAAACAGAGGTATGACTCATTCAAAATCTGATTCTCATGATAAGAAAAATGATGGTTGTTTTTACTGTGGGAAACCTGGTCATCATGCTAAAGACTGTTATGAAAGGAAAGCTGATGAATCCAAGCAAAAGTTTAGAAAACATAATGGAAATTATGTCACAACTGAAACATCCACCAATGAAAGTTTTCAGACTTTAAAGTTGTTTATTTCAGAAGTTGCATTGTCTGCAAAAACTGATGATGAAAATGCATGGTTTATAGATTCAGGTGCCTCAACCCATATGTCTTGTGTCAAAGAGTGGTTTGATGAATATCGTGAGATTAAAGATGAAACACACATATATTTAGGAGATAATAGATCTCTCAAGATTCAGGTTTATGGAAAAATATGTGTGAATTTACCTAATGTCCAAAAGAGATAGATTCATGATGTGTTGTATGTTCCAGTCATCAAAAAGAATTTGATTTGCGTTTTAGCAATAACTGATAAAAATCTGAAAATATAATTTATGCAGTATCATTGTCTTGTAAAGGATATTCATAATCATTATAAAATCATAGCCACAGGGACAAGAATTGGAACACTGTATAAGCTTGAAGTCACAAAGTCCAATCATCATGCATTGACATCTACTACAATGACAATTGAAGAGCTATGGCATCGCAGGTATGGACATCTTAACCCAAATGACTTAGTGCTACTTCAAAAGAAATTAATGGTTGAAGGGCTTCCTGTTTTGAAACATTAGCATATAAAATGTGAAGCTTGTGCACTAGGTAAATAGCATAGGGAAGAATTTCCAGTGCATAAAGAGAAGAAATAGAGAGAGATAATTGAATTAATACATATTGATGTCTGTGGTCCCATGCAAACCTTATCACTTGGTGGTACGAGGTATTTTTTGATATTTGTTGATGACAAATCACAATTTACTTGGGTTTATTTCATAAGGAAAAAATGTGATGTATTCGAATATTTTAATGAATTTAAAACTATGGTGGAAAAGTAGACATGTAAATACATCAAGATACTCATATTTGATCAAGGTAGAGAATATACCTCATGAGCCTTTGAAAGCTACTGCAAAAACAATGCGATCATTCAGCAATTCACAGTGCTTTCTACACCATAGCAAAACGGTGTAGTTGAAAGGAAGAACAAGACATTAGTGGAATGTGCTCGCAACATGTTAGAAGGTAAAGATATCTCTAATGGTTTTTGGGCAGAAGCCATTAACACAGTTGTTTACTTAAAGAATAGAAGTCCAACTAAGATTCTAGATTCAAAAACACCTTTTGAAGTTCTCTATGGTTATAAACCTGAGGTTGGTCATTTAAAAATATTTGGTTCAAAGGCATTTGCTCATATTCCCAAAGATGAGAGAAGAAAACTAGATGCAAAATCTGTAAAGTGTACTTTTCTTGATTATTATGATGATCATAAGGCATACCAACTATTTGATCTTAATTCACATAAGATCACAGCAAGTAGAGATGTGATTTTTCATGAGACTTCAAATGAAGAAGCAAGTAAGTATGCTGTCTGGAATACTCCTTCTGACAATGATGTTCATGTGAAAATTGATATAGATGATGAACAGGAACAAGAAAAGGAATAGGTACAAAAACAAGGTGAAAGCAGTGAAGATACTCCAAACACTCCTACACCTCAAAAAAGAACAAGTGAAAGTGAAGATAACGGTGGACCACTGAGGAAGTCTACACGAACAATTCAGATATCCTCCAGGTATAAATATTATGCATTGATGACACAAGTAATGAATGTTCTAGAACCTGTTACTTATGAACAAGCTAAAGATCATAAGGAATGGAAAAATGTAATGAATGAAGAATATGAATCAATAATAAAGAATAAAACATGGGAATTAACAAAACTGCCTAAAAACAAAGTTCTCATAGGATGTAAATGGCTGTATAAAACCAAATTTAATGCAGAAGTGTTGACAAATACAAGGCTAGATTAGTTGCAAAAGGGTATTCACAAAAGGAAGGAATTGATTATGAGGACACTTTTTCACCTGTATCTAAGTTAAATACAATTAGAGTCATGATTGAATTAGCTACACAAACACAATTGGAAAATACATCAGTTAGATGTTAAATCTGTATTTATGAATGGTGATTTAAAAGAAGAAGTTTATTTGGTCCATCTTGAAGGATTTATATAGAAAGGTCAAGAGGATCTTGTGTGTAAACCAAAAAAAATTCTATATGGTTTGAAACAAGCACCTAGATCTTGGTATACTAAGATTGATTCATTCTTTGAACAAAGAGGTTTCGTGAAAAGCAAAAATGATCCTAATTTGTATGTCAAAAAGGATGAAAATGGGAATGTTGCTTTGGTATCTTTATATGTTGATGATTTGATTATAACACGAAGTTATCACTTGATTGAAGATATTAAAATTCAGTTATCATGGATGTTTGAAATGAAAGATCTTGGTGAAATACATTATTGTTGAGGTCTGGAAATATGGAGAGAAGATGGTAAAACAATGGTCACTCAAAATAAATACACAAGGGAAATACTGGAAAAATTCAATATGAATGAATGCAAGGTAGTCTCAACACCTTTAGAACAGAATGCAAAGTTATCTAGTGTTGATGAAATTAAAGAGGAAAATTGTACTCTGCATCGCCAGCTGGTGGGAAGTTTGAACTATCTCACTACTACCAGACCAGATATAGCATATTCAGTCAACATCCTTAGTCAGTTCATGACTAAGCCACTTGAAAGCCACTGGGTAGCTGCAAAGAAAGTGCTTCGATATCTGAAAGGAACTATTAATTTTGGTATTATGTATATTGATAATTATGATGTTGAGTTGACAGGTTACTCTGATTTAGATTGGGCCGAAAAACCTGATGACAAGAAATCAACTTCAGGATATGCATTCAACATTGGTATAGGGGCCGTGTCATGGAGCAGTGTGAAAGAACCAACTATTTATTTATCATCAACAGAAGTTGAATACAAAGCTCTATGTAATGCTACTTGTGAAGCTATTTGGTTAAGGAGAATTCTTGAAGACATTGGCAACAAGCAAATGAAGCCAACTGTTCTCAAATGTGAGAATCAAAGCTCTATTAAATTGGCACACGACCCAATTTATCATGCTAGAACAAAACATATTGAAATCCAACATCATTTTGTAAGAGAAAAGATACAAGAAAAGAAAATTGACTTGACCTACGGTAATACCACTGAGAATGTGGCTGACATCTTTAACAAGCCTCTTGGAAAGATGTGTTTTGAAGAATGTAGAAAACACTTAGGTGTGGTAGAGAATCCATTTCTCCATTAAGAGGAAGAGTTGGAATAATAATGTCGAAATGCTTAAATTAATATTCTGTTAGATTGTTAGGATATGTGTTACTAGAGATCCGTTGAGATCCTACTTCTTAGAAGTTTGTTTAGAGTTCAAAGAGCTTATATAATGTAACCTTATTTCATAATAATCCGATGAGTAGTGTTCGGTTCTACATTGGTAGTGTTCTATTTTGAGGAATAGAAATGAATTTCGGATGGTTTCACTCCAGGGCTGAATACTAATGCATTTCAGATGGTTCCACTCCAGCAATTTATTAAAGTATAGCGGATTTCACTGATATATTTTTTGTTTCCGTTCATCATTGAGAAGGAGTAGCAGGATGCAATATAGGGACAACAAATAGAAGCAAAGACCAACAAAAAAATGTTTAAAGATGCTAGAGCGATGGGGCTTCCATCCAAGATGAAACCACAGAAGCAACCCTACCTCACCATTCTAAAACATGGAGACTACTACAAAACGAGGAAACGAAGGGAACACACAAAGATAGAGACAGAATCAGAACCTAAAGTAGCAGATGATTTGAAACAGAACTCTTCATATTTAATCTGGTCAAAGCAGCAAAGAAGATTTGAGAGTCGGAGCCCTTGGGAAGAACTCTTCATCTTTAATGTCGTTGAAGCAGCAAATGAGTACGCTGTCATTTCAAGGTCAGAATCATTTTCTGTACAGATTACGCTGCCATTTCAATGAAGTCATGTTTTGTACACGATAGATAAATGATAACATACATAATTTGATATATAAATGATAACAAATTAGAGAGTCAAACTGCTTCTACTTGTAATTGTTCTTTTAAATAAAGTGTTTTTGAATCTGGAACAACAAACGTGACATGTATTAATGTGGATTAACTAGAGCGGACAACTTGAATTGGACTAGTTAGTGGTAGATCATTGCAATCAAATTAATATATATTGGTAGTTCTCCGTTATTCTCTTTGTACTGTGATAATGTCATTTTGTGGGCAACAACTAGCAAATATTTAGGGGTAGATTCTTAAGAATGCACCCAGTTCTAAGATAAACATGATGACGGAAATGTTTTCATCGATCACATTGGCATGGCTATTCCAAAGAGAAACAAATTGAAAACTTTGCTAATGAAGAATCCTCCTGGGGAAAAGCAGAGAACCCAGACTAAGCTGACAATTAGGTAGGGATATGCAGACTGCATTGAACGACTGCATTTAAGGAGGAATACAAGCAAAGGAGCAAATTGAGCTAGCTATAAGGCCTCATCGGCTTGAAGGATTGATATTCAAAAACGGAAGCACAAGCCACCAACCCCTCTAGAAAAGTTCTTCTAGAAGCCAAATTGTTAATTCTATATAACTCTTACCCTTCTCTACTTGCACATCCGCAACTTTCGATTTAAGGAGCGCAAGAAAACAAGAAAGATTAGCAAGCAGGTGGTCGGATAGTAGAAAGTAGAACTCAGTCCCCCATGAACCATCTTTTAACTGATTTTTCAAAATCCATTCAACTGTTTGGGGAAATTGCGGGCAAGCAGAGCCATCAATGGAGGGTCCCTACCCATGTTGTGTCATAAGAATATGGAGTCATCATTAATTATCCACCTCCAATCGCACCACCAAGCACCACCTTAATATGTCTAATAAGTGTCTCTGCACATTCTGTAACTATAATCCTGTTCAATTAACACAAGCCATCAATGTTAGAATATATGTATAATTTGTTTGATGAGAAATGAAAAGCAAAAAATATGGTCAGGAAACTTGAACATAAAAATTATGGAATGAATTGAAATCAAAAGAACAATTTTCTGACATGAGCGTAAGGTGAACATAAAAATTATGGAATGAATTGAAATCAATAGAACAATTTTCTGACATGAGTGTAAGGTGATTTAAGAGAATGCACAAAATCATAACCCCATATATTACTAGCACAGCCACAATTGTGGCTGATGAACGCCAAAAGGCGTATTTAATTTATTAAACCTAGCATAAACCCAATTAGGGTTTGTAAATAAAATCTGCTATATTATTTAATTTACTAAACCTAATTTTAGCATAAACAGTTTATTGTGGCTGTGCGTTTATTTCGGTTGTGCTAGGATGGGTGATTTCAGTTAGACAAAGCGAGGTTTGGACGGTGAACATGGCCATCACAGGTGATAGCTCCGTTGTGGACATTTAGACAGTGGCGCTTCACGACATAGGGCATCTGATTGGGTTGGACCATTCCATGGTTCATAGCTCCGTCATGTTTCCCCATCTTGAAAGCAGAAAATTAAATCGTCAGCTGACCGAGAGACCATGAAATAAAAAAAAAACACTAAATATTGAAGGACCAACCATCATAGCAAACGAAAACACCATAAATATGGCCCATGAAAACCCCCCGACACCATTAGAGGCCATCAGAAGGTGTTGCAGGTTTTCGAAATTCTATTCCTGCCTCATTAAATGGGCTAAGTAGTAGTATATACCTATAGTTACAACTAGTATATACACATAACCTAACTTTACGAGGTTAAAATTATTTAATTTATCCATAAGAAATATTGTTGCATAAACTCATTATATTTAGATCTAGCTTGGAAGGACTTGAACAATTATAATAATGTACTTATCTAAATTAAGAAAACTTATCCAATCCAGAGAACAAAATTTATTTCTTTGCTAAGGGGCAGCTGGTGTGCGAGGTAAACAACTGTTTTCTACTGTGGTATACCACTGTTTCAGGAATCGCAATAACCGGTCCGGTGAATCATGATGTTACAGTTACTCCGAAACATATATAATTCAAAATAAATATATAAAAACATATATAACCATGAATGGCCACAAAAATGATTGTTGTGGTTGATCGTATGACCATCATCAGCCACAATTATAACCCGAAACTCAAGCCAAGCGTGGCCACGGTTCACAACATAGGCCAAACGTGGCCACTGTTCACATCCTAGCAGTTATACGTGTAATCCATCTGAGGTAGTGCCTGCTACTCATTCACTAAACGTGGCAATAAAATCTTGTATAGATATTAATTCTTGTTAATCATTTTAACGTGCCAATCATATGGCCTTACAGTAATTTCTTAATATGATTACGTAAATGTGAAAAAGTAAACATGTTAACGCATGCATTCATAAATGCAAGGAAGTTATGAATAATAAATCTCATTTATTGATTTGGGAGGACGACTAAGAATATGCAAGCATCTTCAATTCTTGACCATAAGATTAAGATTTAAAGTTAAAAGATCATTAAATGTGCCCATGGTCAATAAGTGTACGTCTTTTGGCGTAAATATGAAGATTGGTCGTCCTACAAACTAAATTGTTACTGGAAAAACCACAAAGCACAACAAAAGTTGTTTCCGATTCAACAAAAACGCTAGCCATTTGAAATTCTTCGAAGTGGCTAATACTAGTTATATGAAGGATTGTAATGGAAAATAAATTTCTTGATCAAATGGCTTGGCTGGTAGACAGACTGATATGAACTTGGTAGACAACTTTAGTGTTATGTAGTGCATGAGTGGAAGCATAAGTTTCCCCTCCAACAAAGTTCTTCTCCTTGATTTAGTTACCATTCAACTTTCAACAATTTTATTCAGCTGCAAAATCTGCTTAAACTGCAGAGAAAGAACCTGAAAGGAAGCTTGGATGCTCGCTACCACGCTCTCGAGTTGAAGTGTGCAAATTCTAATTAAACTGTAGAGAAATAACATGAAAGGAAGCTTGGCTTCTGCCTACCACGCTCTCTAGTTGAAGTGTACTTTCTGTTTCAAGTAGCAAGGAGATGCAACACATGGCGGACGTGCCAACAACCACGCTCTCCAGTTGAAGTGTACTCTCCAGTTCAAGTAGCAAGTCGGTGCAACACATGGTGGACATGCCAGCAGCCACACATTGGCAACTTGTAACAAACTTACTTATTTATAGTAAGTGATATAAGTGCATTACATAAAAAAAATTGTAACAACTAATGTTAGACTAGCACAGCCGCTAACTCGTGGCTGGTGAACGTCGAAAGGCTGCTTACAGCTGTTAAATTTTCGATTGGCGATCGCTGCTGATGTCAGCACAAAAAAGAAGTTACTTTAATATTTTTTAATCAGGTAGAGGTGGCGATAAGTTAGTGAACACAATAATTTTTAAACATGATTAGGTAAATGTAAAAAAGTAAACATATAAACAAATGTCTTTATAACAGCTCGAAAGTTAATGGATGAAATCAGAGCCATTCATTTATTGTGACGACTAAGAATATTCTAGGCATATTTAATCTCGTCCATAGAAAACGTATTAAAAACTAAACGACTAAGAATATTCTAGGCATATTTAATCTCGTCCATAGAAAACGTATTAAAAACTAAAAAACTATTAAATGTGCCCATTATCAATAAGTATATGCCTTTCTGAGTAAAAATTAATAGCATTAGTAGAATCTTCAGTTCAGTATATCAGGTATTTTAATATTCCCTAACTTAAACATTTGCAAAGCACGGATATAATTTGCTTTTGCGTAGGAAAGGCCAAAGAAGACGTCAAATTCCTTCATTAGTTAAAACAGTTGTTGTAAGAACCTCATAGGTGTATAAAAAGTGTTCGATGTTAAAAGTTTGGGTAAAATGTATTGTTTTACGTGCAAAACTATTGAAAAACGGAAAACATTTGACAATAGTCCCAAGTCCATGTTACCTTTTGCAGGGACTAAGCTTAGTTTAATTCAATTGGGGCATAATTCAAGTGGGTTGATAAGTTAGGAATTTTTTTTTAATGAATTATAAGGGGGCAAAGTTTACATGTAATGATGTCATAAATTGTTTTTTTTTAATCAATTGGGTTATAAGATGTTATAAGGACATCATAAGGTGTTATAAGGTTTCTTGTTATATTGTAATAGAGTTATATAGTGCATTATTTTGTAATTGGAGTTATAAGGTGTATGGGATTATTTTAAAAGTTATAAGGGTGCTTGTAATTATTTTCATTATTCATAGGTATTATAAGGATGTCATTTTGTAAAATGAGTAATAAGGATTTGAGTTATAATGATTTTATATAAGTTATAAGAGCACTTTCAAAATTGTATTTGGAGTTATAAGGTGTATTAAGGGGTTGTGGATTAAGGATTTATAAAGTGTTGATGTTTTTCTTTCCTTCTAGATCCACTTAAAATTGATTAAGGATGTTTCGTATGTAGTTTGGTTTATATTGAGGTCTTAAAGAGGTATTATGCATATTTGAAGCACTTAAAAATGACAGGAATTGAAAAAATGTTTAATATGCTCTACACATTGATTAGCAAGAATCTGGAATCTACAATTTATTTATTTTTGTAAGTAAGAAGTTTTATATATAAGGGGGCTTCAAAAAGCCAAGTCAGAGGTACAAAAATTAGATAGTAGCCGTACTGTAGTTACTGAACTTCCCCAATAGAGGGGAAACCAGTCCAGTCAGTCAGGTAAATCAATCATTGATAATTTAACGGTCTTATATAGAAAAACTAAGCTGACTGGAATGCAACTAAAAAACAAAACCTGTTAAAAAGTAAAGAACCCCTGTGGGCTCAAACACTTGGAAAATAACCTGGCCAGGTGGAAAGAATGGCCTCGTACCAAGGTTCCTCTTCGACTGGAGAGGTGTCCTGTAGCACATGTTGTACTGTAGCCTTCTCCACATCTGTGTCCTCATGCTCGGCCTGCTCCACAACAATCTCTACGAAACGTTGCGTCTGGGTGTTTCCTTCGCTGGTCTCTACATGGGGTTTCTCTGTTGAAGCCGCGCCTGCTGGGTCAGGGGGGAAAGCATCTTGGAGGGAGGAAAGGATGTGAAGGAGGTTTGTGACCTTTCCATCCGTGGTCTACAGACGGAATTGGAGGTCCTCCACCCCTGACGAAGTTCAAAGACCAGACCATAGAGAATAGTGAAACTTTCTTTCAGCTGCAAGTCAAAGAAGGAGTCAAAATACTGGTTCACGTTGTTTCGGGCCCTTCGAATTGGAGGTGGCTCCCCCATGGTTGGCCTTGATGAGCCAGCTACTGGTGCGTGGGAAGGCTCGAAAGTTATGGAAATTGGAGGGACGAGAAGGTATCGTGAAGAGGAGCCCGGTGAGTTGTCAATGATGGCTAAGCAATCAAATCGGGAGAAAGGCGAGGTGGAGGAGGCGAGAGGTGTTGGCTCAGGCTGGAGAGGCAGTGAGGAGATTATGGAAGGTGAACCAGGGGGCGAGACAGAGGGTCGGGGCCGGAAAGGATTCCATGGAGAGCCTCTTCGTGGTTGTCCCCTTTGATGCAGCATGAGTTTCGTCGAATGAATGTAGAAGAAGACCAAGTGCACCAGGCGGAGGTAGAGAGCCTGGAGGTGGGCAAGGGCTATAATCAACATGAAGGTCCAGATTGAACTAGGCTAGGGCAGCGGAGGGAGGAGAAATTCGGTCCATGAGCGAAGGCGAGAAGCTAACACAAACAACAAATCCATAGAGTAATTCATGAACGAGACGGATGCAGCAGAATTAAAGCCGCTGCAACGACGGGGTGGTGGATGATGGCACGAGCTCATCACATGGCTCCTTGCCTCGTTGGCCTACCCGTTCTTCCTCCTCGCGCCAGTTGGCTTTCACTAGCACCCCATTCAGGGGCTGGAATCTAAAATTTTAATTCAAAAAGGAACTCTCATTAATGTTCTTACTTGTTTTCACATACTTCACAAAAAGGTACATCTACTCCAAGAAAAAAAAAAATGACTGGGCAGTTGACGTCATTTAATGATGGCCCCAATTAACAAGAAAACAAAGTTATGGAACAAGAAAACAAACCTGTGCTTGTTGATTGTGAGTTACTGTCTTTCTCCTTTGATGAAGTCAATGTTGCCTTGATTGATGCCATTGAAAACAAAGTGGATAATTTGAATGGTCATCATGACAACCAAGTTGACAATATAAATAATTTTGTTAGACACTGTGAGGAATTACCGTTTAAATGAAAAATATGTGGCTTAGGATACAACAAGGTTCATGATAATTGTTTTATTCTTAATTTTTGCAAACATATTTTTTTTGTAAGTGGAGGTTTTTTGAATGATGATCGAAAGACAAAGATTGAGGATATTGGTCAGGAACAGGTACAGGATATTGTTGGTTATCAGAATGATGATGATGATATGGATGTTGATATAGTTAAGAATGATCATTATGTTTATGTAGTTGTTGAGGATGATAATGTTGTTGCAAGTATTACAAATTTTGATGAGGATTCTATTGTTAAGGATATTGATGATAATATAGGTATTGAGTTGAAAAAATAACTTATACTGTGTCGACACTATCACGAAGTTGGTCATGTTGAGTTATACTATTTTGATCTCCACCCATGTTCTTTTTGTCGGAAGAAAAACCATGTCTCGGAGAGGTGCTGGAAGGAACTAAAGATTTAGAGGAAACATGTAAATTTTGAATGGTTAGGGACTTCACATTAGCATTTGGAAGCTAAGTTACTGCAACAATATTATCCATTCATTTATTCACAGGTACAACCATACTTGATTGGAGATATTTCTACACTTGAGGGACATGAATGATTTTCAAGATTGGATGATGCAGGGCATGATCGGGGCCTAGTTGATGTAATCTTTTGATTTGAATATAGAGTCTCCAGACTCAGCTCGAAGATGGTTTGATTACCCTTTTCCAATTTAAAGGAGGTATATCTCTTTATCATGACTTCACACTTTTCAGTTGACATGGGGGAAATATTGATATTTCAGACTTAAGTTTCAAAGTTTGACTTACAGGAAGTGTAACTTATGGGATTACAGTTTATGATAATTGATTATGGATTCATGATCCGGGAATGTAGAGGAGTTTATGATTTTAGGATGATGGATGATCAAGGATTGTTTCAGGACATGATGTTTTTTTCCTTATTGGATGATCGATGAATCAGTTTGACCTTCAGAGGATTTTTGCGCTGAAATAGTTCAACACTTGTCATTTTGGATGGATGACTTGCCACATTTTTTGGCATTTGGTGGATTGTCCAACATGTTTGTTGCGCAATTGGGTTCAGCATTACAACAACGCCAAAAGGTTACAAATCTGATCTGATCTTGTTCTACCAGATATATAGAACCCAACAAAAGAAACGACATTGAAATCAGATGACCGTAGCTCCCAAAAATAGCCTGCAAAGGTGCGCTCGTCAATAGCTTCCCTGCATAGCAATGGGTTTGTCTTGTAAAATATTCAACATAATATTTCTATGAATGTCGTTCCATGGCATCAAGAAGGATTGATTTATATAGATCTAAAGTTGGTAACCATATCCCAACTTCCCCCCAAGATTTGGCCTAAAAAATGGCCCAATATCCCCCAAAAAGGGCCAAAATTATCCAAATCTGCTAAATAAAACAATAAAAATCACTATAATAAAGTTTAATAACCACTAATGGGTAAATATGGAGGTTTATCACATCTGTCTTGGGCATACACTCCTAAAAAACAGTCAGATGGCATAATATGGCCAAGCACCATCCCCCTAGGGGCTGCACGTTAGCCCTTACCTAGCAAGCACTGGTCACATGTCAATATGTAATAGGACCGATTCCCAAACAATGCATCTAACCTATGGTCATTACCCCCGAGTCATATGGTATAGGTTCACGTCGGTGGTTAATCCTGAATCCCATGGCTACTGCGCCCGTGGCTTATCTATATAGTGGAGCATCGAGGTGTGGTTGTATGAGGTAGCAGACATAACTATGGGCTAGGGCTAGGCCCCAACCCTTTTATACCTCTGCTGACAACATACTCTCACTTTAAATAGGTTAATGTGGATTTGTTATAAAAAGTCCTATGGTGGTGTGTTGGTAACCAACCCACCCAACGCGCTCCCCTAACCATAGGTCTTGTAGTCGAATCCACTAGAGTGAAACATTCATTTTAAACATGCCAACGAATGATGGGTACCACATGGCACCATGCCATTTTTCGAAAACCTTCTATGCGTCAACCTCCCAATGGTCCACTTGTCCATTAAGAAGTCAACCCAATCACTGCCAATTGTACCTTCCACATACCTTCCATGTAAGCAGTAAATGTGTGCCATGTGTCACTCTTACAATGGTGACACATGTCACTCTTGGATTGGTCCACCTGTCCGTCCATGTCAGCATCCATATGCCCAGTCAACTTGCCACGTCAGTTGTATGAACCCTGCCACATCATCGCCAACTGCGCCTACCATATCATTTGTATGGTCATACAACATGTATAGTCAGCTTCCACGTGGCATTGTACATAATGTACAGATTGTACAATCATCATTTTGTTTTTGTGTGTTTGTAAAAATGAATAGATCTC
Organism: Picea glauca; assembly: GCA_000966675.3. NCBI lineage: Eukaryota > Viridiplantae > Streptophyta > Pinopsida > Pinales > Pinaceae > Picea > Picea glauca. The sequence continues at coordinate 66,385 of JZKD02S1763809.1, forward strand.
CATATCAGGAGCATATGATGTATGTTTGAGCCTGTTCAAGTTTCATTAGGTTCGTATCGATGAGGCATAAGCACACGTCCTTTTTGAATCCTTTCTGAGAAATTTTATTTTTAGGCCTTTCTAAGCCCCATCAAGCTCCTGGATCCAAATCTAGACCACTAAAGTATTTCAAAACATGTTCTTAGAGAATTAATTATCCTTTTTCTATATTGAAACCGAGAAATTTGATCTCATTTTTCCCAATTTCCATTTTGGTCTTTGAGAAAACCAGATCATGCCTGAACACTAGATCATAAAACTGTTGCAAGTGTTTGAGGTGTTCTTGGAGATTCATTGAACATACCAGGATATCATCAATATAAATAATTATCCATGGATACTCTTTGAATATGTATTCCATTCTTTTTTGGAATTATTTAGGAGCGTTCTTGAGGCCAAAAGGAATTACTTTCCACTAATAATGACCATGGGGCACAACAAAAGAAATTTTATGTCTATCCTCTAGGACTAGACCTATTTGATAGAATCCTGATTTTAAATCAAATTTACTAAATACAACCTTCCCTTTTATTCTCTGTAATAATGAGGTTTTATTTGGAAGAGGATACATGATGTTTTGAATAACTTTGTTTAGTAGTTTGAAGTTGACTACGAACCTCGTCTTTCCTCCCTTTTGCTCAAAGTGCTTGTTGACATAAAAACCTCTGCAATCCCATGCACTCTTTGATGGTTCTATCAATCCGTTATAAAGGAGATCATTAATTTATTTTTGGAAAGTCTAGATCTCTGTTGCACTCATCAAGTTTGTTGATGCCTTTTGTGGAGTAATCATATGGAAGAGACACAAAATATTTCTCCATGTGCCAGAAGAAATTAGGGGATTTTGAAGTGCAATATGTGATGATTTTTTCTAAAATATATTTCAGCATTTTTTCTACATGTATCTATGCATAACATATGCTCCTTTCTGTTTTTTGTAAGTCTCTTGATGATGGGGCTTGTTCAAATACCTTTTTTTGTTTGTTTCCTCTACTTCTAGATTTTCCTTTAGTAACCAAAGGAGTTTCGATATTTGTCCCATTTAAATAGAATTCAAACATATTTTATTTCTTGTTTATTGTCGTGAGATCTATAAGTTAAATGAATTCTATAGCTAACACACAATCATCATTAATATGGTTCACATAGTGAAAAAAAAAATTGAAAGACTACTTACCAATTTTTAATGGGAAGTTTTCCACTTGGCCCTGTATGGGTACTTTTGAACCATCTATGGCCTTTCATGTCATGGTAGGTATTTCCCAATAAAAATATGGAATTGCATTCTTAGTTAGGTGGAAAAAATGTGATATTCATGTAGAACTTACTTCCTCCAAATGATAGTGATGAAGGACTTGGCTTTACCTCTTTTGGAGAACTGGGTTTTGAATCTTCTTTTTCAAAAGAACTAGAAGAATCATCAGAACTTTATATCCTCTTTTCCTCATATTTTTTTTCCTATATCCCTTTGGTGTAGTGAATTCATCTCCATACACTATAGATAATTCTTCTTCTGATTAATTATTTCTCTCACTTCTTAGTTCTTCAATGGAGAGCTTGATTTTCTTAATGTTTTCTAGAGTAATTTTCAACATTTGTTGTTTCTCTTTCAACTGGAGTTTAAGCAACTTTTCTCTATATTTTCTAAAACTTTGTCTGTCATTGTGTTGATCTGGAAAATCAAAATACATGTTTGTCAGGGCATATTTACTAGATGATGTATTACCAAATAGGACTTTAACTAGATCTTTACCATGAATGGAAAAATACCTTAGTAGATCAACCTTTTCTTTTCTTATATTTTCAGTGATTGTATATTTCTAAGTTGGGGTAATTTCAAGAAACCAATCAATCTCTTTTCAAGATCTAATCTCTGCATACTTGAGAACATGCATAAATCAAATGTGGGTTTCTCACACTCCCAATTTAGTGTCTATGAATCACTAAATTCAGAAGAAGAGGATAGAATTTGAATCATCTCGTAAAAATTCAGATGCATCTAGAAAAATGGAATTTCCATCAAGTTCTTCATTAGGATCACAATAAAATAAATCCCACCACTTGGGATCAAGCTCCTCTACAAAGAGTGCATAAACTTTTAGCTTGTTTTTATTTCTAGGTCATTGATGTGCCCAATGGCCTTTATGCTTACAATTGAAGAAATTTGAGTCCTTGGTATGATTTTTTCTTTTCTTAAGATACATAATTTTCTTATAAGATTTGTATTTGTACTTCTTTTTCTTGGGCCAAGGATGGCCAGGATTGAATCTGGACCTGAAATAATGAAATTTCTTTCCTTTGGATTTGTAGGAGAAATCTGTCTTTTCAAACTAATGTGCTAAATTATGAGCACCACATCCCCATTATACCATCAGACATACATATTTATATAAAGAAGAGGTGAACATATTATCAAATATCTTAAAATATTTTGTTACCCTTTTTTCTAGATAATGTTCTTGAATTACAATTTTGATACGATGATTTGTCAATGCTAAAGTCATCCCTTCCATAGTAATATTTATATATTGGAAGTATTCTTATACAACATCTAGTAAGGCACTACGAAAACTTCTGACATAATACTTAATGTATGCAGGATCTACAAATTTTCCCGATTCAGTTATTAATTTTTGCATATAACAAAAATATTTCTCATGGTGGCTTAGATCAGATAGTCTCTAGGACATGAATAATGAAACAACATGTTCAACATTTGTTGCAACTTCTATACCATAAAATAGGGTGGTAAAGTCTTGAAATACTACTTCATCTGCTTTATTTTCCTTTAACATATAATCGTTGGCTTGCTGGGAAATCCATCTCCACCAAGTTGTAGTGTGGCCAGTAAACCCATTGATTATTTTAGAGGCCATATATTTTGGTGTCAAGGCAGAATCTTCTGCCTTTTTGGTAGTGGAACAATTGATCAATCACTGGATTGTATATTTTGTTTCATCCCTTGCTTGACAACTAAAATTGATCACTGGGTGATCAGGCATTGAAGAGATTATTTTGTTCATCCGATGAATGTTGAAAGAATAGAAATTATTTTTTTGGGATGACAATGGAAGGGGGATATCTCCTTGTTCATATTTGAAAGTCATCATCTAGAGATATTTTTCTTTTTGATGTAATGCATAAGACCATGCTATTGTATCAAAAAATTATTCTACAATACTTTGAAAAATTCTGGCATATTCTCCAAAATCCCATTCTAGTGTCAGATCTTTTGCATGAAACATTCCAAAGGATTTGTTTCTTTTATGATTTAAAGTATCTCCTTTATCTATAAAGATATAAGGTTGTACAATGTTGGGATTTCTAGCAGGCTTCTAAGAGCTCTTATTAACCTCATTTATTTTATGCAATAAGGTGTCCAGAAGGTCAAGGCTTGCTTCTATTTTGGCCATAGAGTTTTTAAACTATGAGGTGTCTGTCAATACATGTGTGAGGATTTATATCTTTTTAGAAATGATTCATATTTCTTCTTTGTGTGACTCTGCATATTTCCTTTCTTTGAGCAATTCTCTATGAAAATCGTCTATATTGTTTCCTATCAACTAAGATTAGAAATTTGCATAGTTTAGAAGCTTTCATTCATCGGATACAAAATCGGATATTGCTGAAGATATTATCGATAAATATTATCATTTAGTTTTAAGATCTTCAGAATATTTTATGAATGGAACTTTCAGGAGATTCCTTCCTGGGAGATAAGTTTATTCTCCACTTGGAAATATCTTTATGCTTCCTATTCCTTCTCTATGAACTGAAAACATGAAAATATCATCACTAGGGACTTATGTTATCAAAAATATGTGACCTTGGAGATTATTAATTTTTTCTAGGCAAGCCAGGAATTCAAGGTGTTTCCCTATATGTTTGTGTGATATTTTCATACTGGATGAAGAAGATATAGTAGTCTAGTTACATGTGTGCTTCATCTCAGATGAAGAAGGATTCAGTTCTAGAAGTTTTAAGGACAATGGCCTATGGAATCTAGACAAAGGAACTAGTTTCTTAATTAAGTATTCTATATGGGAAATCATTTGGATTTTAAGGTTGTTATACTTATTTTTCCAGACAATGAGATATTTTATCCGATTCCAGTCAAATGTAATAGGATGAACTTGATTGGATTTTTCCTTCTCTAGCACGTTATGCAAGCGCGAAGTTTTTTGGATACTTTTATGTAAAGGAGGAAGAGTGTCACTCCCAAAACGAATAACTAGGAGAGAATTGAGTTGAATGATTCATGAATTGACTAACATATCAAATCCTAAAGGGATAATATAATATTTTAGGAGTTCATATATGTAAGGATCAAAGAGTGAGGCATAGTATTTAGGAAAAAAAGATGCAAAGGCGGGGCCATTAGAAAGAGGCACAGAAAATCCACCAACTAAAGGATCGTATAATTTATTATGTAGGATATCAAATACATAGACAAGGGAAGATAGTGGAAGATATGGTATGACTAAATGATTTAAACCAAACTTGATTTCACCTATATGAGTGTAAGAATATCCTTGTCTTTTCTCCCAGTCAATCATATCTCTATCTATTAAGGTAAAGTTTAATGGATCTTAATGAGCAGAGAAGGGAATGTCAATAGAGTGGGATTTGATAAATGAATGAGACAAGTAATTACACAACTTTAATTTATACACATCTTGTGGATGGATAGGAGGAAGTTCCCAATGTTCTGAAGAATTTGGCTAATAAATGGAGATTAAATTTATGTCGGAACTTGTTCCTAAAAGAATTTATGAAGCTTGTTGTTTTTCTATAGATGTCATGGGAATACTATCTACTGAAGTAGAACATTTTGTGAATTCAATTGTATCCATCAAATGATCCATTAAAATATAATCAACTTAGAGAAAATAACCAGGATAACATGGAATGACCTATGGTCACAGACGCCAATCCTTCGCTTTACATACCTAAATATTTCCTCACATCCCATTGGATTTAAAATATTTCTCATCATTTAACATAAATAACATTCATGCATATAGATAATCAAATGCCATTAAACTCAATAAAATGACGTAGAGATGTTCCATAAATGCTACAACGTGCAAATATTTCATTAAATAAACTATCTCTTACAAACTTGACATAAGCTTGAAGAATGAAGTCCATGTCTGTAATATCAATATGCATGATCGACCTCCAATAGTTTTTACATACAGATTGCTTCATAATGTATCCATACAAGAATGAATTTTATTCTAGAATACACAAACTATCAAGTTAATTTTTATCTCCAAGATCGTCAACAAATGCAAGGAGAGAACATACATAAACTGTATCTATTTACATACTTATGACACAGAGAAATATACTTAGACTCAAACTTGTAGAGCTCTGAATACCAACTCTTGAATGATCAAAGTAGAGGCTCATTCCTTTACTTATAGCATCATTGGCCAGTTAACCGAGAATTAGTAGCTGGCATCTTTATGTCAAAATGAGATTCTTTTCACGAGGGGATATTTCTCATGATTTAACCAGACTAACAAAAGACAAAATATGACTAATATTTGGGGAAAGTGGGGAAAACCACTTTTTATCTCATCCCTTAGTGGTCTTTCAACATATGGGGACCCAAATGAAACCTGACATATAAATACAAAATACAACTAAGATTCGGGGCAAGTGGGGACAACCACTTGTTATATCATCCCTTAGTTGCCTTTCGACATATGGTGAGATGAATTAGTCCTGACGGATACAAAGTGGATTGCTATGTCACCCATGTAACGATATGGCCTATGAAGTAGCCTAAAAACACACAAAGTATAAACTGGAGTATACTGCCACCCACAGAGCATCTCTTGAAGATTTTATAAAATATTGCATGTCAACAAAGTAAAGATACTATGTACAAATTAGGGTCTACAATGCTTCCACACTAATACTCCATGTGATTATTCAAATTATGAATCTCTTCTTCATTCTAGGAGATATCAAAGGCGTATCCATATGGTTCTTGAGATTCAAGTACATATGGTACTCGGAAGAGGAAATAATCTATAAAAGGACCCAAAAAAGACCCACAAAAGACAAAATAAGACTAATATTCGGGGCAAGTGGGGACAACCACTTTTTATATCATCCATTAGTGGTATTTCGACATATGGGACCCGAATCAGACCTTACATATAAAGAAAGAATACAACTAAGATTCAGGGAAAATGACATGGCATGGAAATGACATGGCAATGGCATGCCATGACATGCCTTGGAAAGGAATAACATTGGCATGGAAATGGAATGATATGGAAATGCATGGAAATGGTGTGGCATGGCATGGATTGCAAGGAATTCAAAGGGCATGGAAATGGAATGACATGGAAAGGTTTGATAAAGGAGTGTAAATGGCAATGGAATGCCATGGAATGAATTGGAAAGGAATGAAAATGGCATGGCATGGAATCAATAGGTTTGTGGGATTGGGTTTGGGACGGTCCTTTGTATCCTTGTGTTGTAACCCAAAAATTGGGTAGGAATGTGAAATAAAATCTCATAGATGGTGAAGGGAAAAGAATAATGGTTTCAAATCTCCTTGTTGGAGTTTTGGTAGCATAACATTACTTTATATGGTGTGTCATAAAATGTAACCTCATAACCTTTATTTGTAGATGGAAAATAATACCCATTCTAAGATCTAGTTTCCATGTAAACTCTCTCGTTCTATTGATCAAAATCAATAATTTTAGTGGACATCATGGAAGATTGAATACATGTTATTAATAATTGATGGGTTTAGAAAAATTTACATATACCCACTACACAATCTAAACAAATATGTGCATTAATGATTCCTTGACTAGTCTTTTTGGAATTTATGGAGGGTTACACATAAATCAAATGATTTTATATCTATCATGCATAGAAAGAGGGGAATAATGTCTGTTCCCTAGAAAATAACATTGAGCTAAAATTGTTAAGTGACTTACAATTATGTAGAAGATAAATGATACACTTTATTTCTATAATAATTTATTGTAATATTCCATTTTTTAGGTCACAATATTTTCAATTGACCAATATTTGAGTGTGGATTATCATTAAATTTAGATCGAGATAATTCAAGAGGTAGTCCATAATGTTGGATGTGAGTTAGATTATGGATATCCACAACATTCATGCAAATAATTCAGAAGGAATGATCTATTGATGATGTAGAGATATATGATTGATTAGCAAGCAATGCTACTTAAGAACCATTATTTGCTTATGGATTTAACCCTTAACAATATTTTCCACAATAATCTATTCCTTAATGTGTATTGAAAGTATTTACAATTACTTTAGAAACAAATCAAGGGATTAATATAGATAAAATTCATACACTTTCGAATTCAAACACTTTGAAATTCATATATTCATCAACATCAAATGTAGAAACAATGAGATTCATAAAAAATGTGCCATGGTCCATGAAATACACACACACACACACACACACACACACACACACACACACACACAACATCGTCTGAATTGTACATATTTTACAAAATGGCAACTCGTTCCCAGTATACAAAGCGACAAGAAGCTCCCTAACATAAAAAAACATCTATATCGTGGCCTAGATACAAAATGGTAGTAGTTGGCCAATCATTGACAATTGCAACCCTCGCCACCGTGAGGATCATATTGAAAATCTATCTTTCTTCTCTTACTCGAGGATGCAACTTGAGATGTTCTAGGCAAGGGCGTGCTTTGATGTTCTGGAGACTACACAAAGAATAAACAATGTTATAAGTTTTTTTAATCAATGAATTAATCTACAAGGAAAATGATATTGTGTGATTTAACCTAACACAACTCAGTGCATATGAAACTATCAATCATGAGGGTGCTACCATCCTCCACGGCCACAATCTGTCTGCAATGCCACCCTAGATCAATTACAAGAATCAATTCAAGAAAATTAAACAAATATGTTTAAAGACAAATTCATGAAACATGAAGAATTATAATCAATGCATTATCTCACAATGAATATCTCAGGCATTGATGGAGATTCACTGGAAGATGGAGCACTAGGTTGTACAACCTCCTCTGCAACAACCTCTATTGTGTCAGTCTTTGTCGATGGGGTTGAAAGTGGTGGTTGGGGTGGGTGGTAGATAGGTGGGCTTCGAGGGACCCTCAGAGGATATACACATGATTCCAACACCTTAGACCTAGAGAATGGTAGCCTAGAAGAAATGCACAGGTGCCCAGGGGATGAATTGCTATTATACCTAGAAAAAATATCGATGACTTGCATACATATGAATAAAATTGAACTATTTGTACCAAATACTAAAATTCAAAAACATAAACACAAAAAATTTGAGAATTATAGGATATTTAACTTTACATATGATACCTGTGATGCTGGTGACTTGTCCATCCCAGATGGACAATCCGCGATATCCCCTGGTGCCAAACCCTTTAGAAACATGAGAACATAAAAAAAATTAAGGATGTCATAAAATAAAGAAATGACTATGTTGAATCTATCAAATATGATACATACCTGTGTGTACGGTGCACCAAATGAGCATGTTGCCTTTATTTTTGTATAAGTGGTGGGGCTAGACATAGATGCATACATTGGAATAGAGAGTTTATTGTTGGGACACAACAACTGCAAAACAACATACAATCAAATATCGATATAAATACACAAAATAAAAAATGAATATATAACAATGAAGAACATAGACAAGGTTAATATACTAACCTCCTCCATGAAGCTATATTGTCCACTAGGATCTATAGGCTGATAACATGTCTTCCTACAACTCAAGCATCTATGAGGTTTACATGGAAATATGCTATGTCCATGTTCCATCTCCTCACTTTACTCTCATGTGAATGGTGACGCTCCAACCCCTCTATCAATGTCATTGGTAGGCACCTTCTGTTGAGATAGTGCAACAAAGCTACTGTGTTGCACTAGGCTATGAGTCAATGATGTGATGGCTAGATATACTTGTTGCAAGTTCTATGCAACAGGAAGATCTTGGGTAGAGGGTCGTGCCTTCTTCTAGGGGGATGGGTATGGGGACCTAACACAGGGTCACGTCGGGCATGCTCTCGGTCCTGTGTAGACCCTCGACCCACCCCCTGAAAGTCACCAATGTCAAAGTAGTTGACATGCTTATCCATAATAAACTTAGCGCATAATAAACTCAGAAAATATAAGGGCATCTCCATGTTATTGTAGAGAAGTTTATCAAAAACCACATATCCATTCAGTTTTGACTAATCTAGCGATGGAGGCACCATTAAATGGAGATTTGTTTCTTTGTCAATGGTAGTTCTTGTCCATTTCTAGGATCCCTAAAAATAGACAATATTTTTTCTTTTGCAATGCCCAGGTCTTTGACTTGGTTTTTGTCCAAACCAGTGCTATAGTACTCATACATTTGTGCCCCATAATAAAAAATTGAGGTCAATTTCCCTTGGGCACTTGTAATGGAATACACAATGTTTTCCAAAGAAGTGGCCAAGGAGACTCTTCTAGGCTCTCTAGTCTCACTTAACTATTCATCAAGGGTTTGTAATATAACCAACCCATCATCAATTTCAATGTTTACATTGTGTGGTGGTGGTGGGTTGGGGTTTTCATCTTCTTGGCTTTCTTCTGAGCAATTCAAATTTTCTTGGGGTTCCATTGTATGGTATATGCTACAATTTAAAAGCCATGGCATGTAAATTAGGTTCCTTTTTATTTAAAATACAAAATTACAATATTTTTAATTTAGATTATTGGAAGCAAAATACTAAATTGGAATGACTAAATTGGATTAAAATTAAGAAAAACGTAACATACCTAGACACGGTGGCCCCTCCTCCCTTTCTTCCTCCTCTATAGCTTCACTATATTTTCCGAATGAGAGAAATGTGAGCGGGATTTGTGCACAATGGGCACAAGTTGCGCTCATTCCTTTTAAACAATTTTATCAGTAAGATTGTGTCCGCATTCTTAAGACCGTGCACGCGTTTTTAAGACCGCACACACATTCTTAAAACCACACACACGTTCCTACCACTAAGCCTATGTGGAAATCCACATGGAGGTTCGACAACATCCAATCCTATAGGTATAGAAACGTGTGCACATTCCTAAGAACGTGCACGCATTTGTGAAAGTGCTTGTTCTTGTTCATGCCCTTGCCACTTTTTCGACCACGAACTTCTTGCACTCAGCCGACACTATCTTGGGGGATTTGAAACTGAGTGAACATATGCAAAACATTCTCGGACAACAAATGGCCAATGTGTGATGAATACATAAGAGAGGGATCCATGCTTAGGAATACAATAAGTACGATATACGTAGGTGTGACAACCTTTACAATGAGAAAGACTTGTACATCATAAAGAAATGGCTACGAGACCATGCATCTCTCCTAGGTCATGTGTCCTAACCTAGATCATAAATAACTAACATGGTGAGAGTTACCATCGGCAAGGGGCACATGACTATACCCATAAAAGAAAAATCCAGTCTTGAGATGGGGATTAAAAAGATGGGCCATGACCGAGTACACTAGAAATACCACATAAGCTCCCTACCAATACAAAATACATCTAAGCATGGTCCAATACTATACGAATGAAACTACAACCACACATTTGGCTCATCGTGGTACAATAAGGCACATAATTTTCTCATATCATGGGACACATCTAGTGAAAAAATGTACAATAAATTGTAGTGAATGTGAGGTGTAACAAGGCCCAATATATAGATTTGAACGGTGCGTGGATCTTGTTCTTCAAATACCTAGTTGTAGATTGTTAGCCCATTAATTAAGGGTGAAAATAATGTTCATTAAATAGTCCACTTAAATAATTCTAACCGAAGGTTATTCACATTTTACACCATATTAACATTAAGTCGTGAGCGTTTCAAAAGTGAATATTTTGTAACAAAAGCTCCACAAAATGGAATCTAAAATAAAGATTTTATA
>JZKD02S1763809.1:98105-111777 GCA_000966675.3 Picea glauca
ATTCTAGCATGTCGAATCTCTTTAAGATTTCGACTGTGTACTTCCCTTGGTTAAGGAAGATCCTTTCTAGACTCTGCCATACCTCAAGGCCTAAGAAGTAATGCATTAGGCCAAGATCCTTCATTTCAAATTCCTCAAAAAGTCTCTTTTTAGATTCAGTGATGAGATTTTCTTCTCCAGTTATGAATAAGTCATCCAGGTACAGTCGTAACATTACTGGTTCATTATCCAAAATTTTGAAGTAGAGATTTGAGTCTTATTTACTCTTGGTAAAGCGTAAGCTCGTCAAGAAACTGTTTATACGACCATACCAAGCTCTAGGGGCTTGCTTCAATCCATATAAGGCTTTCTTCAATTTTCAGACATGAGACTTCCTATATTCAACCTCAAATCCTTGGGGTTTCTCTATATACACTTCCTCTTATATAACACCATTCAGTAAAGTTGTCTTCATGTCCATCTGGTTCAGCTTCATTTTCATCTTAGCTAGAACAGCTATGATGGTTCTAATTGAAGTGTATCTGGCTATAGGAGAAAATGTCTCTTCATAGTCAATGCCTTATTTCTAGGAAAAGCCACGAGCGACAAATCTTGCTTTATATTTCTCAAAACTTCCATCAGCAGCATGTTTTATTTCGAAGAGCCATTTTGATGAAACCACATCCTCACTTTTTGGTCTGGGAACTATTTCCCATTCATCATTGTTTATTATGGATTGGTATTCCTCTGTCATGGAATTTGCCCATTCCTTCTTTTGAATGGCTTTTTCAAAGAAGGTAGGTTCTTCATCTAGTAGATTACACATCAAAGCCATGCAATTGGAGAATGGATTTGGTCTTTTCACCTGTCTCGAGGTTCCTTCTGGAAAACCATACTTATCTCCATCTTGAATAATCTCTCTTTCCCAAATAGGCTTTCTTTTATGGGAGAAGGTCATTTGAGGAGGTTCTTGAACTTTTGTTATGTTGTGGTCTTCAGGAGTCTCCTCATCAGGGGAAGTTACGACTTCCCTTACTGGTTCTGCAGCTTTGGGAACTTCCCTCACAGATTCTGTAATCCTGGGATTTACAGGTTCATCTTCATATACTTCTTCAAGCTAGCATCTCATTGATTTCTTAAGTGTTTCTTATTCATCAAAGGTCACGTCCCTACTGATTTCAATGTGGCGGTAACCAGGTATGTAGATTTTGAAGGCCTTGAAGACCTCACAGTATCCCACAAATATTCCCTTCTTTCCGGAGGGTTCGAGCTTGCTTCTTTTCTCTTTTGGTATATGAATAAGCACTGGACACCCAAATATTTTGAGATGTCTTACCTCTGGCTTCTTTCCGGTGAACATCTATTCCAAGGTCTTGAACCCAAGTGCGCTATGGGATAATCAGTTATGCACATAAACAGTTGCCATTGCTGCTTCTTCCCATAAGCACATAGGAAGATATTGATCGTGAATCAAGGTCTTTACAGCTTCCATAATTGTTCTGTTCTTCCTTTCAGCGACACCATTTTGTTTGGGATTATAGGGAATAGTGAGTTCCCTCTTGATCCAAACATCTCTGCAGAAGTTCACGAACTCTTTTGAGGTATATTCTCCTCCATTATCTGCCCTGAGTATCTTAATATTTCTTTCAGAAAGATTCTCTATCAAGGCTTTGAATTCCTTGAATTTACTGAATACTTCATCTTTAGATTTCAATAAATATATCCAGGTCTTGCGAGAACAATCATCAATAAATGATACATGGTATGCATACTTTCTAATGGAGGATGATGGCATTGGGCCACACATGTCTGAATGAATGAGTTCCAATAATCCTTCTACTTTGCTATCCCTCTTTGGAAAAGGGTTCTTGATATTCTTCCCTTGCGCACATCCATTGCATATGCCTTCTTGATAGACCTTGAGTTCTGGTGAACCTGTGACAGCTTTCCATATGTATGGTAGCACCTTGTAGTTGATGTGGGATAATCTTCTATGCCAAAGTTCACATGATTTTTCGGTGGCATGGGTCATGGCAATTTCTAAGTGACCCTTCAGCTTATATAAGCCATTTTATTCATTTCCGATGACAATTGGTTCATTTAAGGTTTCTCCCTTAGCCCACATAATAACTTCTCCATCTATGAAGGCAACTCTTTAGCCTTTCTTGTGTAAAGATGATATGGAAAGTAGGTTCTTCTTTAAGCCCGATACATAGAGTACGTCCTTCATTGTTATTGAGTTTTCTGAATCTAGCTTGTAGTTTGATTCTCCCACTCCCTTGATGGGATATTGGTAATCATCTCCAAGTGTCACTTTTTGAGAAAACTTCTTTTCTGAAATACAAGAGAGAGTATTTTTCTTACCCGTCATGTGTTTTGATGCATAGCTATCAATGATCCATGTGTTCTCTCCAGGTGATACAAATCCTGAGAGAGTTGAGATCAAGACATGGTCCTTAATCATCTTCATAGGTGGTTCTTCATCTTCGACTGTGTGGGCATGTTTCCCTTTGTGTTTCCTCTTGTATTCTTCTCTTTTGACTAGACAAGAATTCGCCTTGTGTCCCATATTATCACAATGATAACATTGTATGTATGAGAGATCTCTTCCCTTGCGTTTCCCTTTCTTCTGAAAATTTGTTGGATGAGATTCTTAGTTGTTGAATTTGTTTGAAGGTTGACGCTCTCTATGAATTTCCCTTTTGAAGTAGGGTTTCTTCCTTCCTCCTTTTGTATGAGTATCTAGGGCTTGATCATCATCCCTTGCTAGTAGTGCTTCACGATTAGCTACCCTTGTCTCTTCTTGGATGCATTCTTTCCGTAGGCTCTCAAACTATAGTTTCTCCTTTCTGGCACATATAATCTGGATGAAAGCATCCCAAGGTCTTCTGAGACCATTTATGACTGTCATTATGAATTCGTCTTCATCTATGGTGTCTCCAATCACATTTAGCAGTTCTTTAATTTCTGAGATTCGGGAGAAATATTCTTGAATCAATTCTCCTTTCTGCATCTTGGTATTCTTCAATTGAGATCTTAGGTTCATCTTTCGGTTGATGTTCTTTCCTTCGTATAGTTTTCTTAGAGAGTCAAACATTTCTTTCATAGTTTTATTGGATGATACATACGGGATCAGGTGGTCTTTGATTGAATCTGCAATGATTCTTTTAGCCCTGATTGAGTCCTTCTGATGCTTTGCTTTATCTACGACATCTTAAGGTTCTGGCACTTTTTCTTTGATGCATTTTGCTAGGTCATTCTTTGCAAGGATCAGATCGATCCTATACTTCCAGGAATGAAATTTGTCTATTCCTTCTCGTTTCTCAACAAGCTTTTTGCTTGCATACATCTTGTACTTGAGGCTATAAAAAATGACCAAAAATGAAAATGATTAAAATCATTTTTTGACCTTACCAAGAGGTGCGCTTGGATGAGGAAAGTAGCTTGGTGTACTTGGATCTGAGAAAATCCAACTTTTTCCCCTTCAAATCTGATCTGCATATTTCTGGACTGGTGCTTTTGGTACTTCTAGTACTCTGGTACTTTTGGTACTTCTGGTACTGGTTTTCTGGTACTTATAGTACTTTTGTGAAACTAGGGTTTCACTTTTCGGGAGATCCAACCACTAAAAAGGTGCGCTCTAAGTGCCAAAATGATCCTTGGGGGAGGGCACAACTTTCTAGGTGGTTTTGGAGCTAAAAATCTTCACTTTTGAAAAACCCTAATTTGCAGGTACTGCAACAGTGACGTTTTTCTCTTGTGAAATATGTTTCCTTTAGGTTGGATCTAATACCATGTTAATGTTTATGCCATTATTATAGTTCTTCTCATTTCAATATATAAGAGAAACATAAGAACAAGATCACTGAGAAATACACATTCACCAGAGACACAACATTTATCCTGGGAAACCCTCTAGGGGAAGAAAACCCAGCAAAAAACTTCCTTATCATAAATTGCCAATACAATGTCAAGAGATAACTCAAAAAAATACAGTTAGTCCTCTCCAAAATATGCACCACTCTTCTCCCTCTCTCCAACTGGTAAGTTGCAAGTTGCCTCTTAGAAAAATGAGCAAGTGTGTTGTGTGATAAAGTGAGGTGCTAGCCTTTCTATATATACAAGTTTGGCACGTGTGAAGGGTCTTCACTGGCAGGGACAACTTCTCACTCTTCTTGGGTAAACCCACCTTTATTATATTTATGGGTCTCAATAATAACTGTTGGGGGCGACTTCTTATTCTGCCTATTACAATTGTCTATTGACCAATCCGCAAAAGGGGATTTGGTCCTAATAAAATTACCGACATGATTAGTCCATAATGGGGATTAATCCTATAAATAATATATCAATAATAATAAGAATACTCTTTGCAGTTACATTATTTCAACACTCCCCCTTAACAAGAAGGGTATTCTTCAACAACATCAGGTGAGAGAGGACTACATCATCAGTGGCATCAGGAGGACAGTATCATCAATATCGTCTTGGAACATTGGTTGGCATATTTACGAGTCATCGGAAGTTTCTCTTCATCGGAGGCATCGTCATTCTCGAAGGAATTCCATCATGATTTGCATCAATATGTATCAGTAAAAATGATACCTCATCACAGCACTAGGCTGGCACATCACAGTACTACACTAGCTCAGTGTCACAGCTATTAAGTTGGTAGCTTAGTGTCAGTCACATCTTTATTTATGTCTAACAACTAGGTCAGAAGCAAGGAACACATCATCATCTTGCTTTACATCCAACAACGAGGTCAGAAGAAATGAATCATCTTGCTTTATGTCTAACAACTAGGTCACAAGCAAGGAACACATCATCATCTTGCTTTACGTCTAACAACGAATTTAGAAGAAAGGAATCATCTTGCTTTACATCTAACAATTAGGTCAGAAGCAAGGAATACACAGAACGTCTTGTTTTACATCTAACAATGAGGTCAGAAGCAATGAATCATCTTGCTTTACATCTAACAATGAGGTCAGAAGCAAGGAATACACACAACGTCTTTCTTTACGTCTAATAGTGAGGTTAGAAGCAATGAATCATCTTGCTTTACGTCTAATAGCGAGGTCAGAAGAAAGGAATACACACAACGTCTTGCTTTGTGTCTAACAGGGAGGTCAGAAGCAATGACTCATCCTTCTTTACATCTAACAACGAGGTTAGAAGCAATGACTCATCCTGCTTTACATCTAACAACGAGGTTAGAATCAAGGAATACACACAACGTCTTGATTTACATCTAACAGCAAGGCCAGAAGCAATGAATCATCTTTCTTTACATCTAACAACAAGGTCAGAAGAAAGGAATACATATATACTCCCCCACTCAGGGAGGGTCCTTTCGGACTATACCAATCTTATCTCGAAAGTGTTAAAAATTTAAACAAGATAGAGGTTTGTTCAACACATCAGCAACCTGTTCATCCGTGCTAATGTATTGGAGCTTCAAGGCTCCTCTCTGTACCATGTCGCGGATGAAATGATAGCGAATATCTATGTGCTTCGACCTGTCATGGAATACAAGATTCTTTGTCATCTTTATGCATCTCTGGTTGTTATATAGAATCACGGTTGCTTTCATCTCCAAGTCAAATAGGCCATTCAACAACTTTTGAAGCCATATAACTTCATAGCTAGCAGAACATGAGGCAATGTACTCTGCTTCCACTGTGTTGAGAGCAATACTGGATTGCTTCCTACTCTGCTACGAGATCATGGTTGATCCCAAACTGAAACAACATTCGGAAGTGCTTTTTCTATTAGCAACGCTTCCTGCCCAATCTGAATCAGTGTATCCACTCAATGTAAAGTCATGATCTCCATCATAGCTGAGACCATAATCCATTGTACCTTTAAGGTACATCATCACATGTTTTGCAACCACTAGGTGAACACATATGGGCTCTACCAGAAACTGACTCAAGGTGTTCACTGCAAAACAAATGTCTTGTCTGGTGTTCGTCAGGTACATTAGTGATCCAATAATGTGTCTATAAAGTGTGGCATCTATCAAGTCTGACGAAGTATCGACCAACAGCTTCAACTTCATTTCCATGGGTGTATTCATGGACTTACATTCTAGCATGTCGAATCTCTTTAAGATTTCGACTGTGTACTTCCCTTGGTTAAGGAAGATCCTTTCTCGACTCTGCCATACCTCAAGGCTTAAGAAGTAATGAATTAGGCCAAGATCCTTCATTTAAAATTCCGCAGAAAATCTCTTTTTACATTCAGTGATGAGATTTTCTTCTCCAATTAAGAATAAGTCATCCACATACAGTAGTAAGATTACTGGTTCATTATCCATAATTTTGAAGTAGATATTTGAGTCTTCTTTACTCTTGGTAAAGCCTAATCTCATCAAGAAAATGTTTATACGTGAATACCAAGCTCTAGGGGATTGCTTCAATCCATATAAGTCTTTCTTCAATCCATATAAGGCTTTCTTCAATTTGCAGACATGAGACTTCCTATATTCAACCTCAAATCCTTGGGGTTTCTCTATATACACTTCCTCTTATATAACACCATTCAGTAAAGCTGTCTTTACGTCCATCTGGTGCAGCTTCAATTTCATCTTAGCTGGAAGAGCTATGATGGTTCTAATTGAAGTGTATCTGGCTATAGGAGAAAATGTCTCTTCATAGTCAATGCCTTCTTTCTAGGAAAATCCACGAGTGACAAATCTTTCTTTATATTTCTCAATACTTCCATCAGCAGCAAGTTTTGTTTCGAAGAGCCATTTTGATGAAACCACATTCTTACTTTTTGGTCTGGGAACTATTTCCCATACATCATTCTTTATTATGGATTGCTATTCCTCTATCATGGAATCTGCCCATTCCTTCTTTTGAATGGCCTCTTCAAAGAAGGTAGGTTCTTCATCTAGTAGATTACACATCAAAGCCATGCAATTGGAGAATGTCTTTGGTATTTTCACCTGTCTCGAGGTTCCTTCTTGAACACCATACTTATCTCCATATTGAATAATCTCTCTTGCCCAAACAGGCTTTCTTTTATGGGAGAAGGTCATTTGAGGAGGTTCTTGAACTTCTGTTATGTTGTGGTCTTCAGGAGTCTCCTCATCAAGGGAAGTTACAACTTCCCTTACTGGTTCTGCAGCTTTGGGAGCTTCCCTCACGGATTCTGTAATCCTAGGATTTATAGGTTCCTCTTCATATGCTTCTTCAAGCTGACATATTATTGATTTCTTAAGTGTTTCTTATTCATAAAAGGTCACGTCCCTGCTTATTTCAATGTGGCGGTGACCAAGTATGTAGATTCTGAAGGCCTTGGAGACCTCACAGTATCCCACAAATATTCCCTTCTTTCTGGAGGGTTCAAGCTTGTTTCTTTTCTCTTTTGGTATATGAATAAGCACTGGACACCCAAATATTTTTATATGGCTTACCTCTAGCTTCTTTCCGGTGAACATCTCTTCCGAGGTCTTGAACCCAAGTGCTCTATGGGATAATTCGTTATGCACATAAATAGTTGCCATTGCTGCTTCTTCCCATAAGCACATAGGAAGATCTTGATCGTGACTCATGGTCTTTATAGCTTCCATAATTGTTCTGTTCCTCCTTTCTGCTACACCATTTTGTTGGGGATTATAGGGAATAGTGAGTTCCCTCTTGATCGCAACATATCTGCAGAAGTTCACGAACTCTTTTGAGGTATATTCTCCTCCATTATCTGCCCTGAGTATCTTAATCTTTCTTTCAGAAAGATTCTCTATCAAGGTTTTGAATTCCTTGAATTTATTGAATACTTCATCTTTAGATTTCAATAAATATATCCAGGTCTTGCGAGAATAGTCATCAATAAATGATACATAGTATACATACTTGCTAATGGAGGATGATGGCATTGGGCCACACATGTCTGAATGAATGAGTTCCAATAATCCTTCTACTTTGCTATCCCTCTTTGGAAAATGGTTCTGGATATTCTTCCCTTGTGCACATCCATTGCATATGTCTTATTGATCGACCTTGAGTTCTGGTAAACCTATGACAGCTTTGCATATGTATGGTAGCGCCTTGTAGTTGATGTGGGATAATCTTCTATGCCAAAGTTCACATGATTTTTTGATGGCATGTGTCATGGCAGTTTCTAGGTGACCCTTCAGCTTATATAAGACATTTTATTCATTTCCGATGACGATTGGTTCATTTAAGGTTTCTCCCTTAGCCCACATAAGAACTTCTCCATATATGAAGGAAACTCTTTAGCCTTTCTTGGGTAAAGATGATATGGAAAGTAGGTTCTTCTTTAAGCTCGGTACATAGAGTACGTCCTTCATTGTTATTGAGTTTTCTGAATCTATCTTGTAGTTTGATTCTCCCACTCCCTTGATGGGATATTGGTAATCATCTGCAAGTGTCACTTTTTGAGAAAACTTCTTTTCTGAAATACAAGAGAGAGTATTTTTCTTACCCGTCATGTGTTTTGATGCATCACTATCAATGAGCCATGTGTTCTCTCCGGGTGATACAAATCCTGAGAGAGCTGAGATCAAGACATGGTCCTTAATCATCTTCATAGGTGGTTCTTCATCTTCGATTATGTGGGCATGTTGCCTTTTGTGTTTCCTCTTGTATTCTTCTCTTTTGATTGGACAAGAATTCTCCTTGTGTCCCATATTATCACAATGATAACATTGTATGTATGAGAGATCTCTTCCCATACGTTTCCCTTTCTTTTGAAAATTTGTTGGATGAGATTCTTGGTTGTTGAATTTGTTTGAAGGTTGAGGCTCTATATGAGTTTCCCTTTTGAAGTAGGGTTTCTTCCTTCCTCCTTTTGTATGAGTATCTAGGGCTTGATCATCATCCCTTGCTAGTAGTGCTTCACGATTAGCTACCCTTGTCTCTTCTTGGATGCATTCTTTCCATAGGCTCTCAAAATGTAGTTTCTCCTTTCTAGCACATATCATCTGGATGAAAGCATCCCAAGGTATTGTGAGACCATTTAGGGTTGTCATTATGAATTCGTATTCATCTATGGTGTCTCCAATTGCAATTAGCAGTTCTTTAATTTATGAGATTCGAGAGAAATATTCTTGAATCATTTCTCCTTTCTGCATCTTGGTATTCTTCAATTGACATCTTAGGTTCATCTTTTGGTTGATGTTCTTTCCTTCGTATAGTTTTCTTAGAGATTCAAACATTTCTTCAATAGTTTTCGTGGATGATACATACGAGATCAGGTGGCCTTTGATTGAATCTGCAATGATTCTTTGAGCCCTGATTGAGTCCTTCTGATGCTTTGCTTTCTCTATGACATCTTTAGGTTCTGGCACTTCTTCTTTGATGAATTTTTCTAGGTCATTCTCTGCAAGGATCAGATCGATCCTATACTTCCAGGAACAAAATTTTTCTATGCCTTCTAGTTTCTCAACAAGCTTTGTGCTTGCAGACATCTTGTACTTGAGGCTATGAAAAATGACCAAAAATGAAAATGATTAAAATCATTTTTTGACCTTACCAAGAGGTGCACTTGGCTGATGCAAGTAGCTTGGTGTAATTGGATCTGAGAAAATCCAACTTTTTCCCCTTCAAATCTGATCTGTGTATTTCTGGACTGGTGCTTCTGGTACTTCTGGTACTCTGGTACTTTTGGTAGTTCTGGTACTGGGTTTTTGGTACTTATAGTACTTTTGTGAAACTAGGGTTTCACTTTTCAGGAGATCCAACCACTAAAAAGGTGTGCTCTAAGTGCCAAAATGATCCTTGGGGGAGGGCACAACTTTCTAGGTGGTTTTGGAGCTAAAAAGCTTCACTTTTGAAAAACCCTAATTTGTAGGTACTGCAACAGTGACGTTTTTCTCTTGCGAAATATGTTTCCTTTAGGTTGGCTCTGATACCATGTTAATGTTTATGCCATTATTATAGTTTTTTTCATTTCAATAGATAAGAGAAACATAAGAACAAGATCACTGAGAAATACACATTCACAAGAGACACAACGTTTATCCTGGGAAACCCTCTAGGGGAAGAAAACCCAGCAAAAAACTTCCTTATCGTAAATTACCAATACAATGTCAAGGGATAACTCAAACTAATACAGATAGTCCTCTCCAAAATATGCGCCACTCTTCTCCCTCTCTCCAACTGGTAAGTTGCAACTTGCCTTATAGAAAAATGAGCAAGTGTGTTGTGTGATAAAGTGAGGTGTTAGCCTCTCTATATATACAAGTTTGGCATGTGTGAAGGGTCTTCACTAGCAGGGCCGACTTCTCACTCTCGGTGGGTAAACCCACCTTTATTATATTTTTGGGTCTCAATAATAAATGCTGGGGACGACTTCTTATTCTGCTTATTACAATTGTCTATTGACCAATCCGCAAAAGGAAATTTGGTCCTAATACAATTACCGACATGATTAATCCACAATGGGGATTAATAATATAAATAATATATCAATAATAATAAGAATACTCTTTGTAGTTACAATATTTAAACGATTATGATGGAAGTATACCAGATCAAGCAGATCATGGCAACAGATGGAAGAACGCGTAGTGGAGAACCCTACAATACAAGATGAACAATAAGAATATCGCCATAGCTGCAAGGGAAGGCTTGGCAAGTGATGAATAAGAGGTAGAGCATCTTTGAGCTATGGAGAAGATTGAGGAAATCCTACACACAACCAATGAAAATAATACAATATGTCCAAGGGTAGGAAGAGGAGGTCAAACTCCTATAGATATTAGTGTCATTGTGGAACCCATAAACCCATGTGCGACTAATACACCAAAAAGAACACCACGATTTAGACAACTTAATTTTAGTGGAAGGAAGAAAGCAGGAAGTACATATACACAGGGAGAAACAACTAGAGGAGATAGTTTAGGCAGTAGTAGTAAAGTATCTACACCATGCAACAGTATTATTCCAACACAACTTGAAATGGCAAGACATGATCCTACCATCAAGTTACCTGAATTCATGGGAGAAGCATCAGAGGATCCTGAAAAGCACTTGTTTATCTGTGAGAAGATAAGGGAAGAAAAGCAGATCACAGATGAGGATAAAATACTTATGTAGTTAGCCATCACACTAAGAGACTGTGCACTGATTGGTACATGAGATTAGCTACAAATAGTCCACCAGGAACAACTAGAATGATTGTGTATGTCATGAAGATACTGATAAATGAATTTCAAAGGCCTGTTTCTAAAGAGAAATACATAAATGAGATGATTGAGATCAAATAGAAACCAGGAGAGTCTGTTTGGGAGATCGATCAGAGGTTCAAATGGTTGAAGGGTAAATTGAAATATGTCATGACCGACATGCAACATAGACATCTCTTTGTGAACTAACTATTACCACTTATGAAATACCCTTTGAGGAAACAAAAGTTTCAAACTCAGGAAGATGATCTACATGAAACCCTACAACTAGAAGAGAACGAGTATCAGAGTACATATCCAACAATAGAGGAGATGAAGGAGGATCTGAAGAATCTAACATTTCAATTAAACTAGAACAGTGGTAAGTACAAAAGAGAATTTTTTTGGTGTACCACATGCAGGACACAAGGAAATCACAATAATGAGTGCCCAACATTCACGTAGTATATGGAAACATGGCTACCAAACCCTTTGCTGATAGGAGGACCCTGGTGCGAGATATGTAAAACATATGGACATGATCCATATAATTTCTTGATGATGCAAAAATACCAAACAATACCTAAGGGTTCATACTAAAACTTTTGCAAGTTAGTAGGACATGATGAAAAATACTTTAGGATGTTGGAGCTGATGAGGGAAAGAACATTAGAAACCTATACGGTGCAGGAAGAAATGATGACAAGGAAAGTTGCACCACATTTAAACCAAGTATCATCCCTATATAACACTATACATCCGCAGTACAATACCGCGCAACCATAGTATAACCCAATAGATTATAATCGGGTACCTTAGTACAATGCACCACGAGAAGATCAAGCTGGCTACAGAGGTGGAGGACAGGGTAGAGGAGGATTTGGAAGAGGAAGAGGACTAGTGGTATGTCATAACTGTCAACAACCAGGACACTATGCAAGGGAATGTCCATTTCCACCTACGATATGTATGTATTGTCGTGCATGAGATCATGACACATAAGATTGTTTGACACTATTGGGGAAGATCCAAGAGAAGAGGAATCAACACAATTAGAATGTAGAGTTGATATCTATAGAATATAGAGAGGATGGAATAAATGTCAACATACTCACGCATGAAGGAGCTAAAACAGGACCTGATGCAGTAACAAAATATCCAGCACAACACCAATAGGTGAAGAACAATGTTGAACCACAAAAGCACTTTGATGTGCACAACGAAAATGAGACATTCAAGCAAGCCATCAAAGAATTCTTAAATCCATATGTTTCATCTACATCAATTGTGCAACATACTGAGGACGTACCAACATATGAGATGCATTCATCGTTGGATCACACTAATGAAGCACGACCCCTAGGACAAGTAAGTACTATTAAGGATTTTATTCAACCTTGTGTTAAACTACTAAATCATCCATCATATATTAAAGTATTACAAAATATGTTAGAAATATGTAACACAGAGGTAGAGGGGAAGATAGAGAAAAAAATAGTTAATCATTTGCATACAAGGAGGAGAACAAGTTGATAATTCAAACTGAATGCCAACATTGGAGACTTCAACATGGGGGATATTATACTAGATTTAGGCTATGAAGTAAATGTGTTACCCAAGAAGACATGGAAATGTATGGGAGAGACCACATTAGGATATTCACATGTTCAGTTGAACATAGAAAACCAACAGAAAGTCCTGCCATTTGGAAGGCTTAAAGAAGTCACAATTGGCTTGGATGGAGTCCGCACAAAGGCAAACTTTGAAGTCATATAAATAGCATATGGTACAACACCTTATCCAACATTGCTTGGAATGGATTGGGCATTTAATAACTAGGCCATAATCAATTTAAAGACAAGAAATATGAATTTCAATTCAGGAGAATACATAGTTGTTGCACCATTAGACCCTTCAGAAGGAGAAAGGTTTGTAGAACCAACTTGTTTGGATTTAGAAGAGATAAAGTAGTTGTAT
The DNA here is from genome assembly GCA_000966675.3 of Picea glauca. NCBI lineage: Eukaryota > Viridiplantae > Streptophyta > Pinopsida > Pinales > Pinaceae > Picea > Picea glauca. The sequence goes on from JZKD02S1763809.1 coordinate 111,199, forward strand.
ATAACCACCATGCACACAGAATATTATGTAAACCCAACTGTAGATGCAGTACTCAGTTGGAGAAGTATCACATCATGTCCTTTGGACTCATATAGAGGGTTGGAGAATTGGAAGTAGAGATTAAATGAATTATCCACAAGAAGGTGCGCAAGAATAGACCACGCAGTAAGATGGGTGGGTACAAAAATCAGAGAACCTGCTAGTTTCCATGGCATGAATGAGTTAGAATAATTTATAACAAGATATGAAGATGGGTTGTTAGAAAATCGGAGGATATTAGCACGGGAAATAACAGTCAAGGAAACACCTGCAATATGGTCGGGTGCACATCAAGAGTCAATTAAGGATAGGTACCAATGTAAGCGATTACTGTGCATTAGATTCGGCCCAGAACATGGAAGAAATGAGATGCAGTGATATGATGGACATGGAACACTAGAAGAACATTTGGAGAAGTGTAGAACTGTTTATGGATAAATTCGTGAGTGCGGACACAGACCAATCTCCCCAGATCCACCTGGATCTGGAACAAAACGTGACAGAATACTACTCTTTCCCTAAATCTAACTATTGAATGGA
>JZKD02S1763809.1:111787-132928 GCA_000966675.3 Picea glauca
AAGTTCGCAGTCCAGATGAAAGCAGCCTGCGGGAATGAAGATTCTCGTAGGAGAGTATATATGCAGCCTGCGAACTTTTCCCAAAATATGATTTTGAGAAAATGACAAGTGTAACCTTCTTTTGGAAATTGTTCTTAGTAAAGAGTTTGATCTTCCATTATCATGACATGATCATAATATCATCTCGATAACCAAAAATGTGGATAACAAGAACACGATGGAGAATTAAACCACTAGAGGAATGGCCTCATCACTTCATTCACACATTGGAAGGAATTCCATCAAATTGGTATGTAGACCAAGAACTGTGCAGAGGCACTGCAGAATGGAAAAAATTACAACATAATTTTATAGTCACTTCATCATTTGAACATGAAAACCCCAACATTGATTCAAAACTCAAACAAATCATAGGGGTGATATTTATTAAGCAACCATAGGTTGAACGTATAAAAGAGTATCATAAGCATAATATATAGACAATTAAAGAACTATTGTCATTCTACCATGTGAAGGAAGAATCATGAGATGAAGATGACCCACACAACATTCAAATTACATAAATTGAAGGAGAAATATAGGTGGAAGACCCATCTCTAGAATCAAAAGTATTTTTTACGCCAATCAAGGCGAAGAAAGTGAACATTGGGACAACTGATAATCCCAAAATGGCTAGCATTGGAGATTATTGGGATGCACAAATAGTAGAAAGAATGACATAGTTACTGCACGAGTACAATGACATGTTCCCAAAAATATTTACAAAGATGAAATTCTTAGTAGGAGAGCTAGGAGAGAAGAAGATACCTCTCAAACTTGAGGCTAGATCTATCAAACAACGACCGTATAGACTGAATCCAATATATAAGCAAAAATTAAAGGAAAAAAATGACAGAATGTTGGAAGCTAGTATCATAGAACTAATAGAAGAATTGGAATGGATAAGCCCTATGGTAGTGTAGGAAAAGAAAAAAGAAGGGATAAGGATTTGTGTGGATCTCAGGAAACTGAATGATTCTTTCCTACATGACCCTTTTCCCACTCCTTTTACTAATGAAGTCCTAGATAATATGGGAGGTTAGGAACCATATTCATTTACAGTTGGATTCTTAGGATACCATCAGATCAAGATAACTCCAAAATACAGGTATCAGACCATGTTTTCCATAAAATGAGATCTTACCATTACAAATTCATTCCTTTTGGGTTGAAGAATTCACCAACCATATTCTCAAGGGTGGTCATAGCTTATTTCAAAGAATTCATCCATCAATTTTTACAAGTGTATATGGATGACTGGACAATATACATTCTATTGAAATACCATGTAGAAGTGTTAAGGATAGTGTTGGAAAGATGTAGGCAATGTTAGATATCATTAAATATCAAGAAGTGCATCTTTGGGACACCCTTTGGAATACTATTGGGACACATAGTGTGCAAAACAAGGCTTGCTAATAGATCCTACAAAGATTGCAGTCATTGTTGATTTATCACCACCCAAATTAGTGCACTAATTGAGAGCAACATTGGGATACACGAGATGCTACAGGAAATTGATAAAAGGGTATGCGCAGATCACTGCACCGATGGAGAAATTGTTGAAGAAAGATAGTAAATTCTAGTGGAATGAGGAGTGACAACAAGATTTGGACATATTGATAGAGAATATGGTATCAACACCTATACTAGCATTCCCATATTGAGAAAATACATTTCATGTTCACATGAATGCATCAACAACAACACTTGGAGCTATCCTGGTGAAGCTAGGAGTAGGGGAATTGCACCATCCTATAGCATTTGTAGGCATAAAAATGTCAGAGTTAAAGAAGAATTAAAATACTACAGAAAGAGAAGTCTTAGCAATGGTATAAGCACTTTAGAATTTCATACACTATTTATTTGGAAAACACTTTAGAATGTTTACAGACCATTCAAGCCTCAAATACCTATTCGACAAGCCAATATTGGGGGCGGGGATGTGTAAATGGTTATTCTTGTTTCATAAATTTGATTTTGAAGTGATTGTCAAACCAGGGGAGTTGCATGTAGGACCTGATCACCTATTAATAATCACCAATGGAGAGGAACCTACAAATTTAAAGGACAACTTCCCTGATGTGTAGTTATTTTCAGTCCAAGTAGATGATGAATATTTTGATAACATCATTGAATACTTGAGCACATGGATTGTGCCACAACTTTTTGTTAAAGTTTAATCTATTATCATGTTACTTTCCAATCCACTAGATAACCATAGCATATATAGGATCACTGAGAGAAACACAATCACAAGATACACAACATTTATCTTGGGAAACCCTCATGGGGAATAAAACCCAACAAAAATTCCTTAATATAGATAGCCAAGACAATGCCAAGACAATAAACCAAACACTAGAGAATATCCTATCACAATCAATGCACCTCTCTCTCTTCCTTCTTCTGGAAACTGCTAACTGCAACTTCCTTCAATGCTTGCACACTAAATGAGTGAGCTAAGTGAGTGAACAAATGAGTGGTTGGATTCCTTTATTTATACAAAATGGAAAGCGCTAAAAGGAGGTGTCTCTTCACTGGCAGGGCCTACTTATATTTCTGGGTGGTTAGAAGCACTTTAATTTGCCTGGGGGCTGAATTATTAATTTGTATATTACAATTAGGGATTTGACCAATCTGCAAAAGGGGATTTGGTCAATTGTAATGCCCGATGTGATCAATCCAAAAAATGGGATTGATCTAATGAATAATAAATATATTTTATCTTTTACTTCATCCACAAAATGGGATAAGAATATTCTTTGAAGTTACACAATATTTTAACACTCCCTCTTAACAATAAGGATATTCTTTATCTTTTGATAGGTCACTAGATGTCATCATCAACTGAACAATATCATCTGGGCAATATCATCAACTAGATAATCATCATCAAATGGACAACAACATCAACTAGATAACATCATCAACTGGGTAACAACATCAACTGGATAATAGGAGACATTAATATAATCCACTTGGTCATATGGCATCATGACTGGCATATCTATAAATCACCAGAAGTTTTGTTCTCTTTATATTCACCTAGAAGATACTCTTTCTTTCTTTCGTCTTCACGTAGAAGATACTTTTTCTTATCTTCACACAAAATATATTCTATGATTTTCACCATTCCATTTATGTTCTCCCTTCTCTTGTAGTCATCTATCTCACCCATCCACTAGGGTGGAATATTGCCATAGCTTTACTCCTAGTCATCCCACATGAACTAGAGAAGCTAATATGCTAGCCTGGGCAAGACTAGAATCCCTTTCCATGATCCATGCAGGATCACAAAACAAACCTCAAGATCCAACTAACCATTCCACATGGGCAAGGTTTGTGTTCTAGGCTACTTAGTCCTTTCCTAGAGGAGATTATATGCCAACTTCTCCTTGGACAAACATCCACACTCCTCTCTACGAGGGTATTATAGCATGTCCCTAGAGTATCAAAAAATCAACACTTGGAGAAAAATCTATAAAAACGGTACTGGAGTAACCTGCAATTACTTGTATCTCATCAACTATATCTGAGTATCCATATTTCTCTTCATATTGAACATATCTCTTCTACATCTTTAGGAACCTCCTGCTCCTATACAAATACTGGATACTGTCTGGTTCTTACTGACTGTCACCATATCATAAGTCCTTCTAATGTTGTCTAACTTCTGCAAATGAAGGCATAAGTTCTTTCTTCCGAGACCTATAAAATTACTTACAGTATCCTTTATGAGATATGTCACTTAGCCAATTAGTTAGTAACAATAAGAAGTAATCAAATAAAATTATATCATGATTTCCATCAAAGTAGTACACATATTTTCTTAATAAAAACTTGTTCAACCATTTACACATATGAAACCCTAATCATGAATAAGATTTTTGAAATATTTTTCACTCTAGCTATGAAATTACCAAATTTTCCCTTACTATCATAGCTAAACGCATACCTTTGTCACTCTCATGAGTGATCACACCTGAAATAAATAGTGTATCTCTTTCTTTATCCTCTTCTTTGATACTTCCTTCATAAATTTGCATAGACACTGAAATAAAACGATGTTGATTAACATTCTCACAGGTATTTAACTTGTAATGATAAGTTATTAAAGTAAACAAGATACTAAAAATAAGCATGAATACTTATCTTTTGTTTTTGTGTGGGGAGGCTCCACGGACGCCACCATTTTCTATCTTTCTTCAGATCAACTATCTTCAACATAAAGTACATAATTCTCAATTTCTACTAAATCTTTCTTTGAGGGAGGAGATTCCTCTTACTCTTCCACATGCTTGATGATTTATTTTCCCTTTTCCTTGAGGACAGTCATAGGAAAAGTGTCCCAAATTTTGACAGTTGTAGCATCTAATCTTTGAAACATATTTCTTCTTTTCTAGAACTCTTACGTAGTTATCTTATTTATTGTTCTTCCTGAAGGTACTTAATCTGTTCTTTTGAAATGTAAGAGATTCCTCTTTGTCAACAATTAATCTCTTTTGTTGGTCTGGAAGTATAGATTCTTTGTGTGTGCAATCTTCCCATAACTTATCAAACTTGGGTAACTTGCTTCTTGCACACACACCTTGTACAACAGGAATCCAAAATGTTGGAAACCCATTTAGGGTTGTGGTTATAATATATTTGTCACTAATGACATCTCCAATGGCTGCAAGTTGATCTCTAATATGAGAAACTCTCATAAGATAGGATGAGACAGATTCTGAGTTTTCCATCTTCATATTACGAAGTTGATTTCTCAAGGCAAGAGTCCGGCTAATTTATTTGATTTCATATAACCTATTGAGTGATTCATACATTTTCCTTGTTTTATGTAGTTCAGATATATGAGGGATCAAGTGTACCTTTACTGAATCTGACATGTTTATCTTTTCTTTATTTTCATTCTTCTTATGCTCAGTATTTTGTTGCTCTTCCTCTGGTTCTGGTACACCCACTGTAACATGTTCTAGGAGATCATTCTCATCTAGAATCATCTACAACCTATGATTCCAAGATCTGAATTTTCCATATCCTTCCAACCTATCTTCTACCATCATACCGGTAGCCATTCTTTCTTGCAGTAGAAACCCTATCCCTCCGGGCTATAGAAATAATAAAAAAAATCAAATTTCTTGGATCTAAAAATTGAACTTACCAAAAGATGCGTTGGACTAAGGTGACTATGCCGGTATAGTCAGTTTCTGAAAATTAAAAATTTTACCCGTTGAAACCGAGCTTGCGGAAATATGGACTGGTACTTCTGGTACTGGTTATGGTTTACTAGTTTTCTGGTACTTCTGGTTTTCTGTTTTTTTGGTACCGGTGAAAAATAGGGTTTCACTTTCTGGGAGATCTACCCACTAAAAAGGTGCACTGAAGGTGTCAATGAGTTCCTTAGGCTAGGGCACGCTTTTCTAGATTATCTTTGGGCTGAAATTTCTCTTCAATAAAAAGCCCTAATTTTCTTGTACGACAACAATGACATTTTTCTTTTCCTATGAAAGATGCTCTCCTGAACTTAGCTCTGATACCATGTTAAAGTTTAAGCTATTATCAGGTCACTTTCCAATTAACTAGATAACCATAACATAGATAGGATCATTGAGAGAAACAAAATCACAAGATACACATCATTTATCCTAGGAAACCCTCATGGGGAGGAAAACCCAACAAAACTTCTTAATATAGATAGCCAATACAATGCAAAGACAATAAACCAAACACTAGAGAATATCCTCTCTCAAGGAATACGCCTCTCTGTCTCCCTTCTTCCGACAACTGGTAACTGCAGCTTCCTTTAATACTTGTGCACTAAATGAGTGAGCTAAGTGAGTGAACAAATGAGTGATTGGCTTCCTTTATTTATAAAAACTGGCAAGTGCTGAAAGGAGGTGTCTCCTCACTAGTGGGGACGACTTGTCTTTCTGGTTTGTTAGAACCACTTTAATTTTCCCCGGGGGTGAATTCTTAATTTGCATATTACAATTAGGGATTTGACCAATCTGCAAAAGGGGATTTGGTCAATTGTAATGCCCGACATGATCAATCCACAAAAGGGGATTGATCTAATGAATAACACAAATATTTTATCTTTTACTTTATCGACAAAAGGGGATAAGAATATTATTTGCAATTACACAATATTTTAACAGTTTTTTACACTGTGTAGAAGAACAATTTGGTATTCAGAGTTGCATACTATTAATTGATTGCAAGACACTTATACAAGATGGGGGCATAATTGTTTTTTAGAATATGTGTACTAGAACAAGAGAGGCCTAGGTTTTAAGAGAGGCCCATGAGGGAATAGCTAGAGGAAATTATGCAGAAAAATCTACCGTGTAGAAGGCATTGTGCACATGACTATGGTGGCCAACCATTCACATAGATTCTAATGATTATTTCCAATGATGTGATGTATGACAGAGGGTTGGTCAACCTAATTGAATGGATGAGATGCCCCTAAGACCACAAGTAACCTTGCAAGTATTCAACAAATGGGAAATAAACTTTATGTGACCAATTAACCCACCAACGAAAATGTCAAGAGCAAGGTATATCATTACTATGACATAATACCTAACAAGATTGACAGAAGCAAAATGAGTTAAAGATTGAAACATAGAGACAACAACACATTTCCTGTTTGATCAAGCGATCACTAGATTTGGATGGCCAAGTATTTTCATGAGTTACCAAGGTACTCACTTTATCAATAGTATTATCAAGGCTATGACTGAGGAATTTGAAGTCTACCATGAAAAGAGTACACCATATCACCCTCAAGAAAATGAAACAATGGAAGCCTTTAATGAGATCCTAGAGAATGCCTTGAAAAATATATGCAATGTTAACAGGGATGATTGGGACTTGAAGATACCAGTGGTATTGTGGGAATACCAGATAGAAAAAATTTGACAGGATAGACACCATTTAGGTTAGTGTATGGACAAGAAGCAATGGCACCATTAGAATTCTTGGTACCCATTCTATGCATAGAAACAATTACCAACATGACAAAATGAGGCACAATAAAAGAAAGGATAAATCATCTAATGGACATGGAGGAAGATAGGATTCTAGCAGGATTTCACCAAGAAGTTTAGAAAGAAAGAGACAAAGCTTGTCATGATAGACATATCAAGAGGAAAAATTTCAAGGAGGGAGACCTAGTCTTGGTGTATGACAGTAAATTTCTTCAACATCCAAGGAAATTCAAAATGCACTAGTTGGGACCATATGAAGTGACAACTATCACATATGGGGGATATGTATAGTTGAAATATTTAGGAGGCACATAAGTGAGGGGAATGATCAATGGGAGTCGACTTAAACTATATAGGGACAATCAACTTCCTAGTACATAAAAATTTACCACGCAGTAATAAAACTTGTACATAGTGTACCATAGTAGATACTAAAAAAAAAAAAAAAGGAAGAAGAAAGTTGTGCACAGAAGTTCTCATGCCAGACATCAGAAGACTAGGTGTAGAAAAAATGGACACAACGTAATGAAAAGAAAATGTCTGTGCGTAAAATCTACACAAAACACTACACACTTAGAAAGCTCATTGTGCTGGAAAAAGGACCAACGATAAAAAAATGGAAATTTGAAAAATGATGGTTACGACAAAAGCCGCCAACCGACAACAATTATGGAATTCAATGAAAAAGTACACATAAAGTGCCATTAGATTAATCAAAGTTGTGGAAGCTTCTCCGATAATTTTCATGAATTTCCTATACAGAGGGGAAACGTGGGAAACATAAGACTCATTCTGAAATTGTGAAGTTGTAGAGAAGTAGAGCAGGCAAAGAAGAAGTGATTTGGCGAACAATCTAGAGCGAACTCGTGAAGGATTAGTCAACAAAAACTAACTAGTACTCACAATGGAACCACCAAATATGGCTACACCGAGCCAAGAAGGAAGGAAAACCCGAAGTAGTCGAGCACCATGGGAGGTAGTATAAGTTGGGTGGGAAACCAGACAGCCTAAGGAATTCATCGACATCAACGCATTTCCTTCACCCTTTGAAGGACCCATAGACCCTACACCAGTGGTTGAATAAAGGTAGGGTCCAACCACGTCAGCCATGAAATTTGACCATGCTAGTAGCACACAGGGACATCCTGCACACAACACACAAAACCCACAAGAAACTGTGATGGTTGAGGGGACCGAGTAGGAAAATGACCAAGTTACTGCATAGACGAAGGAGAAAGTACCCAAATCCACCAGAGCAGAAACTGTGCAACAACAAGAGGGTTTGTTAGAAAATACCACTGGCTATCTAGACCTTGACTTGGACAAAAGATAGATGGAGGTGGGTACCTCAAGTCAACAGCCAAAATGGAAGGGAAAATAGCCTATGGTGCAGTCTTCGCGCAGGCAGACTAACGCATAAATTTTACTCCCACACATTTCGAAAGGAGTGCAAACCATGCCAACATTGTTAGGTTGCGTGGAGAAGGTAATACACTAGGACCATGATGTGGCCTACGCAGGAAAATTCCCCAAATTTGCACAATAGGTTTACTTAGATAGAATAGGGATATGGCCCTTTGGAGATCCCATTCTACAACCAAATACATGGGCATCTATCCTAGCAAACACGTGGATCCTAAAACTGTTGGAGATTACTCACTTTCAAAGGGGAAAAGAGGTGAAAAACTACATGAAGAAGTTGATAACGATCCTCCATGGAGGATTCCTATGGATGGAACATATTGTCTCAATATATGTAAGTATGATAGAACTGATCACAAGGTTGTCGTCAATGGGTGAGAACCCCATGAAGTACATGAATGAAAAAACAAAAGAGAAGACTTTGGTTGAAGAAATGAAGAGGACATATGGGACAAAGAGAGGCTCTTGCAAGATTATTATTAAAAGTATCAGTGATGTCGTGACATGGATGGCCACCAAACTCATGGACTGTAAATGCTAAGGAAGTGTCACAAGGAGAAAGTCCTTGCCAGGGTCGTCATAGTTGCAGCGTAGTCCTTGAATGGAACGTCGCTCAACTGGAACCCTTACCTATTGAACCTATTCCTTGAGGACTGCAAAGATGTGCATGACCTTGGCCCATAGTTCACTACTTGTGGATACTCATTTTAATTGCATTGATGGGGTTGAGGGAGCCCCATATTCTTATTTTTGTGACCAGATAGGTTGGTGCCACACAACACCATACACGTTGTTGTGGATCATCTCAGACCCCAAGGAAAAAATAAAAAACACGGGTACCTTTGATAGGTATTTTGAAAAAATACGAGAAATCATAGCCAACACTTGGAAAATTACCCCAAATGTGGTCGCACAGTACAACAACATAGCCAACTTTCGCACAACAAGGCACAACATGTGGATCAAAGCGCGCAGGGACCCAGAAAAGGAGTGGCTACAAATAAGGTACTATGCCAATGAGGACAATATATAAATGGCCATGAGGGACTGGAATGATTATTGGAGGGTCCCAGTCCTAACCCAATAAGTTCCAAAGAGCACAAAAGTAGACATCACTATGCCCAAGAAATGGGAAAAGCTAGGGAAACTGACCCAAAAGTTGGCACATTAGACGAAGGGTAGTGCGTCGATGAAAAATACACAGGAAACCCAGAAGGACACTGCCCCATAACAAAAGGAACAAGGAGTGGGGGCTATAGAAACAAAGGGAAACCCCCCAACATCGACTCCACAGGAACCAGGGCCACTTAAGAGACAAATCTTACATAAAATATGATTGCGCAAGAAGGCGAAGGTGAATAAAGAATTTCCAAAGTACACGATCAAAAAATATGATGTCGACCTTGTGGGAGAGAAGGTGCAAGACTACACAACAGAAGACTTTCAAGAGGCCAAGAACCAAAGAGGGAAGATACAAGATTACCTGGTTGGAATAAAGCAGGTTCTCAAGAAAATTAGAACCCTACAGAGGTATGAAAGGGGAATAGAGTCCTTCCCTGAGGGAGAAGCAGCAGTGGAAACAAGGACTGCGCCATAGAATGAATACACATTTCACACAATTTCCTAGGCAATTCCAATATTTAGAATAACAAATGGCATGCTTCACATGGATGAAACAGGAACAAAGATGAGACTGAAAGATTTGGCGTAGGTCAATCTGGTATTATCTAGAATACCTACCAAGGTGTTGTACAGACTATAAGTCAGCATTGTGCAATCAGTGTAGTCATAGGCGAGAACAGACACAGTAGAATTGTAGGAAACGAAAGAGGGAAAGGAAGCCTTGGAGCTCGTGATAGAAGAAGTGAAGTTTGAGAGAAGAGAAGAGAAAGAGCACATAGATAAAATTGAATAGGGGGTCACAATAGTCTACAACCACCTTCCAAACAACACGTAGGCTAAAATTTCAATAACAAAAGAGAAACTCAATATGATTTCCCAAACCATCGACCAGTAGAGGAAACATATTAAGGAATTGAAGTAAACATTTACCGTGACAACTCCACCTGAGGTTAGGGAGCAGAGGAAAGAAGAAGTTATACTTCAACTAGCAGAGTTGGATAAATAAGATAAAACAATAGCATAACTTCTTGACATAACATCACAGTTTTGGACAACACTAGAGGAAGAAAAAGGGTCCAGCAGTGGGACCAAGAAGAAGGAAAAATAAGCACAACTATCTAGGACTTCAAGAAGAGGCAGAGAAAGATGAGTATCATTGAGCACCTCAAGGGGATAGAAGACCTGAAGAAGATGCAAACATAATTGATAACAACACATATGAAAAAGTAGGAGAGACGACCATAGATGGAACCTCTTCAAGACCAAAGCATGTAGCTCATCGTGAAATTGGAGGAGGAGAAGAAGAACATGGCGCAAACAGGGGCATAATGCACAACCATGGTCCAAGTGGAAATCATAGTGAAAAATCTAAAAGTGATTACAAAAAAGGCCATGCAAGTACAAATACGAGGAAGGGAACTTGCAGAAAAGTTCCAAAGTCTAGCAGAGACTGTCAAGGGATCGCGCAGTGCCTAGGTGGCTCAGGATGAGCCACATATCAATGTTGGGGGCCTTTTGGGCACATACCTATTTTGGGGAAAATACTAATTTTGGATAATAAAGCGCAAATAAAGAAAATACAGCTGGCAAGAAAAGCAGCATGTGCAAGCTAAATGCGCATGCAGAGGAGGAAAGCATGCAAGGTGCACATGCAAGAATACCTAACTATGCTAGGGTTACGGTTTTCGTAAGAGGATGTAATGTATAATAAGAAAAAATTAAGTATAAATAGGTACCTGGGAGGTCCAGTTCAGGGTGGTTTGAAGAGTTGGATAGGGGTTTAATGTGATTGTAATTCTAGAATGTAAGAATGACTGTAAAATACAAGATTATTTTGTAATTTGTTGAGATGGAGAGAGAAAATAAGGTATATCTTGAGGGTTAGATCATAGGTTGAGTAGGCTGGAGTGATCTAGTACGCGTCATTAAGGATCTTGATCCAACTGAGGGATAATTGTAATGTGTGTGATGCTATATGTCTTAAAAAAAAATAGAAAAAGAGCCCAAGAGCTAGATCTTTGTGGGCATATCCCAGGAGGGGGTGAACAATAGTAGATTATGTGTTATGTGAATGGTTCATTGTTATATCTTTGTTTTTAATGGTTAGATCTTAGATTAATGTTTGATGAAGTAGATAGATCTTATTTTTTTACATGCGTGAATAAGAATGATAATGTACTTAACATAGATGGATGTTATAGTAAATAAACAAACATCACAAGGTTCAATTCTAGATGCCCACTCATTCCCATGATGCAATAACATGAGCATTGCAACCACCAATAGAACTATCTTGGGTGATACTATGCAGTGCACCCTATGTACTGCATTTCCTTCTGGTTTACCAAGGGGGATGATAGTTTTAGAAGGTTTTGTTGGAAACCATAGTAGATCTGAACCTGGGTCAGCCCAAGAATGGTAGCAAGAGAGAAGTAACCAACATAAGATCTTTGGAGGATTTCAGCATATAGATTTAGGTAGTAGGAAAAATCACCATTTACTCCAAATTCATTTACCACCGATTAATAACAATATTCCTCTTCTAAATAGGAGTAAGAAGAAAACCATTGATAGGAGATATTATTCAAACTCTACCTCAAAATTTCTAGTAAGTGAGACCGTCAAAGTCACAACTATCTAACATCCAAACAAGATAAATTATTATGCCATCATCTAGCTGAAATGAACTCATGTTATAATAAACCAATCAAGGCAATATAACATTCATAGTCACACTTACCTGAAATTGGAAATTAGCTCGCAAATTTTGAAAGGGGTGCTCTTTTCCACCCAACCATAGGAATAGTTTCTCTTGGACTATTTCTCCACTGGACATTCCCTAGCTAGAAAATGGTTCCACGAGAGAGAGAGAGGTTCTTTTTATTCTCAGAAACAACAAGGGACAAAGGTTACTCTCCTTTTCCCACATGAACCTCCCAATTTCATTTTCTATCCACTAAGCAAGGGAACCTGTTGTGATCTCTCACTCAATCACTGCAACTCCATTTATCATCTTTATTAGAAAAAATTGTCGATTCACTCCTATATTGATAAAATATCATATTACGAGTTCTCCCTAGAACCAGAGAGCCTCACATGCTCTTATTCTTTCTTGATTGGTCCTCAAACCCCTTCGTGTCTCTTTTGGATTCTACCCATGATTTTTTCCTCTTATTTATTTCCTTTTCCAACAATATTTCATGAGGCAGAATCAAGAATTTTCCTTATGGTACTCTTCCCATCTCCTCGTTGACTCTTGAGGAAAACTTTCCAACTACCATCCTGACTAGTAATTGATTTTTTTTATTATGTCATAAGACCATCTTGGGTCTTAGAAATTTATATCCATAAGACTACAGACCTCGCAAGGGTCATCTAAACCATTATTGGTTCCCCTTACAATACCTTCTCATGGATCATGATCCATATTATCTACCTCCTTTTTGTAGTTATGACACAATTTCCCATTTTTAGTCATTAACACACACACACACACACACACACACACACACACATATAAACACACACACACACACACACACACATATATATACACACACACACACACAATTCTTTTACTAACAAAGGTTTATTGTCTTTCTAAAATTCCCATGAAAGGTCTATGCCTTGTACTTTTATCCAAGAATAATTGTATTTACAAGTTGGCCGGGGGGGGGGATGTGTATTACAATCCCCTACCCCTAAAAAGGAACAGTTCCCTATTTGTTTACTTCTCACTGTGGTTTTTATGTACAAAAGTTTACAAAAACAAATATGCATGTTTCACGACATCCTCCAATTCCCAAATTGATTCATTTGGTCCAAAGTGTTTCCACTGCACCTTGACCTAGGAAATGGTTTTGTTTTTAAGTGGGATTTCTTTCCTGTCTAGTATGCATTTTGTTTCTAGTAGGAATTCTCCCTTCAGTTCCACCTGCATCATAGACCAGTCAATTATATGATTAGAATCATGTACATATTTTTTCAATAATGAAACATGGAAAACATTATGTGTTTTTATGGTGGGATTAAGTGCTAGTCTATATGCTACAGGTCCCACCCTGTCCATAATTTCAAAGGGTCCACAAAATTGAGGTTCCATATTGGAACAAGTTCCCATTCTCAAGGAAATTCTTCTTTGTTAGATTCGAAGATACACATGATCCCCTACTTTGAACTCCCTAGGAGTCTTATTTTCTTCTACATAACTCTTATGCCTTTCCCGATCTACCTTCAGTTTCTGTTTTATTTAAACTATTTATTGTTCCATTTATTTTAATAGTTCTGGATGAAGGGTTATTATTTCTACTGGGTTATTCCAATTGATTGGAATGTTGCAATGTCTAGAATAGAGAGCCTCAAAAGGGCTCATATTCAATGACGCTTGATAGTCATTGTTATTAGCAAATCCTATCAGTTCTAAGTAGTCTTCCCACCTCCTAGGCTTATGCATAACATGCATCCTTAAGATTCCCTCTAATACTTGATTCACCCTTTGTGTATATCCATTATTTTGAGGGTGATAGGTTGTTCTAAACAGAAATTTAGTTTCAAAACCAAAAAAAAAAAAATCAAAAATTGAAGTAAATTTTGTATCTTTGTCTGATATGATTTCATTAGGCATCCCATGCAGTCTAAATATTTATTTCATGAAGATATTGGAAATATGTATTTCCTTGCAATTTCACTTCATAGGAACAAAGTGAGCAACCTTGCTTAGCTTATCCACAACTACCATAATTGCATCATTCTGCTTGGTTGATTTAGGCAATCTAGTGATAAAATTCATGCAGATGGTTTCCCTTTTCCACTCCGGAATTGGTAGGGGATGAAACAACCCTATTGGATGCATGTGCTCCACCTTAACACGTTGACATTCTAAGAATTTATTTAGGTAGTTATCTATGTCCTTCTTCATTCTCAACCAATAAAATAGTTTCTTAGTGGCTTTGATCAATTTCTGATAACCAGGGTACTAGTGTATGGTCTTTTATGTAGTTTATCCATTATGCACCTATTTAATTTGAAACAATTTGGGATAAAAAACCTACCCTTTTAAGTTATTAGGCCACCATTCAATAGTTTATTTCCCTGATACTTCATCCCTATGGGATCTTTCTCTAGGCATGCTTTCACATTTTTGAAAAACTCATCTACTTCATGTGCATTTTTTACTCTCTCCTTGATGTTTGATTCACAGGTACTCATAGCTTCCAAGTGAATCACTTTCACACTTCTACCAAGGAAATCAACCACTTTGTTTTCCTTTCCCTTAATATGTTTTATTTCAAAATAAAATTCATTAAGGAGAGCCATCCACCTAGCTTGCCTAGCATTGAGTTTGGGCTGGTCAAAAAAGTATCTCAACCCACTATGGTCTATCATAAGTATGAATATTCTGCCTAGGAGGTAATGCCTCCACATTTTTAAAGCATGTTCTATGGCATCCAATTACAAGTTGTGGGTCACATAATAGATTTCATGTTCATTCAATTTTTTTGGATTCATAACAGATTACATGCCCTTCTTGCATGACGACTCCTCCAAGTCCTTCCTTGCAAGAATTTGTACACACCAGGAAGTCCTTGTTTGGGTTTGAAATTTTCAATACTGGTGCATTGGTCAAAAGGTGTTTTATTTGGTGAAAAATCTCCTCACACTCTATTGTCCAAATGAATTTAACTCCCTTTTTATGTAGGTAGGTGATTGGACAACCAATCCTGGAGAACCCCTTGATGAACCTCCTATAGTATCCCACTAGGACCATAAAGGACCTGATATCAGAGACATCCCTTGGTGTAGGACAATCCAAGATAGATTTTATCTTGTTAGGTTTAACTACCACTCCTTCCTCAATGATGACGTGGTCTATGTAATTAACCTTTTTCAAAAAGAAATCACACTTTCTAAACTTTGCATAGAGCTTTTGTTCTCTTAGCACTCGAAGCACTAACTTGAGTTGTTCTTCATGATCTTCCCTAATCTTCGAACAAATTAGAATGTCATCTATGAAGACCAACAAAAATATGTCCAATAATATAATCAATACATTATTCATCAAACACATAAAGGTGGTTGGTGCATTGGTAATGCAAAATGGCACTACCACAAATTCATAGTTCCCATACTGTGTCTTAATGATTGTTTTATGTATGTCTTCATCCTTAATTTGGACTTGATGATATACATACCTTAACTAAAATTTGGAGAATATTGTAGCACCCCTTATCTGGTCAAATGGGTCATCAATTCATGACAATGGATACTTATTCTTAATGGTCATCTTGTTGAGTTGTATATACTCTATGCACAACCTGAGGGTGCCATCCTTTTTCTTCACAAACGATGTTCGTTCTCCCCAAGGGAACACACTAGGTGAGTTGTACCCTTTGTCCAAAATCCCCTTCAGTTGTAGTTTGAGCTCAACTATCATTGATTTACTCATTCTATAGGGTGCTATGGACATTCACACCGCTCTAGGTACAACTTTGATTGAGAAATCAATATCTCTTCTAGGGGGAAATCATGGTACCTCTTTTGGAAACACATTTTTGTACTCTCTTAATATAGGGAGGTCTTCTAAACTTGTGTTACTATTCTCAACAGAGTTCATTACCTATATTTTATACAAATCAAATCCTTTTATACAATACTTCTTCACTTGGAGGGATGATATTTGTCTCACAGAGATATGCTTTTGAATCCCCTTTAGGGTCCTCTTCTTCTCTTCATGATATTCACATTCTAATGTTTTATTGTAACAATATAACTTTGCTTTATGGGAAACCAACCAATCCATGCCAAGAAACATGTCATAAGATCCTAAAGGAAGTATTTTTAAAGTTGTTTGGGTGGAAAACCCATTTACAATGAATTTGTATGATGGAAAGACCTATGTTACCTTTCCTTTTGTTCCAGTGGCTAGTTTTACCATCGATGACTTAGCATGTTTTTCTGGATGCAATTTAAATTTCTCAACATTTTGAGGGGAAACATAACTCATATTGTAACCAGGGTCAATCAAAATAGAAACATAATGGTTGGATTTCATACCGTCCATCTCCACTACTAAATCTTGGTGATCAACATGTCTATTATCCAAGGCTACATAAATTCATGGCATGCTCCTCAACACATCGTTAACCATGGTATCTTCATGGATGTTGTAGACACTCCTATTTTCTTGTTTTCTATGTGGGAAGTCCCTAAAAAATTGTTCTTCCCCACATCCCGAACATTTCAATGGTTCTCTCTTTGTATTTTCAATCTTTCCTCAGGCTAGTCCAAAGGGTTTATTTCCACTCTAAGAGGGAAAATTTCATTGATACACACTTTTAGTAGGAATGCTCATTTTAGAGAATTTTCCATGATTCTTAAATATTGAGGTTTTAAACCCCTTATTCTTGAATTCCGATTTTATTTCCTTTTTCCAATCCTTATGGGGCTATTCCTTGTGCTTGAATTACTCATACCAGTAACTTGCCTTATGAATGGTGTCTTCTCAGGTCTTAGGTTCATCAAACTTGGTTATGTCTTGAAATGATTGAGGTATTCCACTAATCAATCATCATATATTTGTATCTTTATCCACGATGTAAGGTACATACCTTATCATGTCAAGAAATTTGTTGAGATACTCATCCATGGTGAGTTTTCCTAACTTGAGTTTATAGAAATCCTTAGTATTTTCATCATAGTACCTCTTAGATAGGTACTTCTTATTGAAATATTTCTCAAATTGTTTCCATGAAAATTCATTCTCTTGGATTTCTTTCACATTTCTAAGGTCCTCCCACCAGATGGAGGCCTTTCCATTGAAGTTGAAAATGGTTATTCGGGCCTTTACATTTTCAGAGTAGCCATGGAATGTGAGGTGCTTCTTTAGGCTAAGTAGAAAAGCTTTTACTTCTTCCCCCTTCTTAATATCCCCATAAAATGTGGGTGTCTTGTCATTCTTAAACTCTTTTGGGCCAGGGCTCTTAGATCATTTTCTCCTTTTTCTTTTCCCTTGAAAAGGAAACCAATTCCGTCTGCTAGACAATTCCTTCGAAATGTCATTTTCCTCACTAGAGGATTTTTTAGGTGAACTCTCGACATTAGCATGCTTCTTGGCTCCATGTTTGGAATTCTTTAAGGTGCTTCTTCTAGTGTTTCTATTTTTAAGGCCATGATTTGGTATCTCTAGTGGACTTTGGTTTTTCTTAGTATTATGTTCGTCCACATTGCTAGCCATTAGTCCATGTTGCAGATGCCTCTATATGTCTGATAGGTTTTGCAAGAAGATTTCATTAATTTAGTTTGGTTCTCCTATTATTTTATCATCCTTTCATTGTATGCCTTACAAATTTGTAATTCTTCCATAAGGCTTGTTGCATTTTCAGCTAAGTCCAAAGGGCTTTCCACTTCTCTACTTTCATGAGATTCTTCTACTCTATTATGGGATATTTATCCCAACTCATCATGTGTCACCATTCTTTACATTGCAGTTTTTCATTCTTTCCACTAACTGTTTGAGTGATGATAACAACATTTTTTGTTACTCAATCATCCTTAATTTTATGAAGAATTAAGCTAATTTTTATAAGTTAAAATTAGCTTTACTATTCCACATATAACAACAATATACAGTTTATATTTAAAGCATGTAGAAACAACAAAAAGTCTCACTCTTTTTAGTACTAAATCTTAGATAAGGTTTTACATATGGGTAGGGTAAGTTTCCCTACCCCTTAAAGGTTTTCTATTAGAATTTATTCCACTCTTTCGCAAGCCCAAGGAGGCCAAGTGTTGTAGCCTTACTCTGATACCACTCTGTCACAAAACTGACCCCTAAGTGGCGTTTTAAGGGATGAGGGTATAAATTTTCCTCTTTCCTAAAATTCCATGAATGCCTTGGTTGAGGAATCCATCACCTTGTGCTAACAAATATCTTCTCATCAAATAAAACATTACCCAAAATCAAGCTCTGGTTTGAAAGTTATACCTTTCTAAAGTATTCAGGCCATCATTGACCAATGGCCTTCCCCTTCACCATGTGACATCCATGTGGCTTCACTTCCTTCTCACCATCTGACATGGAACTGTCGTGACCCCAATTGTCATCCTCTATAAATGACGTGGCCGTAGAAGGAGGGGTTACAGGGAACATTTATTGGGTCTTTGCACATATCGAGCTTTTGGCCTTTCAACATCCTTATACATGTCTAAAACTTCCCTATAGGTCCAAAGTATCAGAGTCCTGAAGTGTATTTCTATATCATAATTCTATGGTGGAGCTCTATCCACCCTTGGATTCCACGTATGAGGTATATCCACACTCAAACCATAGATTGGAATTGACAAGAGGGGTAGGGGTCCAACACCTAATGAACGTCCAATCCCACGATGCCACATCAGACTAGTCACACATGCCACATCACCATCGAAGATGTAGGTATATCGTATCGAAACTTGATAATTCATCGAAGAGACTTCGGCATTCAACACACTCTTTATCCCTCAAGTCTCTCGGAGCCTTGAAGTCTTGAAGTCCTAAAGTTACGCAAATCTTGTCCATGTACTCTAGCCTTCGAGATGGTTTTGCAACTCAAAACTTAAGTATCTTGAAGAAATACTTCGCCAAAGTACTTATTCCATCCTTCCACTAGTTGATCAAATGATTGAGAAAATATCCCAGAGGATCCTCGATATATGTTCCACGTCGCTCCAGAATTCCTCCCCTCGATCTGACATTTGGTGGGATTTTTCCAATTCGGTAATTTGCGACTTTGAGACCCTTACCGTTCTTAACCAAATAATTTCTCGAAGGTTTACCTATCAGAAAGGTCATAAAGAGAGGATGATTATTTCTTGTCGGTTAACATTGTTGCTTAACCTATCCTTCCACAACACATTATCTAACGGTCCAGGAGGGTCGTAAAGGATTCTTATATCTATGACTCACATTACTTCATGAGTTCAACATTCATGGGTTTCATTCATTTAACACCCTTTTTATTCCTGGAGTGGGTCAACACCGAATTGACCATAACATATATCCAACAGTCAGGGAAGGTCCCGAAGGTCCTTATATCAACGACTGAGAAGTCCTACTCTATATTATGGTAAACGAACGACAATAACATGATCGATTTTCAAAAGGTATTCTTTGGGTAATACTTGGATCCTTTTTTTCATAGCACAGGGTTCCTGGGTCCCGATCATATGGAAATCCTAATGGCTCAAGGGATCAATGTGATGATCCCTTATTAAAGTTAATAATTATGCATCTTTGAGTTTATGGTCACCTAGAACCTCTTCATGTTCGAGAAGGATGTGATTTAGATTCTTAACTGATAATTGGTTAAGCCCATGTTTTTGGGCTCAATGTCACATGGAAAATTTGGGTTAAAGGTAGTTTCATTCATCGATAGAAATCAAATTATATAATAGGGCACAGGATTTCGAGGGATTGACGAGTTTAGAACAACCTTACAGATTATGTCTAGATTTTGTATTTACAAAATTTATCCTTAGGCATTCCTTTGGAGGATTTGAACATATAGATTCAGGAAGTAGGTGAACTAACCATTTAACCCAAATTAATTTACCACCCATTAATAACAATATTCCTCTTCTAAATAGGAGTAAGTGTAAAACCATTGAAAAGAGGTAATATTCAAACTCTACTTCAAAATTTCCAGTCATCCAGGCCATTAGTGTCACAACTATCTAACATGCAAACAACATAAAATATCATGCCATCATATAGCTCAAATGAACTCATATTATAAAAAATCATTCAAGACAATATAACATTCAGAGTCACACTTATTTGAAATTTTAAATTAATTGGAAACTACTGAAAGGGGTGCTCTTTTCCACCCAACCATAAGCACAATTTCTCTTGGAGTATTCCTCCACTAGCCACCCCATAGCTGGATCATGATGCCATGAGAGAGAGAGAGGTTCTTCTTATTCTACTCAATGACAACAAGGGACAAAGGCTACTCTCCTTTTCCCATAGGAACTTGGAAGTTTCATTTTTTATTCACTAAGAAAGGTATCCTGCTATGATTTCTCACTCAATCATTGCAACTTTGTTTATCATATTGATTAGAAAACATTGTCTAGTCACTTATTTACCCAAAAAAACTCATATTCTCAGTTCTCCCTAGAACCATAGAGCCTTGCATGCTCTTCTTCTTTCTTGATTGGTCCTTATATCCCTTCATGTCTCTTATTCCCTCTTCCCATGATTTTTACCTCTCATTGTTTTCCTTTTCCAACAATATTTTGTGGGCCATAATCAGGAAGTTTCTAGATAGTATTTTGTAGATCTCCTCATTGACTCTTTAGGAATACTTCCGAACAACCATCCTCACTAGTAATTAATTTTTTTGGGGGGGCAGAAGACTATTTTGGGTCTAAGCAATTTATATCCAACAAAGTATCGTCCTGGTAGGGGTGATCTCAACCATTAATGTTTCCCCTTACTATCCCCTCTCACGCATCATGATCCATACTATCGAGCTCCTTTCAACAGTTATGCCACAATTTTCCATTTTTAGTCAATATATATATA
>JZKD02S1763809.1:133000-165469 GCA_000966675.3 Picea glauca
AACAAAGGTTCATTGGGTTTCCAAAATTCTCATGATGGGTCTATCCATAGTACTTTTATCCAAGCATAATTATAATTACAAGATTCGGGAAACATGGGTATTACATTATGACATATGTCAAGACAAAAATATATTAGAAATAGTAACTAATATTAATATTTTAGAATATACATAGTCAGCTCTATATGTGTGTGTAGTTTCATAGGCAATGGATTTTTGTAGGATATACAAAAATACCTTGAAAAATAGAGATATGAAGAGCCAAAATTCACATACACTCTAGAGTGCACATACATTATACGGTGCATCACAATTTTACAACATGTGCATGCACTATTGTGACTAATCTTACTTGTGCACAAGGAATTTGTCTAGAGGTCTAAAATGAATGTGCCATATTCTTCTTGAGACTTCTTAAGCTTAAGAGTCATGAATAAAACATAGAAATAGTACTATGGGCCTTCACGAAGGGGTATTTTCCCTTATAGTTGAATATGGGTTCCATTAAGATGTTTCATTCAACATAATTGAGTTTGAATTCCTTAATCATATTCATGGTAGGGAAACAACTTCTCAAGGGCCTTGACATTGGTCGAGGGAGGAAAAAAATAACCTTTGGTCTTAAGAATAACTTCTTAGGATGAATTACCATGAATAACACCAATAGAGGTCAAGTGCCTTGATATGCTTGATGGGGAAAAAAAAAGAATGTTTGCATTCATAGATTTTTGTAAACCTTGAATTCCAAATTCTAGGTGAAGCATGAAGCTAAGAAATCATTGTGGATTTAAGTTGTGATTATTTTCTGAAATACAGATGGCATTTGTAGCCAAGATATTCATTTCACCAAGAGTACCCTAGAGAATCTTGAGAATGGTGTTGCAATTGTTGGATTAGGCGAGAATATTTTGGGTCTTACATCCATTACATGTAAATAACTTGCAAGAAATCTGGTACAATAAAGGACAGGGAAAAGAGGGACCCTTCTTCTTCATACCTCCTAAAAAGAGCATAAGAAACCACATTTTCCTTCCTTTTCTTTTAAATGATCTCATAATCATATCCAAATAGCTTGGTCACCCATTTTTGTTGCTCTGGGATGAAATTCATTGTTCCTGAAAATATTTGAGGATCTAATGATCAATTTTAATTTGGAAGCATTTCCCCAATAGATAAGGATGCCATAGATACATGACATCCAAAATATCCAACATTTCATTTTCATTTATTGATTCAAAATCCAATTTTGACCTCTAGTGAACCTCCCGGCTCCAATACCTTATTCATCAAGAAACATTTTTGTGAATGAGAAGATGATGGTGTATTTTCTTGGAGCTAATATACTATGGATGAAATTAGATATTCCACTGGTGCATAGACTTTTAGTGAATAATTTCTTGCCGTGCAACCTCTATTTCAATAGTTAAACATTCTTAAAATTACCCATGAGGAAGTCCACTCTCCTCCCAATTTTGACCCGCAAGTTATTGAAAGCATAAAAACGACTATATTTGTAGCTAATAGAGAGGTCAGAAGTTACAAAATGAAGTTCCATCATTCCTATCATGGAGTATTCACTATGTGAACATGTAGAATAACACATGCATTCAAGGCATATTAAATAGTACCTGGAAGTTTAGAAGATATTAATAAAGAGTTCCCAAAATCCTTTTGTTGGAAACCCCTCCAAATGCATCTTTCCAATATTAAAATCCCACATTTTCAATAGATATCCCCTTTTATACCCCCCCAATACCTATAATACCCCCTATACGTTGCATATCCTCCAATATCTACAATATATTGAATTTATTTTTCACAATTTAAAAACCCCCTTTATGAATTAATGTGATAAGATATTGGTCAACGGGTTTAAGCACCTATGGTCCCTACCTATATGAAGTAGTGTGAATCGAAGAACTCCTAAATTCATGTGGGTGGATGAAAGTGATATATCATCTCATTCGGTTTCTACCACACCTATAGACACAAAAAGTAATGAATCATACCTAAGTCTTTCATCTCGAACTCAAATGAAACCTTTCTCTTGCACTATGTGATGAGATTATCATCCCCTGTTAGAAACAGGTCATCCACATATAACAATAATATCACTACTGGTCCACTACCCTCAACCTTGTAGTAAATCTTAGGATCTTCTTTACTCTTGGTAAATACCAATCTCATCAGAAAACTGTCAATTCTACCGTACCATGCCCTAGGTGCTTGTTTCAAACCATACAAGGCTTTCCTCATTCTACACACATGCATTTTTCTGTCATGTGTCTTGAATCATTGTGGCTTCTCCATGTACACTTATTCTTTGACTACAACATTTAGGAAGGATTTATTCACATTCAATTGATGTACCTTCCATTTCATCACTGCAACTATCGCAAGTGTAGCTCGCCATGGGAGAAAATGTCTCGTCATAATCTATTCCTTCTTTCTGGGAGAATCCAAGAGCCACGAACCTTGCCTTGTATTTATCAATACTTCCATATGTTGAGTGTTTCATATTATAAATCCATTTGGAACTCACATTTGATTTCACTTTCATTCTCAGAAGCACATCCCATAAATCATTCTTAATGATGGATTGGTATTCCTCAGTCATGGAATCCTTTCATACTTTACTTTTTGTAGCTATTCATAACAAGTAGGATCAACATCAATGATATCAAATAAAAATGCCACGTAATTGGAATATGGTCGAGGTTTCTTGCTTTCTCCGAAAGATCCATCTAGTGCACCATACTTCTCTGCATCCTGAATAATATCATGAGCCCATGATGGTATTCTTTTCCTTGTATCTATTTCTGTAGGTCTTTGTGGTTCTTCAATGTCATGGTCCTTTGGACCATGCTTATCAGTCACAACATCATTATGAGCATATGAGACTACAGCTCTAGGAACTTAAGGTTCCTCATCATGTATCTCATATGTATGATGTTGCCTTGATCTATTCAAGGTTGCATCCTCATTGAAGGTAACATCTCTGCTAATATCGATATGTCTGCAATGAGGGATGTAGACTCTATATTCCTTCAATGTTTCACTATATCCAACAAATACACCCTTCTTTATTGAAGAATCCAACTTTGATCTCTTATCCTTGGGAACATGCACATACACTATACAACCAAATATCCACAGGTGGGTGACCTTTGGCTTTTCTCCTGTAAACATTTCTCAAGGTGTCTTGTTCCCAAGCTCATGGTGAGGACTTTTTTTCTGCACATAAATAACAGTCATGGCTGGTTTTTCCCATAGGTTCATAGGAAAGTATTGATCATGAATCATTTCCTTTATTGCTTCCATTATTATTCAGTTCTTTCTTTCTGCTACCCTATTCCAATAAGGATTGTAGGGAATAGAGAGATCTCTCTTAATTATGACTTCCTTGCAGAATTATTTGAAGTCATCCGAGGTGAAATCTCCTCCATTATCTGACCTCAAGGTATTTATATTCCTTTCATAAATATTCTCTACAAGAGATTGGAATTCTTTGAACTTTGTAAATACTTCACCTTTTGATTTCAAGAAATAAATCCAAGTCTTATGTGAGAAATCATCAATAAAAGAAACATAATACACATACCCTCTAAGTGAAGTGGTTGACATCGGTCCACACATGTCTGAATGCATGATGTCCAAAACTCCTTTGGATTTTTTGTCACTTCTTGGAAACAGATTCTTCATGTTCTTTCCTTGTGCAAATCCTTTTCATGTTCCTTCATGATCCACCTAAATCTCTGGCAAACCTATTACCATATTTCTTAAGATTGGTAATGCTTTGTCATGTAAGTGAGTGAACCTTCTATGCCATATCTCACTTGGATTTATTGTGTTGTGTACTAGTGTTGAATCTGAGTGTCCCTTTAACTTGTATATACCTCCTTCTTAGACACCAATCACAATAGAATCATCATCAGTAGTATTTCCTCTTAGCCACATGATAAATTTACCATCAATAAAAGGGACTCTAAATCCTTTATCTTCCTACCCTAAGACAGAAAGGAGATTTTTCTTTGAGCTAGGTACATACAAGACATCCTTTATCTTCAAGGGTTTTCTAGAATCTAACTTGTAGGCAGTTTATCCTACTCCTTTTATGGTATATTGATATTCATCATCGAGCTTCACCTTATGAGGTGAATCGTTATTAACCATATCTAAGAAATAATCCTTGTAACCATTCAGGTGCTTATAAGAACCACTCTCAACTAGCCATGTGTCACTTCCATGAGTGATTGTTCTTGTAAGAGATGATATCAGTAAATGTTCTTCAATTGAATCACACTATTTTTTCCTTTTACAAGTAGTTTCATCATCTTCTATGATATGAACATGATGCCTCTTATTTTGTCCTTTTATGTCCTGCTCTTTCCTGAGAGGAACATTTCTTGCAATGTGTCCCATTTTCTATCAATAGTAGAATTTGAAGATAGAGTAATCCTTTTGAGACTTTCGTGAGCTTTGAAACTTCTTGGGAGGATGATCCTCTTACCTACTCTTTCCTTTTCTTGCATGCACTGCTAGATCTTGATCATCATTTCCCAACTTCTCTTCTCTTGTTGCGAGTCTAGCTTCTTCCCGAGTGCAATATTCCCATAGCTTGTTCAACTTCGTTAACTTTCTTCTAGAACAGATTTCTTGAATAAATTATTCCCAACATTTTGGTAGACCATTCAATGTATTCATTACTATATCTTCTTCTTCAATTGTGTCTCGAATAGCTTCAAGTTCTTCTTTCATTTGACACACCATTGTGAAGTATGATTGAATGGTTTCTGAATTTTGCATCTTCACATTCTTGAGTTTTTTCCTCAAGGTCATCTTCTGGTTGATATTCTTTCCTTCATACAATCAACATAAGGCATCAAAAATTTGTTTGAGGGTCTTCAATGATGATACATGTGGGATAAAGTGATGTTTGATAGAATCTGCAATGATCCTCTTTTTCTTAATCGAATTCTTCTTGTGATTTTCCTTATCTTCATCTCCCTCTGGCTCTGCAATTTATTCTTCAATAAAACCTTTTAGATCATTTTCCTCTAGAATGAGAATCACTCTATACTTCCATGCTTGAAAGTTGTCAAAACCCTCAATATTTTCATCAAGCTTAGTATTGATAGTCATTTTATCCCAGGCACTGGAAATATTATGGAAAATTTAATATTTTTTAGAAATGGAATTTGAACTTACTAGTGGGTGTTTTATGCCAACGATACCTCCTTTACCCAACAATCAACTTCAACTCAGTCTTTAAATTCTAGATGCGTTGACATAGTGTTTTATGAGAAAACCCTAATTTCTCAACTTTAGAAATTTGCAAATATGATCCGGGGAAGAGATGCATCGTACTTAGGAGACCTTCTTGGTGGGTGCATTAAGTGCTGAATGAGATTAAGAATAGGGGAAATTGAGGATCTTCGTTCTGGTGGTTAGACTTTTATGAAGGAATCTATCTCTGATACCATGTTAATATTTTTTATATGCTCGTTTAACCATAGACAATGTCAAATCATTGTCACCCAACCATAGGCATTCACATATGCCACCCCCTAGAAAAATAACCTTTTCTTAGATATGATGATTTTGGAAATTCCACACTAGAACCAACAAATAAAACCTAACCAAAAAAACCACTGTTACAACAACAAAAAAATATCAAAAGAACGTACTTTTACCAAGAGAAGGAGATTCCAGAAAGACTTGAACCCTAGTTTCCATTGTTTCTCATTAGAATTGCGCCCTAGTTGTTGCCACAGTTTCTCCTTAGACTTGTGCATTGTTTTCTGAGTGAGTGAGTGTGAATAAATGATCTAGGCACCCCCTTATTTATACTATCCTGTCCAAGTGTCTTTTCCAGGTGGGGCCGAAATTCTCTTTTTGGGTCCATCTATTTATTTATTATTATTCTCCTCGGGCCGACTTCTCTTCTAGTTTTTTCACACATTTGTTTAATAGTTTTCTTACTCCTAGAATATTATATTATAAGTAAAAAGTTTACACTTGGAGGTTAATACCTCTCACAACTACCAAAACATCAATGCATAAAGATAGTGGGGAGCCTCTTATACCTAACTCAGTATCATCCAAATATCTCGTATGTAGTGGGAGTAGTTTTTAGGTACATGCAAGAGCCACATGAGCTCCAATCGAAAGCTACCAAGTGTATCCTCTTATATGTAAATGTTACTACCAATAATGTGACTCATTATGTAGCAAGTTGTACATTGGACCTAATTGGGTATACAAACTCATATTAGGTTGGTGATGACATAGATGACAAGTCCACTTCAATGTATGTGCTAAGTTTGGTAACATGTCCCATTTATTGGTTGAGTATAGAGGAGCAATCAACATTAACCTTCAAGAACGTTTTCTACAAAAATTCCTCACTTAACTTAGTATCATGTTCCATCAGCTTACTGCCATATGGTGTGACAATAAGAGCACAATGAATTTTTGTAGAGACCTAGTGTAACGACAGCGAATAAAACACATTGAGATCCACATGAATTAAATCAGAGAGATGATTCATGATTGGATCATAGACTTGTATTACTATCCTTACTTTTAACAAAATGTTGACATCTTCATGGAGACTTTCACTCAGAATAAATTCCACTTTATGTGTGACCTTCTTAGAGTGAAGGAGACAACTTCCTAAAAGTTGTCCTTATTTTTTATCATTTTTTTTTGAGGGGGGGAGGTTACCATGAGATTTTCCCCTTTTACCTCTTTTTTAGTGTTCATTTCACTTATATTCATTGTAAAATGGTTACCCAACATGAATTATTTTAAAGACCCAGTCATTATGCACTCCCTAATAGTGTTTAGGGGGGTTATTGAAGATATTATACACCCACCTAGTATTTATTTTTATAAGTCTATTAGTATATGTTGAGGGAGTCCCTAGTTATATATATTCTCCCCTAGATGAGGGTGTCACCTCTTCTTTAGTCATTACTTAGTTGTATGTCAGTTAGACTAGTGTAGTCAATTCTTGCATGGAAACTTAGTATTATCACCAAGTGATCATGCTCACCTTGGGATCAAGACTAGGAGGGAACACTCACCTTGGTATAATTACCAAGAGGGATCACTTGAAATGCATGAGGCTTGGATGGTGCACCACATGTGCATGCATGATATTATCTCCACTCCACTTGTCTAGACTAGTTAGTAGATGACTGCATGGCTAGTTAATTAGGAATAGGTGGTAGTTCACTCATGTTTATGTCAATGTGTGTCCATATCTATATATAGATCAGTACTATGGTGAATTAGTTCATCTGTGTATATTATATCATGTGCATTCTTCCATTATCTCATTTGGTTAATACAATTCTTTATTTTTTCTCTCCATTTTTTCTCTCAACTTTGCAAATTTCATGTTCATTGTTTCTAGCTAGATTCTTAATGCATGTTTCAACCAGATTTCACAATGGTATGGTTTGGGGATTACTTCATGGGTGGTATAATGTATGATATTCATCCTCATAAGAACCTTTGTATGAGGGAGAAATTAAGCAATGATTTACCCTTTCCTTGAGACAGTGTCTTTGCAAACCCATATTTTTTTTCTTTATTGATTCAACATTCTTTGGATTTTTATTTTCATTTGATAACTCCTTATATTAGGCATGCATTCATTACATAGGCCTTGGGTTTGTGGCCTCCTATCAAAGGCTACAACTCAAGCTTCTCTTTCTTTCTTGGTTTTTAGATTTTTCTTTTCATTTTGAAATTATAGAATTTTCTCTTTTTATATCAATTTCTTTAAATACCAAGTTTCATTAACCTCTATAATTCTATATTTTTATTCTCATGGGATTATGAAGCATAAACATTTATAAGTGTAAAATGAGAACAACCGAAAATATATTATAATGGAGAGGGGAGAGATGGAGTGTGTTATGTATGGACTAGGATATGGACGTGTTTCCTCTATTAAGGATCCCTAGTAGTAAAACATTTCCTGTGAGTGACAACACTTGACTATCATACCATGATTTCCACCAAGGAGAAACAAGGAAAAAAATATGAATTCAAAGAATCATGATTCATAATACAATTCGACCCATGATGACTATTTTCATGTCTAAAACATTGATAGAATCACTCTATATGAAGAATTAGAACAAGGTACCTCAATGTGTCATGCACCATATCATCAGATGTGAGTGAGATGAGAACGTAATGTAAGGATTTGTGAGAAACCATCTGTGGAGAATCCAGAATTTCATGATTGAATGTATTGTCTTAAATGTGGATCATGGAGAAAAAATATTCTCTAGTTACCCCTAGGTGTGAGGGCGTAATAATGGTAGTGAACGTAACTTGGGCCAAATATATTTCGAGAAAGGAAGCCTCGGTATGTTAAAATAAAAACAATATGTGTCACATGTTATTGTATATACCAAATTAAATATGGTTATTATTATGATACAAACACACACACATATTGTGTTACATAACAACCTTGTACAATAATTCCAAACTATATTAGTGCCAACATCATCTATCTAATTTATTGATAGCATCACATGTAGAAGGCCAAAGGGTTGTTGTAATACTGAGAGGGGGGGTGAATCATTATGAGCACAATTAATACTTTTAATCATAATATAAAACCTCCAAAAATATTATGAGAATTAAAAACATCATAATTCAATGCATAGACATCACATAAATATAGTACACCAAAATTTTACATGGAAACCCAATGCAGGAAAAAACCACAGAATGATTTTCTTATTTATCAAAGAGTACATTCATTGGAAGCACCAACTTCCTACTTCTCTAGCTACAACTGGAAGGAGGCTCCAGCCCCCTATTTATAGGCCGTAACCTTAAGGAATCTCTGACTCCCTAATTTACAAGCTCCAACCGTAAGGATGCTACAACCCCATTTTCTTTACCCATCCAGCCACCCTAAAATATAAATGTAGACTACTCTGTCACTACCTATGTCATTGATAACCCATTTTTTCTTTCTTCTCTGATATTTCTGTTACTACTACTGATATCAATATCTCATCAAGACTAAACCACACACGTGTCATACCAATATCCACAAGAGAATTCTCCAAATCAAATGATTATGAATCACTAAGACATATATGTTCCTGATTTTTTTAGAATACTCACCCTAACACATAGGAAGACATACCTTCAATCCTGTAGCTGACATGAATTTTATATCCTCTATATTCACAAATTTTCCTCATGGGTCTGTGACCCTATACACTATCTTCTCATGGGTATCCACAATTTTAATAACTACATCCCACAGATATAGGGTCTTTTCCTCCTGAAAGCCACAAATTTACTCAAAGAATCTATGTCTGATATGACTTCTTCATACTCTCATCTCCTGCAAAATTTTTACTTCACTGGACTTCTCTATCTTTGAATCACTGCCTTAGATATCCAACTTCTATTCTCAGAAGTGATCCACATAAGTGATATCCAAATGACTCTTCTATGTGTTTTAATGATAATCTCATGAAAATCACATACACATGTAGCTGACATGAAACTTGTTAAATACTGATGCAACTTGTTACCTTCTGATGAGGATCTCATGCAACTGACATGAAACTTTTTATATTATGATTATAGCTACTTTACTTTCACATGAAACCTGCTAACCTCATGTTCAAGGGTTCACATCAATGACAACCAATCTAATGGAAATTAATCTTTCGAAAATTATTCTTTCGAAAATTAATTAATCGTTCAACAATTATTCTTTTGAAAATTAATTGATCTTTCAACAATTATTATTTCGAAAATTAATTAATATTTCAACAATATCCCCCTTTGGTATTGATGGAAACACTTAGAAACAACACTTCTCATACTCATGTTGGTTCCCCCTGTCTTCATTCATATTCTATTCCTTTCCATGCTTATGTTTTTATCTCCCCCTTTGACAAAAATGGAAAAGTATGACTTCTCCTTGGGGCTGCTCCCCCTATCTGCAAATATCTTATCTCTACTGATGTATCTATTCATGGTGTTTCCTTATGCAAATATATGATAAAAATAATTAAAAAGTAATTCAATTGTTTCATGATTACTACTTCTCTCCCCATGTATTACTATGAAAACTTCCATGTAGATCATTGTGGGGGTGAAACTATTCCAAGTTTCTATTGAATATACTGAAAAGTCTCCCTTGGAAGAGATTTTGTAAAGATATCTACAATCTACTCTTTTGTACCAACATGCTCTAGCTTTATGTTCTTCTCTGTAACTTGTTCTCATAGGAAGTGAAACTTGATTGGAATGTTTTTCGTCTTGGAATTCATCACTAGATTCTTAGAAATACCTTTAGCATTGGTATTATCAAGAATATCGAAATAGGATCGTCATATTCCACCGGTATGTCTTGAAAAGTTTGCTTCACATAGAGCACCTGTGTGCAACATGTCGCTTCTTCAATATACTATGCTTCTGTTGTGGACAATGATACTGAATATTGTTTCTTGCTCAACTAGGATAGCAGACAATTACCCAAGTATAAGGTTTTTCCACTTGTACTTCTTATGTCATAAACACTTTCTTCCCAATATGCATCTACGTATGAAACTAGATATAGATCATTCCCTTTTGAAGATCATAATCCATAGATCATTCCCTTTTGGAAACCATAATCTATAGTAGTATTTTTTCCTTTGAGATATATAAATATTATCTTTACTTCCATAAAATGTGTTGTTGGCAGCGGGGCAGACCTAGGGTTCAATGCTCAAGAGAGCACCAAAAAAACCCTAACTACCGACCATTTTAGCAACACCTACAAAGCAGATGAAGTCTCACTTGAGGTAGAGGCATGGATGGCTATAAGACTCCATTGTCTGGAACCTTAGATGGAAACATATATGTTAGTACAATATTCTATCAAAGCTCTTGGCAATTACAATTCATCAGTAATTAACCAGTATCTACTTCGCAGTTAAAACCCTATTCATAAAGCATCGCAGTATTCACCCAGATCTAGTATATTCAAGCACTAAAAATATTCACATAGGTTAGATCTAGCATTCATCCATATTATTAATCACAAAGCATTGAAAATCTATGTATCATTCATATTACATCAAAGCACTAAGCAAGTAAACACATAGAACATCAATACATCACACAAAGCATAACAACACAATATATACGTGGTTCACCCCCAACCTGGGGCTACGTCCACCAACTCTTATTGTCTTTTATTATCTTCTGTTAATATTTTGTTAATCTTCCAAAGGTTAATCTTCTGATATAGCACTTGATTCCAAATAATCTAAAATGATTCACATTTTTTAGTCTGCCCTTCCATAGCTCGTACAAATTCTTATCACTGTCACTTTTCATTATTTCTTTGTTCAAGATATGAATTGATTTATGTACTTCCCATGCCCAAAATATGTCATCTATATTGGAATCTTTCAACATGGTGTTGTCCATCTCTTGCATTTTCATGGTCTTTATTTTAGCAACTCCATTTTGTTGAGGTGTCCTCGATGCTGAGAATAGTCTTTTTATCACATGTTCACCAAAAAATTCCATGAATTCTTTCGATGTAAACTCTCCACCTTTGTTTGATCTCAAACATTTGATTTTCAAGTCTGTC
Source organism: Picea glauca (assembly GCA_000966675.3). Classification (NCBI taxonomy): domain Eukaryota; kingdom Viridiplantae; phylum Streptophyta; class Pinopsida; order Pinales; family Pinaceae; genus Picea; species Picea glauca. The sequence goes on from JZKD02S1763809.1 coordinate 144,642, forward strand.
TTTGTTTCAACAATCTCTTTGTATATCTTGAAGTGTCTGAATTCCTATGACTTCTTCTTGAGAAAGAAAACCACAGTCATTCTTTTGTAGTCATCAATCAATAGCATGAAGTTTTGTTCACCATTTAATCGTTTTGTTCTCGTTGGTCCACATAGATATGTATGTACAATCTCCATTTTTGGCATTTCTTTTACTACTTCCTTTATACTAATTTTGACAACATTATCAAAATGCATGTGATCGATTCTTCTATGTTGGAGGAAACTTTCATTTTCCTTTCCTAAAAAATAAATTTCTTTTCCAATTTCATTCAAAACATATATGTTGTTCAAAGTCCTTATTGTGATTGCCACTAATTTCTTTGATCCTTCTTTCCTAATTTAACATTTTTCTTAGTTGAATTTAAGTGTGTGTCCTTGGTCCCACATTTGACTTACACTTAGCAGATTATGTTTCATATCTTCAACCGATAGAACATTTTTTTCCATTGCATCTTCTCTTCCAAGCTTAATTGTTCCTCTACCTATAATTTTAGCTGAATGATTATTTCCAAATGAAACTGATCCATCTCTCTCTTTATTCATAGTTATAAACTTGTTCCTATCACCTCTCATATGCTTTGAACAACTTCTGTCAACATACCAATCACTTTTCCTGTGTTGGGCTTGTAGAGAAAGTGAGCATTGATTCTTCTTTATTTTCCATATCTCTTGTGATTTCGATATCTGATTGTTAATGTTATGATTTGATTCCATGGGTGGAATAGTCAATCTACAATTCTTCACTATGTGTCCAAAATTGTTGCATTTGTATCATTCTACTTCATTTCTCAATGAAGTAGATTTTTTTGGTTTCTACTATATTCTTCATACCATTATTCAAATACCTTGCATAGTTTCTTTAACTCTTGGAATAGGCCCTGTATTTTACAAATTTATGTTCAAAATTAGCACAATTTAAAAAATGACCATAAAATAACCTTTGATACTTAGGAGTAGATGATCTTCTTTATGATACACTCCTTTTGAATTTGTCTTCTTCAGTCTTCTTTATTTTTGGAATGTTCTTCTTTGGGGGCATGCATTCTTCCTTCTTGACATAATCTTTGACAATCTCTGCATAGATGGTTTTTGCTACTTCCTTTTCAGTTGTCTTGGCGCTTGATCCTTTCTCATTCCGTACTTGATTATATCATATTGCATATTTTTCATCGGATGGTATTTGACTATTAATTATTTGATCCAATATTTTGGTGCTCTTCTACTACATATATTTCTTTAGAAGATCTTTGCTTAAAGAGACTATCTTTGCTTCCAAGATTCCAGTTGTTTTCCCCTTTTCTTCTGACTGACTTCTAAGTATTTACTCAATTCTTTTGTCTTATTCTATTTGAATTTTTAGACTCATGATCATTTTATCTAGTTCTTAAGAGTTGGAATTCTGATATCCATCTTTCATTTTTAAATAAGCCTTAAGTGACTTTTTTTAATTTATTTCCTTCCTAATTTCTCCTAATGCACTAATTATCTCTTCTCTGAGATTGAGTTCACCTTCTTATTTAGAATCATATTCTACTACCATGAAGAGTACTCTTTCTAAATCACTATCACTATCATTATCATCCTGATGCATCCCCCCTGCCTCAGCAGGGTCTCTGCGACCTCTTGGTCAATCGATCTTCAATGTCTTGAGCCAAAAGGGCTCTTCGGGCCACCTACGGGAACCCCAAAAAACCACACAGTCCCTTTAATTTCTCTACACAGGTCTTGTAAAAACTCGTGAGCGCTTCTCATTTGGTGCCTTTTTTTTTTCAAAGTTTAACAAAGTATGGGCACTATCTCCTTCTGCTATCTGCTTCTCTCCACATGACCTGGGGTTATAACCAACTTCTTATTCACCAGGCGTTTCGAATATTGAGGATCCGATATTTCTTAACACTCCATACACCTGATCCTTCGAACCCCGAACCATGAACATAACCGACGCGAGGATAAATGGTCCCCTCCACTTCCTTAAATCAAGGGCCCATCGTAATTTCGAGATTCGACGCTTCGGGTAATTCTAAACTAATTCTCCATAGAACCTCTAGAGTCCTAAGTCTTAGGAATAGTAGATATTATTCCAAGTGTCCCCCTTTACGAATGGCCCTGATGACCACGCCACTTCGAACTTCATGAGTCTTCACTTCTCCTACCCCTGTCTCTTTTGACTAGAGAATCAACGAAGTGTTGATCTAGTGCCACATGTCCTTCTCAATGGATGACTTTGATCACCTCACGAATCTAGCTTCACGAGTCCTTTCACCTCCGCTCTTAATTCCTCTGAAGTTCTTATTCTCCAAAGTGCAAGATATGGTGAAACCTATCCATTTGGCTTGGATGAACTAGATCTTCTTCGGCTCCCTACTCTTTGGGAAATCTCCCAACTCTGCTCTCTTATTTCTCCAGAGTTTTATGCTTCCGGACCTCCAAATCTATTACCATGTGACTTCCTATGCCAATGACTAGGATCAACTCTGCTCTTTGGGATTTTGGGAGTTTTGGAAGCTCCACACACTAAACCTTCAGGAATGTTGTCATTCCAGACTACATAATCCATTGAAAATCATCCTTTGCAATGACCAGCTCAGATCTCCTCCGGTTCCCTATTCTTCAGGAGTTTTTCCTCCTTCTACACCCCCTTTCTTACGAAGTGCTTCCTTTCGGACTCCATGATCTAACACCATGTGCCTATTAGATATCGACGACCACAATCTACTCTGCTCTTTCGAGCTTTCACAATTTCACACTCTCCTTTTCTGAGAAATCCTAGAGTACCCCCACTCCAAAGTCTCATATCTTTTAGCACCTGTCCCTCCTGACGATGGACGGTCCCAATTTAATTTTAGTATCGGGACTTCGAGACTCCCTCCTCCTTTGTACTCCAAAATTCCCAAATTGAGAAGTCTGAAGGAATTACACTATTATCCCTTGTGAAACTTCCTTTAGATTTGATGGTTGTCAATCCGCACACTCATATCTGACGACTGGGATCTATATTTCTCCCTTACACACTCCCTTCTGCCTGGACTTAGATCTGCCAGTCTATATTTTCTCCCTGAAGCTTGATTCAACAACTATTGTTTCTCCTCCTCTTGAGCTTGCACTTTCTCTGAAATTGGGAAAATTTCTAAGTGTTCAAAGGCTGCAGCCTCTGAAATTTATTATGTGAGTTGGACTATTGGGTCTCAACTTACTCCTCTCTTTATGAACTTTTGGAATTGAAGTAAGTTTGTCTCCGGCGCAGACCTTGCACTGACTCTTCTGAGATTTTCTGTGTATAAGACCTCGAAGCCTCTTAGCCTTCTGCTCCTCTCTGTTGAGGATCTGTGTGCAAAGGCACTATCCCTCCTGAGATCTGTAAGGTTAAAAGAGTTTACCTCTCATAAATTCTTTGTGCTTGACTGAGCCTTCATATGGATTCATACTTTTAACACTTTGTCTAAGTGTTGGCCTAGTGCACTCCTTGCACGGTTCTTCTCCTGAAACCTGAACTCTTTCAGTTTCACTGATGCATCTCCTACATCTGCTCAATGCACACCTTGCAAAGCTTTTTCCAAAGTGTTCAACAGCTTTGTGAGTGTCTTCCTCTGAAAATTCTCTTCTCATAACTCGAAACAGAGTTCTTCTTATGCACACTTGCACTTTCTCAATTCCCTCTTGGAAGAGCTCTACATAGTGTTCATAAACTATGTCTTTGTTTCCTTCTCCTGCATAGACCCCCCTCCAAGGTGTTCAACAACCTTGAGGATCCTGCTGAGTTTGTGACTATTCTGGTGTTCCCTCCTAGCACATTCTCTCCTCAACTTGAAGCAGATTTCAGATACACACTCCTTACATTGGCTCACAGAATTTCCAATACTATATCATGCACTCCTTTCATTTAGCCTAAAAGAACCCAGAAACAACTCAACAAACTCACAGAGAGAGAATGAAGTCTATCTATTCTCTGCATATGGAATCTAAATCACATCTACAACATACATAACCACATATGACATTCATAAAACACACATAAACACATAAAGAATCATATGCAGGAAAAATTTATTTTTTCATTAACATGGATGTCAGATTACAATATGTGCAAGCTAGACTGTAACAGAGTCTCAACTATCTCCTCTCCTCTACTAATCTCTTCTACTTTCTCATCTCCTCCACATGTTAGATATCATGAAATTTTGATACAAGTTTCTTTTACAAAAGAGGGGATCCTCAATCTCTCCCTCCAACTCACCTAACTTTAATTAATTACATTGAATTACATTCAATGACCATCTAGTCCAAATCATATCTAGATCCCATAAACCTGTCAGCCATTAAAGGAGACATTATCTCTTGTCTGCAAAAAGGCATCGACTTGGATATTCTAGCCTTACATCATTTAATTGCATTAAATATTACATTTGAAATTTAAAAATGAACAAATAACGAGAGGGTTGGCGCCTCTCCCCTCCATGAAATTTCTTTGATGTGATATAATGATTGCGCATTGCTGAGGTGGAGTGATGCTACTGCATCATACTCCACTACTAAGAAAATCATGAGATCCTTCTCATAAGATCCTCTACTCTGTTGTTTAAATCCCACTGGATCCCAAAATCTTTTCTAGAGTTGTCCACCTACTCCTTTACTTTGTTGTTGTTGTTGATGATGATACCATGTTGTTGTTGCAAGATTCCTTCTGCTCAGCTTCTCCTTGCTGATAGTTTCTTGTGCTGATCTCAACATCAGCCTCCTTATCTCCTCTATCACCTCTTCCAGTTTCTCTATTGGATGTCTCTTCCTTTGCAGTCTACTTGGATGCAACTCCTCTTTATCAATGGGTAGATCAACCTGATCTCCCCTGTTGTTTTCTTCTTCGGTGGAATTATCTTACCACCCGGCTGTAGACTCCAGTTCTGCAGTCAAATCACTAAGATGTTTCTCAGCTTCCTCATATGACATATTGAATTATGTCATCTCCTCTGTTGGTATGTCTCCAGCCTCCTCCAGTTGGTCCTTATATTGGCGTTCTGCTTCAATACGCATGACTGCATTCTGGAAGTCCTATTCTGTGCCTAGATGGAATATCCAATCCTACAACAACCTCAACTCTTTATCCCATGGAGTGAGAAACTCAATTTTCTTCTCCTATTCATTTTCATTTGGGGCAGACTTCAGTATCTACTCCTCCTCCTTCTTTATGAAAATAAGAAATAATTGTCTTTTCCCTTTTGTTGGTGCACTCTCATCATGTGCACTAGACTCTACTTAGATGTTGGGAAGGAATATTTGAATTCCCCCAATGATCAGAATGCTCCTTTGATTCTCCTCCCCCGTGATGGAATTATTTAACTTCTGATCATCTTCATTCACATGGTCTAGAAATCCACATGAATATTTGTATGAATGAGTCCTTTCCATTTCCTCCCTTTCATCTGTCAACACTCCTCACTGACATGAACTCTCATCTGAGTTCATCTCTTCTCCCTTGCCCATCTAGAAACCTAGGATTTCTCCTCTTCCATCCTGATAGTTTATTAAATCGATGGATCTCGGCTCATTTCCCACCTGATAATCTATAATTTCATCAATTCCCTCCTGGAAGTTCATGAGATCCTCCGATATCTTCTCCTCCTCATCATTGAGGTCTCTTCCAACTTCTGGTTCACATATGTAAACCACTTTCTCCTCTGTGTCAATGAGGTTTTCAACTTCCCTCATCCACATCCTCAACTCTTTTCGCTTCCTTCTGACCAATAACTTATGAACAAGCCACTTTGCTTTCCTCTTCAAGGTCCACTAATACCTCCAATGAAACTTTGCCTGCTACTGCATCTTCAATATCAACCTCTCCATCTCCACTCTAATTTCCTTGAGATCTGTATCCATATCTTCCTTTTTTTTATGGTGGCGGTCCTTGCCTTGACCATGCCTATGGCCTTCATTAGCCATTTTTTTCTCCTCTACCTTTAGCCCACCTCATTGTCTACCATTTTCTACACATCTTTCAAAATCTCTTTAGAGAATCACACTATGTCTTCACCTTTTCTTCCTTTTCCTACTATCGGCAAGAAAAAGAAAGCTATGATACCACCTGATGCATCCCCCCTACCTCAATAGGGTCTGGGAGACCTCCCGACCAATGGATCTTCAATGGCTTGAGACAAAATGGAACTTCGCCCCCCCTGTTGGAACCCCAAACAACCACATAGTCCCTTTAATTTCTCTGGACAGGTCCTGTAAAAACCTAGAAGTGCTTCTCCTTTGGCACCTTTTGTTTTTGAAAGTTTAACTAAGTGAGGGTGCTAGATCCTTCTCTCCATGTGACCTAGAGCTATAACTTGGTGCTTATTCACCAATTTCTTCAGAGATTCAGGCTCTGAGAGATCATAAAACTTCACACACTTGATCCTTCGAACCCTGAACCGTGAACATAACCTGCATGAGGATCAACGATCCTTGCCACTTCCGTAATTTTAGGCTCTGATGCTTCAAGTAATTCTAAACCACTTCTCCATAGAATATCTATAGTACTAAGTCTATGGAATAGTAGATCTTTTTCTGAGTGAACCCCTTTAGAGATGGCCCTGATGACCTCGTGACTTCAAACTTAGCGAGTCTTCACTTCTCCTACCTCTGTCTCTCCCAAGAGGCGAATCAATGAAGTAGTGATCCAGTGCCACATGTCCTTCTCAATGGAATGCTTTGACGACCTCACAACTTTGGCTTCATGAGTCATTGCACCTCCACTCTTCAATTTCTATGAATTTCTTATGCCCCAGAGCGCAGAATATGGTGACACGTGTCCCTTTGTCTTGGAAAACCCAGATCTGCTTCATCTCCTGTCTCTTTGGGAACTATCTCAACTATGCTCTCTGCATTCTTTGAATTTTTATGCCTCCAAACCTTTGAATATACTACCACATGCCTTCTTATTCCAACAAATAGGATCAACTCCGCTATTCAGGAGTTTATGATTTTTGCAAGTTCCACACGCTGAACCTTCCAGAATGTTGTCATTATGGACTACATAATCTGCTGGCACGTATCCTTTGCAATGAATGAATTAGATATCCTCCGGCTCCATGCTCTTTGGAAGTTCCTCTACCTTCTTCACCCCCTTTCTTCCAGAGTGCTTCCTTCTAGACTCCACGATCTAATGCCACATCCCTTCTGGCAATCGATGACTAGGATCAACTCCGCTTTTCGAAGATTCGGTGATTTCATACTCTACTTGTCCAAGAACTCACATAGTACCCCCGCTCTAGAGTCTTAGATATTTCGCCACCTGTCCCTCCAGATGATGGACGGTCCAGATTTAATTTCGACCCTGGGACTTCATGATTTCTTATTTCTTTATGCTCCAAAATTCCCGAATGTGAGAAGTCTGAAGTACTTCCATTGTTATCCCTCATGCAACTTCCTTTAGATATGATGGTTGGATCTTTCTCCTATTCTTTGCACTCATATCCAATGACTGGTATCTATGTTTCTCCTCTACACACTCCCTTCTTCCTGAACATAGATATGACAGTCCATATTTTCTCCCTACAGCTTGATTCAATGGATACTATTTCTCCTCCTCCTAAGCTTGCACTTTCTACGAAATTGGGAAAATTTCTATGTGTTCAAAGGTTGCAGCCTCTGATACATATCCTGTGAGCATGACTATTGGGTCGTGACTAACACTTATCCTTCTAAAATTTGGACTTGAATTAAGTCTGTCTCCGACACACACCTTGCACTAATTCTCCTGAGCTTTTTTGTGGCTTGGAACTTGAAGAATCTCAACCTTCTTCTCCTCTCTGCTAAGAATCTGTGCGCAAAGGAACTATCCCTCTTGATCTTTGTAAACTTAAAAGAGTTTAATTATGGCACACTCCTTTTTCTTGACTGAGCCTTCAAATGGATTCATACTTTCAACACTTTGTCTAAGTGTTTTCCTAGTGCACTCCTTATATCGGTCTTTTCCTGAATCCTGAACTCTTTCAGGTGCACTAATGCATCTCCTACATCCTCTCAAGGCACACCTTGTAGATATTTTTCCAAATTGTTCAACAACTCTGTGAGTGTCCTCCTATGACACTTCTCTTCTCAGAACTAGAAACAAAGTTCTTCTTGTGCACACTTGCACTTGCTGAATGCTAGACTTGCAGACCTCTACAGAGTGTTTAACAACGTTGTCTTCTATTCCTTCTCCTGCATAGTTCCCCCTCTAAGGTGTTCAACAACCTTGAGGATCCTCCCCAGTTTGTGAGTATTTTGGTCTACCCTCTGAGCGCGTTCTATCCTGAACTCGAAGAAGAGTTTAGATACACACTCCTTGCATTGGCTCATAGAGTTTCCAATGCTATGTCATGCATTCCTTGCATTTATCCTAAAATAACCTAGAAACAACTCAACAAACTCATAGACATATAGTGAAGTCTATCCATTCCATGTATATGCAATCTAACTCACATCTACATCATACATAACAATAGATGACATTCATAAAACACACATAAACACATCAATAATCATATGCAATAAAAACTTCTTTTTTCATTAACATGAATGTTTGATTACAATATGTGTAGGCTAGACTGTAATAGAGTCTTAGCTCTCTCCTCTCCTCTATTGATCTCTTCTACTTTCTCATCTCCTCCACATGTTACATCTCATGAAATTTTGATACAAATATCTTTTACAAAAGAGGGGATCCTCAAGCTCTCCCTCCAACTCACCTAACTCTAATTAATTAAATTGAATTACATTTAATGGCCATCTAGTCTTAAATAGATCTAGATCCCATCATCCTATCATACATTAAAGGAAACCTTATCTCTTGCCTACAAAAAGGCATCGATTTGGCTCTTCCAACCTTACATCATTTAATTGCACTAAATATTACATTTGAAATTTAAAAATGAGGGAAAAACGAGAGGGTTGGTGCCTTTCCCCTCCTTTATGCACTTTGATGTGATGGAATGTTGGTGCGTTTCTCAAGTGGAGTGATTCTTCTACATCATACTCCACTGCTGTGAAAATCATGAGCTCATGCTCATGATATCTTTCTCTTGAGCTCCTCTCCTCTACTTTTGAAATCCCCTTGGATCCCAAACTCTTCTCTGGATTTTTCCACCTGCACCTCTGCTTTTTTGTTGTTGTTTCTACTACCCTGTTGTTGTTGTAGGCTTCCTTCTTCTCAGCTTCTCCTTGATGGATGTTTCTTGTGTTGAACTCAACATCAACCTCCTTATCTCCTCTATCGAATCTTCCAACTACTTTGTTGACTAGTTATTTCTTTTTAGTATTCTTGGCTACAACTCCTCTTTATCAATATGTATATCAAACTGATCTCCCCTACTATTTTCTTCTTCTATAGAATTATCTTTCCACCTATATGCAGACTCTAGTTCCATAGTGTCATCACTGATTTGTTTCTCAGCTTCCTCCTCTAACAGATTGAGTTATGTCATCTCCTATGCTAGTATGTCTGCAGCCTCCTCCATCTATTCCTTTTGTTGGCGTTCTGCCTCAATCTGCATGATTACATTCTGGTAGTCCTATTTTGTGCCTGTATGGAATATCCAATCCTCGAGCAACCTCAACTATTTCTCCCATGGAGTGAGAAACTCAACTGTGTGCTCATATTCCTTTTTTGTTGGGGCAGAATTTTGTATCTGCTCCTCCTCCTTCTTTATGATAGTCACAATTGGATGTATTTTCTTTGCTATTGTTTCACTCTCAGCATTTGCATTGGCCTCTACTTGGTTGTTGGGAAGGAATATTTGACTTCCCCCAATGATCAAAATGATCCTCTCATCCTCCTCCTCTGTGATGGAAGTATTTAATTTCTCATCATATTTATTCACACGGTCTACAACTCCACATGAATCATCATATGAACGAGGAATTTCCTTTTCCTCCCTTTGATTTGTAAACACTCCTTGTTGACATGAACTCTCAGTTGAGTTCATCTCTTCTCCCTTTCCCACCTAGAAATATGGGATTTCTCCTCTGCCTTCCTGATAGTTTATGAGATCGATTGATCTCAGCTCATTGCCCACCTGGAAATCTGAAATTTCATCACCACCCTCCTGGTAGTTCATGGGATCCTATGATCTCTTCTTCTCCTCATCATTGAGGTCTCTTCCAACTTCTAGTTCACATATGTAAGCCACTTTCTCCTCCGTTTCATTGAGGTTTTCAAATTCCCTCATCCACCTCCTCAACTCTTGTCGCTACCTTTTGGCCAACAAATTCTGAATAGGCCACTTCTCTTTTCTCTTCAAGGGACACTCATACCTCCAACACACCTTTTCCTCCTGATGTATCTTCAATATCATCCTCTCCATCTCTACTCTAATTTCCCTGAGCTCTTTATCCATCTCTTCCTTGTTTTTCCACTAGCATTCCTTGCCTTGACCATGCTTATGTCCTTTAGTAGCCATTTTTTTCTCCTCTTTATTCAACCCACCTGGTTGTCTACCATTTTTTGCACACCTTACAAAAATATCTTCAGAGAATCACACTCTGTCTTCATCTTCTCTTCCTTTGCCTGCTATCTGCAAGAACAATGAAGCTCTGATACCACTTGATGCAACCCCCCTGCGTCATCATGGTTTGTGCGACCTCCTGATCAATGGATCCTTAATGTCTCGAGCCAAATGATCTCTTTAGGCCCCCTCCTGAAACCCAAAACAATCACATGGTTCTCTAATTTATTTGTGCAGGTCCTGTCAAAACCCGCGAGTGCTTCTCCTTTGGCGCCTTTGGTTTTTCAAATTTTAACAAAGTGTGGGTGATAGCTCCTTCCGCTAGCTCCTTCTCTCCATGTGACCTTGGGATATAACCAGGCTCTTGTTCACCAGGTGCTTCGGAGATTCAGGCTCCAGGATTTCTTAATATTCCACACACATGATCCTCCAAATCCCAAACCACAAACATAACCAGCACGAGGATCAACGATCCTCGCCACTTCCTTAAATCAATGTCCTACTGTAATTTTGGGCTCCAATGCTTCAGGTAATTCTAAACCAGTTCTCCATAGAACATCTGTAGTGCTAAGTCTCCGGACTAGCATATCTTCTTTTAAGTGTCCCCCTTTATAGACAACCCTGATGACCTCACAACTTTGGACTTCGTGAGTCTTCACTTCTCCTACCTCTCTCTCTCACAACTGGTGAATCAACAAAGTCTTGATACAGTGCCATGTGTCCTTCTCAATGGATGGATCTGATGACCTCATGACTTAGGCTTCATGAGTCCTTGCACCTCCACTCTCCCATTCCTTCAAAGTTCTTATGCTTCGGAGAATAGGATCTAGTGACACGTGTCCCTTTGGCTTGGACAACCCAGATATTCTTAGACTCCCGGCTCTTTGGAAACTCTTCCAACAATGATCTTTTCCTTATTCAGAGTGTTATTCCTTCGGACCTCCGAATCTATTTCCATGTGCCTTCCTACACCAATGTCTAGGATCAACTCCGATCTTCATGAGTTCAGGAGTTTTTCAAGATACACACGATGAACCTTCTGGAATGTTGTCATTCCAGACTACATAATCCGTTGACATGCATCCTTTGCAATGAAAGGCCCAGATCTTTGTTGGCTCCCTTCTCTTTGTAAGTTATTCTACCTTCTGCACCCCCTTTCTTCTGGAGTGTTTCCTTCCAAACTCCATGATCTAACACCACATGCCTCCTAGCGATCAATGACTAGGATCTACTCTGCTCTTCGCAGCTTCGACAATTTCGCACTTTGATGTTCCAAGAACTCTTAGATTACCCCCGATCCAAAGTCCCAGATATTCCACCACCTATCCCTCAGACAATGGATGGTCTTGATTTAATTCGGGCCTCGGGACTTCGAGAGTCCCTTCTCCATTGCGCTAAAAAAATCCCAAATGTGCGAAGTCCAAAGGACTTCCACTGTTATCCCTCGTGAAAATTACTTTATATCTGACGATTGTCAGACCTCGCTCTCAGATTCGACAGTTGGGATCTATATTTCTCCCCTACATGCTCCCTTCTTCCTGGACTTAGATCTTCTGGTCTATATTTTCTCCCTATAGCTTGATTCAACGACTATTGTTGATCCTCCTCCTGAGCTTGCACTTTCTCCAAAATTGGGAAAATTTCTAAGTGCTCAAAGGATGCTGCCTATGATATTTCTCCTGCAAGCCCAACTATTGGGTCTCAACTTGCACTTCTCCTTCTGAAATTTTGGACTTGAAGTAAGTCTGTCTCTGATGTACACCTTTCACCAACTCTCCTGAGCTTGTTTGTGGCTCAGACCTTGAAGCGTCTTAGCATTCTGCACCTCTTTGCCAAGAATCTATGTGCAAAGGCACTATCCCTCCTAATATTTGTAAAGTTAAAAGAATTTACCTATGGGACACTCCTTGTTCTTGAATGAGCCTTCATAATAGTTCATATGGCTTCCAAATTTCAACACTTTGTCTAAGTGTTGGCCTGGTGTACTCTTTTCATAGTTCTTCTCTTGAACCCTAAACTCTTCCAGGTTCACTCATGCATCTCGTACATCCACTCAATGCACACCTTGCAGATATTTTTCCAGAGTGTTCAACAACTATGTGAGTTTCCTCCTCTGACACTTCTCTTCTCAGAATGCGAAACAAAGTTCTTCTTGTGCACATTTGCACTTTCTCAATGCCCTCATGCCAGAGATCTATGGAGTGTTCAAAAAATATGTCTTCTATGCCTTCTCCTACACAGTTCCCCCTCCAAGGTGATCAACAACCTTGAGGATCATCCCAAGTTTGTGATTGTTTTGGTGTGACCTCCTGCTAAACTCGAAGAAGAGTTCAAATACAAACTCCTTGTGTTGGGTCACATAGTTTCGAATACTCTGTCATGCAACCCTTTCATTTAGCCTAAAAGAACCTAGAAACAACTCAACAAACTCAAAGAAAAATACTGAAGTCCATATGTTCCCTGCAGATGGAATATAACTCACATCTACAACATACATAACCACATATGACATTCATAAAACACACATAAACACATAAAGAATCATATGCAAGGAAAATTGTTTTTTTCATTAACATGAATGCCTTATTACAATATGTGTAGGATGGACTGTAACAGAGTCTCAACTCTCTCCTCTCCTCTATTGAGATATTCTACTTGATCATCTCCTCCATGTTCTAGATCTCATGAAATTTTAATACAAATATATTTTACAAAAGAGGGGCTCCTTGAGCTCTCCCTTGAACTCACCTAACTCTCATTAATTACATTGATTTACATTAAATGGCCATCTAGTCCGAATCAGATCTAGATCCCATTAGCATGTCATCCATTAAATACGACCTTATATCCTGCCTTCAAAAAGGCATCGACTTGGATCTTCCATCCTTCCATCATTTAATTGCATTAAGTATTACATTCAAAATTTTAAAATGAGGGAAAAAGAAGAGGGTTGACGCCTCTCCTCCTTGAATGCACTTTTATGTGTTGGAATGCTGGTGCATTGCTGAGGTGGATAGATGCCCCTACATCACATCCTCGTCTCATGACGAACTTTACTCCTTTAAGTGTAAAATCTTCTTGAAGAATTTCCTTTTGTTTCTTCTCTTGTTTTAGTTTTGATATTTTTTTCACTAAGGGGTTAATTTTTGAAAACTATGGATCAAGTGATTATGGATAGTTTTCTCACATCATCCTTGTCCAAAAACACTTTTAGGATATTATTGAATTTATTTTTTCTACTTAGTTTGGGTTTTATCCCTCCAGAATAAATTCTCTGTGTGTCTTTGATTGACTTTAGGAAGCAGGTTGCATCCAAACATTAAAAAATAATTTCAACTCAAATCAACGAGAGAAGAAAATTTTTGTAGTAAGGGGTCAATTTTCAAAAACTTTGAATTAGGTGATTTTGGATAGAATTTTCACATTTACCTTGGCCAAAAATAGTTTCAGGATATTATGGAGCTCAATTATTCTACTCAAATTGGTTTTTATTGCCACTGGACCAAGTTCTCCTTGTGTCCCCGAATTGTATTAGGAAGTGTGTTGCAACTCAACATAAAAAAAATAACCAAGGATTAGATTGAAAAATTATAAATTGTGTTATTCTCATGAAATTGGGTTGCAACTAGGAGTACTCCTCTCATATGATTCAATTTCTCAACAAATGTTTCATTCAACAACATTCATAACAAGGGGTTTGAAACTAGTAATACTAAAGATGGATGGTTTGAAGAGAAACTTGTTGGAGTTACTTCACACACACCTAGGATTTATTTTTCCTAAGTTTATTCCTTGTTTATTAGTCATAATTAGTCATTATCCAGTCTCCTATATTTTAGGGGAGAATATTCCACCTAGAGAATATTCTCTTTTAGTGTACACTTCAGTTTGACTAGTTGAGTTGAGTTTAGATGTTGCATTGGGATCATCACCATGCCACATTGGGATCATCACCATGATAATTATACCTTTCCTTGGTATCATCACCAAAGTGGCACATTAGCCTTGATTCCTTGAGTTAAATCCTCACTAATCTATGTTCAGTCAGCTAACTAAAGACTAGTTGACTAGTTAACTCAACTAGGTGGTAGTTCACTCCTGTAACTGCCCGAGAGACTAGAATAGGTGGTAGTTCACTCCCGTAATTGTTGGTGTGTGTCCAGATCACTCTATACCACCTCTATGGTGGGTTGGTTCACCTCAAGTCAAACTCATTGAGTTATACAGAGTATATCATGTGTAAATTATTCATTATTCACAACGGTTAATGAGAATTCTTCCATTCTTTCTCTCCTTCTTCTTCTTTCTTCTATTCTCTCTGCAAATGTCTATATCATTGTTTATATATATATATTCTATACAGGTTCAACACATTGACATTTTATCAGAGCTAATAGACTGCTGAGCAAAAGCTACACCAAAATTGTTTGCAGGTACAAAAGCTTGAAGATAGCGGAAAGATGGAATTCCAAAAAGAATTCATTCTTACACCTTACAACTATCTTGCATGGAAGGAGAAAATATCCATACATATCTAATATAGAGGGTTGTATAGGTTAACCATGAATACAAATCCAAATATGACATCATCCATAGAAAAATCCATGTACTTAAATCGCATGGATGAGGCACTCAAAACAATTTCCAGTGTTATTTCTCCCGATCTCATTTTTCACATATCTTCCTGTAAGACTCCCAATGAAGCCTAAGAAATATTGGAAGGGATCTTTGGAAAATAGGATGAGATGAGGGGACACATTATAGAAGTGGATTTTCTCACATTGTATCCAAAAAGCTTCGACAATATCCAATATTTCTCTACAAAATTGAAGGATTTATTGTCGCAACTCAAAGCTTGTGGGGTTGATAAATCAGTGGAGGAGAAACAAATGGTTCTCACCATTCTCTCCAAGATTGGTCCTGAATTATCTGTATTTGTATCCACATTCCATACTATCATATTCACCTCTGGAGCCACCTGGAAGATGCCTTCTCTTGAGGAATTTATCGAATCCCTGACACAAGAGCAAACCAAGCTTATCAGCATGGGCACAGTCAAAGGCCCAAGGGTGCATGCACTCACTATGCATGATGGAAGCCACAAATATAAGAAATCAAAAAATAAATATAAGTGGAAATATCATGCACATACGAAGAAGCAAGGGTACACAAAACCCTTCACCGATGCCTCCGGATCCAAAGGAGAAAAGGGAAGAAAAGGAGAGAAATGCACATACTGTCACAAACGATTCCATTTGGAATCTGCATGCATGCAAAATAAAATAGATATGATGTCTCAAATACTTCATCAAAACAACCTTGAAGATCGCATTCCTGAGGGTGCAAAGAAGAAGAAGCCAAAAGATCTAAATTCCAAGAAAGGCAATTCTAGCCATGCCTTGATTGCCATCAACTCCTCCCCCAATTTTTGGATCATAGATTTAGGAGCATCACATCACATGGATGCCTCAGAAGAAATATATTCTTCATTAGATGCATGCAAAGGTCCTTCTATTCTGATGGGGGACAACTCTTCTTTCGAAGTCACTGGCAAAGGAAGGATTGAACTCACCAACGAAAGCTTTGAGAATGTGTTGCATGTTCCCAAGATTTCTATTAACCTTCTCTCCATGTATCAGATGACGAATTATTGCACTGGAAATAAATTCATCTTCACACCAAATTCTGTGGACATCTACGACATGCAAACCAAATCCAAGGTTTCTACTAGTGAGGTAAATCATCAATCTAGATTGTATACATTTTCTGAATTCATTGAACCTATTTTTTCTTTATTGCTTACTCATGTTGATGAAAGTAGTAGGATATGGCATGAAAGGTTTGCACATTTGAATTTTAGATACATGAAAAAACGTAGCAAGCATAGATTAATTGATGGTCTACCAAAAATCCATTTCTCCAAGGGAGTATGTGAGGGATGTGTTATCAGAAAACACTCTAAAGAGAAATTCAACAAGGGAAAGTCTCAACGAGCTTCCGCACCTTTAGATTTGATCCACAGTGACCTCATGGATCCTTTTCTGCATCCATGGATCAACAAAGTGAGGTTTGTTCTCATTTTTGTTGACTATTTCTCACGTTTTACATGGATCTACTTTCTGAGGAAAACATATGAGGTCTTTCAACACCTCAAATATTTCAAAGATTTGGTTGAGACACAGTCTAGAAAGAAGATCAAAGTCCTCCAAACTAATAATGGGGGAGAGTATGTAAATCATGAGATCCATAATATTTTCCATGAGGCAGGGATTTATTTGCAACATACAGTTCCCTACACTTCGCAGCAAAACGAAGTTGCTGAGCAGAAAAACAGAGCTCTAAAGGAGATGGCATCTTGCATGTTGCATGGAAATTCACTACCACATAGACTATGGACCAAATAACTTAACTATGAAACATACATCGAAAACATATATCCCCATAGATTTTTCAAGGATAAGATCCCCTACGAGGCTTAGAGCGGCCTCAAACCAAAAGTGGCCCACTTTCACATTTTTAGTTCACGTGCATGGGCTCGGATTACCTCTGAAAAGAGGAAGGAACTTGATCCATGGAGCACTGAGTGCATTTTATTTGGATACCATGATGGTGTGAAGGGATATCATCTTATTGATCTTTTCTTCCGACCGGCTCATCATTGAGCATAGTGTCCAATTCCAGGAAAGTGTCTCCCATGTACATCATCAACCACATGCAGACAACTTCACTCTTCCATCTGTTTGAGATGATGAGAATGCACATGCTATCTCTTCTTTAGATGAGAGTTCTGATTCAAAGGACTCAGATGATTCAGATTTAGAGCCAGTTCAGTTAGATGCAGAGTCAGAGCATCCAGATGTAGTTGCAAAGCCAGAGAAGAGGCCCAAGTGGGCACAAACTACTCTTCAAGATGTAGGGGATCTTGTCAGTGATCCAACCGATACTAGGAGGACTCTATCTGATTTCGAGGAGCCTCATGTTGCACTCACTTCCACTGAACCATTTCCTTTGAGGCATCTTTTCTTTGTTCAGTCTTCATATCCACAGTTGATCCGAATTATTTTCGAAACAAAATGAGATCGGATATATAATAAAGAAATGCACAGAGATATCATAGATATTCAATAATATAACAGAAATGTATCATAGATGCAACCATAAACACATATATACAATAATGCATGATTTCTATTAATGAAAGAAATTTACAAAGACTGTAAAAATACAGAGTGAAAGACTCGCTAGAATGGTGGCAACTTATCTCTGAGAAGAGATGTGACGGCTACTTGAATTCGCAAGAAGATGATTACAATGAGGCTCTGAATGCCTTTTTACAATAAAAAGGAATTCCAAAAGTCCTATACATCCAAAAACCTAACCCTAGCAGATGAAGTGCCAAAAGTCATGTGGGCCCCATTTGGGTAAGTTAGTACATCAACTTCCCGGGGTCGTAACTTTTGCATACGATCTCTGTTTTAGGCGTATGATAGCTAATTGGAAAGGTATAGTAGATAAGATTCATTTTTGGGGCTTAATTATGCCTTTATATATCACTAAGAATGTATATATTGAAAAACCTTCATTTGGTCCCTCAAAATGGCCCTAGAAGTTAAAAACTGCTAAAAATAGTAAATTGCCAAATTTGCCAGAAAAATATTTTGAGCCATTCGAAAAAGGTGGGTGACCACCGATATACACTTGGATAAATGGTATTATGATGAGGGTGATTGAAATCCCTTTTTGGAATCCACCATGCAGGAGGAGTACAACTCCCTCCTCGAGAACCAAACTTGGGATCTAGTTCGCCTTCCTTATGGGAGGAAACTTGTCGGATGCAGATGGGTCTACAGGACTAAGAGCATAGTGGATGGATAGATTAGAAGATACAAAGCTAGGATTGTTGCCAAAGGATTGCAACAGGTTCATGGTATTGACTATGATGATACCTTCACTCCAGTAGAGAAGATGGATTCCATTCGATTGGCTCTTGCCATTGCGAAAACCAAGGGATGGGAAGTCTATCAGATGGATGTGAAGAATGCATTTCTTCATGGTGATCTCTCTGAGGAGATCTACATGGAGCATCCCCATTGATTTATGAAAGAATCATATTTGGTTTGTCGACTGAAGAAGTCACTTTATGGCCTCAAGTAGGCTCTGAGGGCATGGTATGCCAAGATGGACTCCTACCTGTTGTCACTGAACTCTGTACATTGTAAATCAGACCTGAATGTATACATGCTCAGGATGACTGATTCACTTCTACTTTTAGTTTTGTATGTTGATGATCTACTGATCATCAGTTTCTCGACTTCAACGATTGATGCAATCAAGAGGATTCTTCATGACAGGTTTTTGATGACAGACCTGGGTCCGCTACACTTCTTCCTTGAAATTGAGATCAGTCAAGATTCATCAGGCATAAAACTATCTCAAACCAAGTATGCACAAGATCTCCTTGAGAGATTTCACATGATAGACTGCAAGTCTGTTCCGACTCCTTTCCTATCAAGAGTCAAACTTGAGGATGGTGGGGAGACTCCACTGGTTGATAGTAAACTATACATATAGCTAGTGGGGAGCTTTTTTTTATCTCACACACTCCAAACCAGACCTCTCATATGCAGTTGGCGCAATTTCCAAGTTCATGCAGGAGCAGCATTAGCTACATTTGAAAGCTACATAGCATATCCTTCGATACGTATAGGGCACCATCACCTTTGGGATTCTTTGTGCAACATATTCTACATTATATCTCATTGGGTTTACTGATTCTGACTAGGATGGAAATAGCATCGATCGCAATTCCACATCTGGTTACTCACTCCGTCTTGGTTCTAGGCATATCCATTGGTCGAGCAAGAAGCAAGATAACATTATATTTATCCGAGGCAGAGTACAGAGAGGTATTTAACATAACCATTCAGTCTATGTGGCTACAACATTTTCTCACTGAGTTGGGCATTCAGTTTCATTGGTCGATCGTCATCTGGTGTGACAACCAGAGCACTTTGAAGTTCTATAGATATCTAGTTCATAGGTAGAAAATGAAGCACATCAAGATCCACATGCACTATATCCGGGACTTGGTACACGAGGGGATCATCGAATTATAGTTATGTCCTTCAGCAGAATAGATGACAGACATTTTCACCAAGACCTTCACTGAGCATAAATTCCATTCTCTACGAGGTCGTCTTGGAGTGAAGGACATAGTTGCCTAGCAATTGTAGTTCTTCTTTTTACATACATTATACCTTGAGGGGGGGTTTTTCCCATGAGGTTTTCCCTCTTTCCTCACTTTATTTTTAGTGTATATTTGGTACTTGGGTACCTAACATGGCCTCATTGTCGGGACCCAATCTTTATTTTCACCATAGTGATGTTCAGGGGGGGTGTTGGAGTTACTTCACACACACATAGGATTTATTTTTCCTAAGGTTATTCCTTGTTTATTAGTCATAATTAGTCATTATCCAGTCTCCTATATTTTAGTGGAGAATATTCCACCTAGAGAATATTCTCTTTCAGTTGACACTTCAGTTTGACTAGTTGAGTTGAGTTTAGATGTTGCATTGGGATCATCACCGTGAAACATTGGGATCATCACCATGATAATTAAACCTTTACTTGGTATCATCACCAAAGTGGCGCATTATCCTTGATTCTCTGATTTAACTCACCACTACTCTCTATTCAGTGAGTTAATTGAAGACTAGTTGACTAGTTAACTCAACTAGGTGGCAGTTCACTCCCGTAACTACCTGAGAGACTCGAATAGGTGGCAGTTCACTCCCGTAACTGCTGGTGTGTGTTCAGATCACTCTAGACCACCACTATGGCCCATTGGTTCACCTCAAGTCAAACTCATTGAGTTATACAGAGTATATCATGTGTAAATTATTCATTATTCACAATGGTTAATGAGAATTCTTCCATTCTTTCTCTCCTTCTTCTTTATTCTATTCTCTCTGCAAATGTGTGTATCATTTTTTCGCTAGATCTATTCTATGTAGGTTCAACACATTTACAAAACTTCCCTTTTTTATTGGATAAATCCGTAAGTGCGGACACAAACCGATCTCCCTAGATCCACCTGGATCTAGAACAAAACAAGACAGAATATATCGCTTTCCCTAGATCTAACTATTGAATTAAATTGGAAGTGAGAAGAAGATATGTACCTTGTAATCGCTTCCTTGATCTCTCTTGTTCCTTGCTTCGCTCTAGCGCTCTTGTGCGGTCAAGATCAAAACAGCACAAACCAACCAAAGTGAAAGAAAATAATATATCCAATAGCTAATCTATACATATGATCAAGGAA
>JZKD02S1763809.1:171457-208817 GCA_000966675.3 Picea glauca
ACCATAGAAGCTTCCCCTTCTAGAAGATTCAAGAAACCGTACGTTTTTCCCACGTGCTGGAATGTTCGCACCCTAGCTATATAGCAACCTGCGAACTATTCGCACCCTGGCTATATTGCAACCTGCGAGAATTGATCACTCTCGCACCCTGCCTATATAGCAACCTGCGAACATTCCTTTTTATAAGGTTTTTACATAGGAAAAAGCAACTTTTTTCCTCAGGAAAAGTTCTTCTTCCTTTTCTCTTCAGGAACTCAGGCCACTGTGACCCCTCTAAAAGAAATAGATAGGTTTACATCATTAACGATCATAGGGATGACGAAAATAATGTGTAACACCCTTGAACATAACGAGGCATGAAAATTGACTTGGAAACATTGACTTCAAGAGTACCAAGAATTTAATGTGATGGAAATAAAACCAGTCTTCGACTGGAACAAAAAGGTATAATGACACATGGAATTGGTATGACTTAGAGACAAGAAAATTATGATCCAATATGAACACAGAAGATAGGTCAGTCTCTTTTATTCTTTTTTGAGAGGTAGGCGGTGGCCCTCGTCTCTACAGTTTGGTACGCAACCTCCTTGGCCAACTATATATTGGGCTCATACTTGGGTAATAAGTCAGGTGCTTATGTGGCCCCATAAATCAATATGTATGTGTAATATTTATTCATATACAAATATTTGATTTATTTCAAACCCTTGAGAGCCCGGAGAGGGATCCTATGTGGGAATAGGTCGAAGATGGCCTTATTCAAGGGGTCCACAAAGTAATTGCATATATCATAGAAATAATTCTTACACTTGAAATCCTATAGTTGATAACAATACAAATGAATTGGGCCCTTGTTTGGAGTCCAAGCCCAATTAAATTTTGGGAACGAGTTCCCTCAACATACAACATCTATGAGATAAGAATACATGTAGAAGATGATATTTTTCATGCTCTTGGGATCCTAGTTACACTGTGTGATGTTGAACCCTGTAATCCATGGGAAACCTCTCCATCTTCAAATGGGTGATAGTATCCTTTCCTTAGAGCCTAGAGATCATGATGTTTAACACCTTGTAGGGGATTTTGAGATATTGCAATGGTATACATATTTCACTCTTTTTTATTAGACACTCTTCATCATAGAAATAATATTCCATGAGGGACTCAAAGTATTCATGTTCGACTACGAACTATTCAAGAAAATACTTGTTTAGGGATATTGTAGGTTCTGGAGTTCAATACCTTGAACCAATATCATTGGCTTTGAGAGAGGCGATCAGAAGGCCCGAAGAATTTACTATCGACCCCATATTTTTCTGCAGATATGAGAAACAACATTTAGACACGTTGTTGTATGGAAACAACTATGGGCAAGAAACTACACTATGTATACCACTTTTTTAGATATTCATTTATGTATCAATGTCTAGATGGTCAAATTCTACCCTTTCATTCTTGAACATGCCTAGGATGTTAGCGTAGCTAAGGTAGTCCTCCATTCTTGCATGGATGTTGATGTCGTAAATGTTATATGCATCCATAATTGAGGTTGGAACCTACATTCCATAAGTCTTGATTTTTCATTTTCTGGTGATCATCATGGACATCTCGTCACCTGGGAAAACAAAAAAAATTGCAGTTAAGAGAGTTGCTTTAGGATTGAAATAATAACACTAGAACGACTTAATATCCTACTTGCTTAGAGGCCCAGGGCAGTAGTCAATCAAACAGAGATAACAAAGAATTACAGATGTGGCCTTTATTTTTTCTTTACGAGTAAGAGAGAAAGAACACGAGTCTTGGTGATTTTAAAATATTTTGTTAATTACCTCCAAACCCAAAAACATAATCAATGGTCACTGTGATACAAATTCAACTTCGTCAAGGGAGTATGCAAAGGGTAAATGATTTCGTTGGTGATTGGTGATTATAGCCAATATGGCGTGGGATAATTTGAAAAATTGGGGGAAGCCATGAAGTTTTCATCATCGACAATTAATGAGAATGAAAGGTGAGGAATTAGGTGTGAATCACCTTGGGACGATGATAATTAGTCGATTAATTGATTAAGGTTGATTACGAGGTAAAATTTTGACCAAGAACTCCATTTAAAATTCAATTTGATGATCATTGGTCGTTAATCCTTTCTTTATTAATGTTGACAAGATGTCAGGCTAGTTATGGGGGACCCATTTTTTAAATAGGAATGAGATCTACGGTGGACGAGTGATCAATGATGAATGGGTTCATATGGTCTCTAAGATGATAAATATGACATATGGATAGTAGAGAGAAATTTCATGTAAGAATGGATTGTAGGAATGGGAAAGTGTCCTAAGAGAAATATGACAATGAAAATCATTCTCCAAAGAAAATTAGTGTTTTTTTACTTTCCATGTGTTACAGAGAAGAAATCTTATTCACTAGTTTATATCAAGGGACGACGAGGAAGGTTGTTGTTGAGATGTTATTTATAGAAAGGTCCATGCAATCAGTTAGGTGGTGATTAGGAGAGATAAGGCTATGTAATCATCGACAAAATAGATAGGGGCATGGGGATGACAGTGCACTACTAACTTCTGATGATGACATTATAAGGCATCGTTGACGGAGAAATATGAAGGTGCAATTCTGTGCATATTTTATAAGGCCATGACAATGAAAAGGTAAGAAGAGAATAATTTGAGAAGTAGGTGGGGGATACCTATCTTTAGTGTTGTAAGTTTCATCGATGTAGATGAGGTTTAAGAGAAAGATACCTCATCAAAGAAAGAAAACTGTGCATTCCAAAACTAAAAATGAAAAATTTTAAGTGGGGAGTGGGTTGTTGTTACATCACACACTAAGGAAAACTTAACCTCTTTTTATAAAGCTGTTTGTTCTAAGTCTGGATGGAGAAGTAACAAAATGGTTCTAAGGTCTTCCAGCACGTTCTATTCCATATATTGACGTTTAAGATGAGAATTTTTTGAAATAAAGGGGAGAAAAAAATGATTGCTTGTATTATATCACTACACTTGGAGACTTGAAAAGAAAAAGTGGTGAGTCTGTCTCATATTTGAATAAAAGTTTTAATAAAATGTATAACAAAATCCCCGATGAAATCAAGCCTACTTAAACCTATGCTAAAATTACTTTTTCTAGTTCCTTTGATGTTTAATTTTCTCTTTTGTTGAGAGAAAGAAGTTCTACTACATTAATTTTGATGAAGGAGGAAACTATGGAGGTAGACTAAAATATTCTAGTAGAAGAAAGACTAAAGTCAAAATCTAAAAGAGACAGAAAGAACTAGAAAGAATATGTCCCATCTTCTTCCAATACAACAACATGTTATCCAAAAATTGATGAAATGGTTAAAATGTTGAAGACACTAACATCAAAATTGGCGATATTGAAATTGGAAGCAAAGAAGTCGAATAGACCTGTATATAAGGGTGAGAACATGAATCCAAATCAATTCAAAAAACCATAGAATGCTCCTCATATCATGCAAAGAAAAATAAGGAATCGTGAAGAGAAAAGGATCTTCCCCGCTTTCCAAAATAATGTAGTTGAATAAAATTCTACAACTCTTTTAGATGGAACTGAAATTCCTA
This sequence comes from Picea glauca, assembly GCA_000966675.3. Taxonomy (NCBI): domain Eukaryota; kingdom Viridiplantae; phylum Streptophyta; class Pinopsida; order Pinales; family Pinaceae; genus Picea; species Picea glauca. Next base: position 175,054 of record JZKD02S1763809.1, read on the forward strand.
CCATTCATTTGACTCAGCAGGAATACGTATATTCTTTGATATCAAATCAAATTGATGATCAAGAAGGGGAAATTTTTCAGAATGATCCTCAAAATAAATATGATTTAAGGTCTAAACAAAGTGGTTTAAAACTGAATCCTCAAGCTCAGATTCATAACAGAAATACTCCATCCAATAAGGGGCCAAGCAAATCATGCTAGCATGAGAAACCTATCAAGGAAGGTGTTTCAAAGGTAAAAGAAACATAAAGACAACTATCTCCTTTTAATCTGGAGCATGATATAAATAAAATTAAAATTCTCGAGCCTTTGGTGGATCTAATGAAGAATAATCCTTTTAAGAATTCTATATTGAAGGTTTTTCAATATCCTGCACCTTTTATCTCTTCATACATTAAAGATTTGCAAGATGAAAATAATTCTATAACAATTGGTCTGCATATTGAAGATAAATTTGATTCTTCTCCACCATTGTATATATCCCTGAACATTCATGATAAAATTATGCATAACTGTCTCATGGACTCATGACCTTCACAAATTTTTATGTCGAAGGCGTATATGGATGATTTAGGGTTATATATCACAAAACCCTACCAAGATCTCTATTCTTTTGACTCTATAAAAGTCAAGTGTTTAGGACTTATGAAATATTTGTTTGTAACATTGTCTCATATTCCTGTGTAGAGTGTTGTTATGTACATTGTACTGGTTGATATAACACCAAAGTTTGGAATGTTGTTTTCTAGGTCTTGGGATAAAAGGTAGGTGGATATTTGCAAATGTATCTAACATATACCACCATACTTATTTTTGGGGGAGAACATAAAAAAAATATACAGGGAAGTGCAACTTTCTTATATTGTAAGTGATCATGACAATCTAGGAAACCACCCTATCTATGTAGTAGACGATGAAATTATCTCGGCCATATTTTATATTAGTGATGATGTACTTGAACCAACAAGTAACAATCTCATTAGTAAGCAAGAAAAGAATATGGAAAACTCAGCGTGGAAAATGTTTTTTGATGGTTCATGCTCAAAAGAAGGATCTCGTGATGGAATTGTAATTATTTCCCATTCTAAAGAATTTATATCTCTATCATGTAAATTATAATTTGAGACCACCAATAACATTGTAGAATATCAATATCTGCTATTGGGGTTAGGAGATGCAAAAGATATGGGGATCGACAAATTAGTAGTTTTTGGAGATTCTGAATTAGTCATCCATCAAGTGAAGGATATTTATCATAGAAATAAGTAAAGACTAAAGAAATATAGGAATGAGGTATGACATTTTGTTGAAAGCTTCTTTCTGGATTTTAATATCACATTTTTTCAAAGAAGCGTTAATCAACAACCAGATTGATTATCATTAGCAACTAGCAATTTCAAGACTTTGTTATGTTCCAATTTGAGATATGAAATTTAAGTTAAACACATGCCTTCAATTCTATTGGGCACAGACACATTTTTGGGAAATGAGATGATGTGTAGGCCAGACAGTTGGAAGAAAATCATGTGAGGCACACATGCAAGAAGAAGGGAAAGAAAGAAAATGGGCAGAAAAGAAACAAAAGAAAGCACACATGTAGAGAAGAAAGGCATGCAAGACTAGCAAGCAATAAGACCTAATTAGGTTAGGGTTTTGGTAAGAGAATGTAATGGCCGATGAGCTAAAAATAGGTATAAATAGACACCTAGGAGGTCTATGGGGGTTTTGGTGTCTTCTATGATTATCATGAGTTACCTGCATGAGATAAGAGTAACAGGTTAGTGACACAAATATGATCTGATACCTTTTTGTAATTTGTTGAGCTATGGGACGAAAAAACTTGAGGGTTAGATCATGGGTTGAGGAGCCTAGTGCAATCTTGTCAGCCTCATAGAGGTCATGAATTCTGGTTGATGAATGTATAAATGGATTTGTAGTGCGCACGGTGCCATGCAGTACCAACCTATAATAAAAGAGACTTAGAGACAAATATTTGTGGACGTAGCCCAGGAGGGGGTGAACCACAGTAATTCATGTGCTGTGTGGAATGATTATCGGTTACATATTTTTTTTTAATGGTTAAAACTTATATAAATGCTTTGATGAAGTAGTTAGTTCTCTCGATTTGCATGCATGCATAAGGAATAATAGAATAACTAAGATCAATGAATGACAAAATATTGATCAATAAACTAAATAGAATTCACAACATGCACTAACAAATCCCCTCCTTAATCCTAGACTGCAAGCACTTGAGTATTGCAGTCACCCATTAAGACTATCTCGGGTGATACTGCACAGTGAACTCTATGTAATGTGTTGCCTTCTGGTTTACCAGGAGGCCTGATAGTTTTAGAGGCTTTGTTGGAGCCCTATTAGACCTGAACCTGGGTCAATCATGTTAAAGGTATAACTAAGACAAGAAAACAACAAATGGTTTTGTTTCCGATTGGAATAGCATAGGATTGAGTGGATGAGATATGTTGAAGATCTGGTAGGACAATCTGTGAGTTGTTGAAGATTTGTTAAAAGATTGTTAGATCTGCAGAAGTCGGGTCAAAGGAATACCGAATCGGTTGACAATAAGGTGAGAGAATGCATCACTATAAGGGGATGTTGAGACCGTGGAATCCCACAAAAGACGATATCAAAAGCTGGCTAAAGACAAAGGAGCTAGAGTTTGTGCAGAAAGATAAGAGAAACCCTAGAGTAACACAATGCAAATACCTTGAGAAGTATGTGTTTATTCATCTGCATGAAGTCTTTTTATGTGATTTTCCACACTTATTACAAGAGTGGATATTGATGTTGAAGGATTGTCACACAAAAAATCAGATCCAACAGTTAGAGTGGACCCCAGTTCAGATCACACAGTTATAGTAGGTGAATAACAAATTCACCTGCGTAGTAGATTTTTGCCTCGACATTATTGTAGCAGAATTTATAACAAAATTTTCATTAGATACTGCAAAGTTGTACAATACAACATAGTAAGATTTTATACATGGGCCTCGAGGATGATATATTAGATCGTTGTACACTTATATTAATATTTTGTTGTATAACAAAGGTGTACTAAAAATGGAGTCAAAGAACTAAACTTCCCTGTGTGCATGGGGGGAGGGGGGAAGCACTAACATAAATAGGAAAAATGGAAGGAGAAGTGGAGAAGGGAAAGAAGGAGTAAGCCTTGGAACCAATCATGATGGACGACGATTTGATCAAGTGGATCATGGCAATATATAGAAATATGCGCAATGGAGTACCCTACCAATATAAGGTGAACACCATGAAGAGAGCCATCGTCGTGAGGGAAGGCTTGGAACATGATGAAGAAGAGGTAGAGGATATTTGGGTTGTGGACCATATTGAGGAAATCTTGCATGCAATATATGAGAGGAAAAAGAGAGGTCCAAGAGTGGGAATAGAAGGCAACGATCATATCCATGTTAATGTCAGTGTGGAACCCATGTGCGACTAATACACCAACAAGAACACCACCATTTATAAAACCGAGTTTCGAGAGAAGGATGACAGTAGGAAGTACATCCACACAAGGAATAACAACTGGGGGATCCATTTCAGGAAATATTAGTCAAGGGTATACACCGTGAAGAGGTACTAGTCCGACATAGTTTGCAATGGAAGGAAAGGATCCCACCATTCGGTTACCAAAATTTTGAGGAGAGGCAACAAAAGACCCTGAGAAACACTTGTTCATTTGTACAAATATCTACAAATAAAAACACATCATTGATGAAGATACTAAACTTGTGCAGCTAGTTATTACTCTAAGAGATCATGTGCTAGACTGGTGCATGGGTCTCGATGTAAACAGTGCACCTGGGATGAGAAGGAAACTGACAGATATTAAGAAGTTACTGATTAATGAATTCCAGAAGCCGATCTCAGAGGATCAATACATGAATTATATGATATAAATATGACAGAAAGCAGGATAATATGTTTGGGAAATTGACCAGCAATTTAAATGTTTGAAAGGGAAATTGAGGTATGCCATGACTAAAATCCAACATAGGAATATGTTTGTGAATTATTTGTTACCGCACCTGAAATGCCCACTCAGACAACAAAAATTTCAATATCAAGTAGAGGTGCTACAGGAAGCCTTATAGATGGAGGAGAATCAATACCACAAGACAGATCCAGCTATAGAGTATTTGAAGAAGGATCTAAAGAATCTTACCTTTTAGCTCAATCAAAATAAGGGAAAGGAAAAGTGATAAGTTTTTTGGTGTACCACATGTAGAACAAAAGGGCACCATAAGAATGAATGTCCGACATTCACAAAGTATATGGAAACAAGGATGCCAAATACATTGCCAACAGGAGCATACTGGTGTGAAATTTTCAAGAAGCATGGGCATGATCCATATCAATGTCCTATGATGCATAAATACCACACAATACCAAAGAATGCATACTGCACTTTTTTCAAGTCAATAGGGCACAGTGACAAAGACTGTAGAACAATGGATCTGATGAGGGAACAGACGTCAGACACATATAAGGTGAAAGCCGAAATGATGACAGGGAAAGATGCACCACAATTTAATCAACAACCACCAAAATATAATATTTCATTGCAGTAGTATAACAACACGCAACCGCAATAGTAGAACACTACACAACCTAAGTATAACCCCACACATTATAATCAGGTACCTTGATACAATACACTGCGTGAAGATCATGTTGGGTACATAGGAGGAGGAAGAGGCAAAGGAGGCTTTGGACACGGAAGAGGTCCATTAGTGTGCCATAAATGCCAACAACCAAGATATTATGGAAGAGAATCTCCACTCCCACCAATGACTTGTATGTATTGTCGTGCATCGGATCATGACATGGAAGAATGTTCTATGTTACTAGGAAAGATCCAGGAAAAGAGGATTTAGAACAATCATAATGTTTAGTGGATTTCAGCAGAAGCAAGGGATGAAGGAAGAAACATCAACATAGTCATGCGTGGAGGTGCTAAAACATTAGATGACGTGGCCAAACAAGAACTAGTACAACACCAATGGATTAAGAAGAATACTTAGCCACCCAAGAGATTTGATGCAGGAAAGGAGAATTGTACCTTTAAGGAGGCCAAACAAGAATTTCTTAAGAAGAATGTTGCGTCTACATCTACCGTGGAGCATAATCAAGATGTCCCAACATATGAAATTCCATTAGCATTGGACCATACCAATGAAGTCCATTCAGGAAACTAGGTAATTTATATTAAAACTTTCCTGCAATATTCCATTCAAGTATTTAAGGATCCATCATCTGTTATAGTATTACAAAATTAGTTATATAAATGTACCAAAAAATCAAAGGGAAATTTAGAACATAGGACAGTCAATCACCTCCATGCCAGAAGAAGAACCAACAGAGAGTTTAGATTGAATTCTAACATCATATATATTCTAACATCAGATATTAGATATGGAATCTGAGGTGAATGTGTTTCCCAAAAAATACATGGAAATGCATGGGAGATCCTACCTTACGCTACTCAACGGTCCAACCGAAGTTAGAAATAAAAAATATATTTATGACAATAGAGAGGCTAAAAGGAGTGACAGTAGATCTGGATGGAGTGCACACTAAGGAAGACTTTGAAGTGATCAGAATCATGGATGGCACAACACCATATCCAACATTATTAGGATTGGATTCGACGTTTGAAAACCAAGTGATAATCAATATGAAGACCATGAAGATGAAATTTGAGTCAGGCGAATACAGGGTGATCGCGCCTCTAGATCCATCTGAATCCCAAAGATTTGTGGAACCAACATGTTTAGATGTGGAACAAAATAACCAGTTGTACTGAACCAACGCATGCACCTAAGACTACATCAATCCAACTGTCGATGGTGTAATTAGCTAGAGAAGTATCACATCATGTGATTCTGACAGATACACGGGCTTGGAGAATTGGTAGTAGCGCCCACATGAGGTCTCAACCAGAAGATGCACATGAACAAGCCATGCCGTAAGCTGGATTGGGATAGAAATCAGAGAACCTCCAAGTTTCCATGGAATCAACGACTTGGAAGAATTCCTAACAAGATATGAAGACGAAGTATCATATAGTCAGATATTGTTGGATCTCAACATCTCACTTAAGGCTACACCTGGAAGATGGTGGGGCGTGCACAAAGAAACAATCAAGGTCTAGTACCAATGCAAAAGACTACTATGCATCAGATTTGGCACAAAACAAAAGACGAGCGCAACTTAGAAATACAATGGACAAGGAGCACTCGTGGAATACTTGGAGAAGTGCAGAGTGTTGTGGAAAATGACACCCCCAGAGGAATGGCCTCATCATGTTGTACACACATTAGAGGGTATCCCAACAAACTGGTACATGGACTAGGAACTGTGTAGAGGAACTACGAGATTGCTAGTATTGAAGTAGAACTTTATAGTCACTTTCTCATTCAAGCTTGAGAACCCAAACATATATGCAACACTTAAGAATATAAGAAGGGTGATATTTATTGAGGAACCATAAGTTGAACTCATAACAAAATAAAAACAATAGAGCATACAAATAGTGAAAGAACTGCTATCATGTTATCATGTGCAGGAAGATGGACTAGATGAAGATAATCCATGTGATATTCAGATCAAGGAAGTTGAAGGAAAGAGAGAAGTGGAATCCCCATCCCTATAATCATAAGTAACTGTTGCGTCGATCAAGGTGAAGAAATTCAACATTGGGATAGCTTAGAATCCCAAAATGGCTAGTAGTGGGGATTACTGGGATGAGCAAACGGTGGAAAGGATAATGAAGTTGTTGCGCGAGTACAATGACATGTTCCCAATGAACTTCACAAAAATGAAGGGTATTTCATGAGAACTTGGAGAGATGAATATCCCTCTCAAACCAGAGAGAAGACCTATCATACAGAGGCCTTATATATTGAACCCCATATACAAGTAGAAAGTAAGAGAAGAAATCAACAAGTTGCTGGAAGTAGGAATCATAGAACCTGTAGAAGAATCATAATGGATAAGCCCCATGCTAGTTCAGGAGAAGAAGCAAGGAGGCATAAGAATCTGTGTAGATCTGAGAAATCTCAATTATGCTTCCCTACATGACCTGTTCCCTACGTCCTTTACATATGAAGTCCTATAAAATGTGGGAGGTCAGGAAGCATACTCATTCATTGATGGATACTCAGGCTACCACCAAATCAAGATATCACCAGAAGATCGGTACAAGACTACCTTTGCAACAGAATGGGGACCCTACCAGTACAGAGTCATGCCTTTTGGATTGAAGAATGCACCAACAAATTTTCCCAGAGTAATCATTTTTACCTTCAAATGATTCATCCATCAGTTTCTAGAGGTATATTTGGATTATTGGACAATGTACAACCTATTGAAGGATCATGTATAGGTGTTGAGGATGATGTTAGAAAGATGTAGGCAATGCCAAATATCCTTGAACATTAATAAATGTATATTTTGAATACCCTTTAGAATTATGTTGGGTCACATAGTATGCAGAGAAGGTTTGATCGTGGATCCTACAAAGATTGCAGTCATTGTGAACTTACCACCATCAAAATTAGTATACCAGTTGAGGCCCACATTAGGACACACAGGATATTGGAAAACAATTATAAAGGGGTATGCACAGATCACCACTTCGATGGAGAAATTTCTTAAGAAAGATACTAAATTTCAGTGGAATGAGGAATGTCAGCATGGATTGGACACCTTGAAGAAGAAGATGGTCACAACACCATTCTTAGTCTTTCCATATTGGGAGAAGACATTCCATGTACACGCAGATGCATCAACCATAGCTTTGGGAGCTATACTGATGTTTAGATATGGTTTACTCGCTTCATAAGTTATGGAATTACCTACTTGGAAAACACTTTAATATGTTCACAGATCATTCATCCCTTAAGTACCTACTCAACAAGCCAATGTTGGGGGGGGGGGAATTTGTCGATGGTTACTGTTGTTTCAAGAATTTGACTTTGAAGTCATAGTTAAACTAGGCAATTTGAACGCAGGACCTGATCATTTGTCAAGGCTAAAAAATGGTGAGGAGCCTATAAACTTAGATGATACCTTCCCTGATGCGTAGTTATTTTTAGTGGTGCCATTCGAATTCTTGGTACCCAGTCTGTGCATAGTGGAAATTACGAACATGACAGAACCAGGCACAGTACCAGAAAGGCTAGGTCAACTGATGAACATGGAAGAAGATAGAATTCTAGCAGGGTTCCACCAAGAATTTCATAAAGAAATAGACAAATATTGGCATGACCGACATATCAAGAGAAACATTTTCAAGGAAGGAGACCTAGTCCTACTACATGAGAGGAAGTTTTTTGAACATCCAGGAAAGTTTAGAATGCATTGGTTGGGACCATATGAGGTTAATATTTTCACATACAGAGGAGTCATACAATTTAAGGACTTAGGCGAAATAGAACTCATAGGAATGGTCAATGGGAGTCGATTGAAGCCGTACAAGGACAATCGACGACCAACAACTTGACAGTTACTGCGCAGTAAAAAAAAAACAGAGTCAATGTGCACAAATCATTGAGTCAACATAGAAAAGTAAGAATATTGCACCAGAAGAAAAGGGTATAGAAGCCAAGGACTCTATGCACCCAAAAATCTCAACATGTTGGAAAGAGGACCGATGGTCAGACAATGCGACAATTCAAAAAATGACGGGTGTGAAAAATAGGCAACCATTGTAGTGATGGTTGGAATTGCGATAGTCCATACACAAAAGTAATGACCGTAGCATGATGGAAAGGGAATAATTTAGAAGAAAAGATGCAAAGGACAACAGTTAAGATGTACAATAGTACCATGCGTAGGACAGGCCACCTAAAGTGAGAAAAGGGACAATTGTCAGTGAAAAACAATTGTCACTTAGTCGTCCTACTATAAAGTCAGAAAAAGGGGGGAAAAGTCAATCATTGTTTCAATTGATAAGGAGAGAACACATAGCCAAGTCGGAGATAGATGAAATGATAATTCGACCAAACATTCATCGAGTTCATAGATTTCAATCCTAGACCCCGCAAAAGTGTCACCACTACACGTTGGAGAGTCAGGAAGGGCCGACAGGAACACACACAGTATTGCTCGCGCGACAGAAGAAAGGGAGGAAGAGACACGTGTAGTGGTGGATGGGGATGAAATCCACACGCCAAAGTATGAAACAAACCCAGTGAGAGTAGAAGAGGAGCAGAACCCAACACAAGAGGTTGGGACGATGGAGGAGGACCCCAAAAGAACTGGGTCTGATAATTTGAGGGGGCAAGAGAAACGCCAGACCGAGCAAGCCACAGGATCAGCTACACATAGCCATGAACCATAAGTAGCACAGGTATCATTACACAAGGGTGTACCAGAGGTGGGGACCTCATCTCCATATGACAAATGGAAGGGCCAAGGTGAAAGAAGAACGCACGGAGGGTCGCAACCACAGGCAGCAGGGACCCTGGTTTTGCAAAAAATTCCGAGTAGAGTGCATGTTGATGACGACATGTTGGGCGGAGTTACTTTCATCAAATACTTTGACCATGATGTGACTAATGTCACTAAATTCCCCGACTTGGCGTCACAGGTATACATAGAAAATAGGGGAGAAGGCTCATCAGGGATTCCACTAATAGATCTGGTGCAATGGATCTTGGGGTTGTATAATACTGGCATCATGAATTTGTTGGATGTCCCACACTTTGGGAGGCGAAATCTTGTCAATGCATGCGTCAATAAATTGCTTGCATGCATCCATGGAAGAATTTTATGGATGGATAGGCCAATGCCTATCACTGTGGACATCATCGCAGGAATCATAGGTCTACCCATAGATGGAGAAAAGTTGGAGAAGTACTTAGAGGAAAAAACATGAGCAAAGGCCATTTCAGACGAGATCAAGGATAAGTATGATGTCAAACAAGGCAATAGGGGAATCGGGATCAATGACATCAATGATTATATGACAAGGTTTTTTACCAGAGTCCTCGTGTGAAAATTAATGCACACATTCTTAAAAGAGGAAGTATCGTCTCATGTGGTCCCCTCTATCGCGCAGTGTTCAAAGGGAAGATATATGAGTTGGGCCTCATACCTCCTCAATTTGTTCTTGGAGGATTGAAAAGACACACATGAATGGGGCTCTAAGTTCCACTACTCATGGTTACTCTTCCTTATTTTCCTCATTGGTTGGAAAGAACTGGTCTACAATACATATCTGGAGAGACCAGGAAAGTGTGGTGTACACATCATTATGCAGAAGAACAAAACTGAAGAGGAAGAAAATAAATACAGACAAATTTGTGAGGTATTTCACAAAGATGCAGGAACTTATTGTGGAAACATGGAATATTACACCAGAGACTATTCATGAGTTTGGAAAGGTTTCCAACTTCAGGGAAATGTGCCACAATTTATGGATGAAATTCAAGTGGTACAAAGCCAACGGATGACTACAACTTAACTACTACGTCACGCAGGAAGAAATCCAAAGAGAGTTCCAGGAGTGGCCTAAAAAATGGAAGGTACCCCAAATTCCAACCACGGTCCAAAATGCACGACCTTAGATGTAGGACAAACCAACCCAGCGCACCAAACATGCATCAATGGGGTAGGAACCAAGAACATAAATTCCCAAGGCTAAGAGGGGGGAAGCACCCCAGCCAATAAGAAACCATGCATACAAAATAGACCAACAATGGGGTCTACATAGGGTCCACCATGCATAGAGCAACCACCCATACACTCAACAGGAGAAGTGTGAGTGGAAGAGATGGACGTATGGACCCAGGAAATCCCTGAGGTGGAAGAAACAGGTGTAGGGACAGACAAAATCCCTCCGGAGGAAGAGCAAGGGACAGGAACCCATGAGATTCCTAAGGCCAGAGAAACAGGGACAACCACTGCAGGGGATAACCAGAGACCCCCTAGTCCTGAGCCATCAGGTACCCAAGAGAAGCGACCAGGGGAGCACACCAGTGGTGGCTGAAATAAGACAAAGGCCCACAAGACACAGAGCCATATCTCACTAACCTCGAACAATGTAGAGTTAGTTGCGACAAGAGTCAAGGAGAGACTGAACTAAGTATGGGAGAATGTGGAGAAGCAGAGGGCTTCAATCGTCGATCCAGTGCAAGAGGTAAAAAATGCGTTGGAGCAGTTAAGGATCGGGGCATCACAGGCACCAAAAGAAACAACGAAGAAGGCTAAGGAAAGAGTGTCAGTGTCTAAGATAGTACAACTTGCAGCACAACCCAACTCCAATTTCATCATCACGCTAGAGATGATGTTCATTGACGAAGAAACAATGCAGAAATATATTAAATACATCGAGACATTGGATGTGGAATTGGCCAAGATTCCATCTAAATCATTGTAAAAAATTTAGGTGAGCGTCATGCAGGAGATTCAGACTAGACCAAGAGAGGATGCCACAAAATTACAGATATCCCAGAATGAGACCATCTCACTGAAGGAAGCCCTCAACCTTGAGGCACAACAAAAAGAGAAAGTGAAGAAGAAAGTGGAGGACATGGAGTAGCAAATCCCCATGTTGTTTAAAACAATTCCCGAAAGCACAAGCAACGTGGCAGGGTCATTGGTATAGAAGCTACACAGGATAGAGAAGACTATCCAAGAGTACAAGGAGAAAATAAAAGAGCTGGAGGAGCGTGTCACACCCACTACTCCCCCAGAAATCACGGAACAACAAGAACAAGAGATGACAATAGATGCAGAGAGCATAGGCCCAAGTATTAAGATAGTCACGACAATGTTATAGAAGAGCATGAAGTTCTAGACTCACCTACTAGAGGATGGGGGCTTCTAAGAGCTACAAGAGAAGGAATCCAAAATCCACGCAACAATGGTGGAAGTGAAGCAGTAACAGAAAAAAGTTGTTAATGTTTATGCCATTATTATAGTTCTTTGCATTTCAATAGATAAGAGCAACATAAGAATAATATCACTGAGAAATACACATTCACAAGAGACACAACATTTATCATGGGAAACCCTCTAGGGGAAGAAAACCCAGCAAAAACTTCCTTATCATAAATTGCCAATACAATGTCAAGAGATAACTCAAGCCAATACAGATAGTCCTCTCCAAAAGATGTGCCACTCTTCTTCCTCTCTCCAATTGGTAAGTTGAAACTTGCCTCTTAAGAATGAGAAAGTGAGTTGTGTGATAAAGTGAGGCGCTAGCCTCTCTATATATACAAGACTGGCACGTGTGAAGGGTCTTCACTAGCAGGGCCGACCTCTCACTATGGGTGAGTAAACCCACCTTTAATTTAATTCTAGGTCTCAATAATAACTGTTTGGGCCAACTTCTTATTCTGCCTATTACAATTGTCTGTTGATCAATCCGCAAAAGGGGATTTGGTCCTAATACAATTACCGACATGATTAATCCACAATGGGGATTAATCCTATGAATAAAATAACAATAATAATAAGAATACTCTTTGCAATTACATTATTTCAACACTCCCCCTTAACAAGAAGGGTATTCTTCAACAGCATCAGGCGAGAGAGGTCTTCATCATTAGTGGCATCTGAAGGACAATGTCATCAATATCATCTTGGAATATTGGTTGGCATATTTACGAGTCATCGAAAGTTTTCTTCATCGACAACATCGTCATTCTCGAAAGAATTCCATCATCATCTGCATCAATATGTATCAGTAAAAATGATACCTCATCATAGCACTAGGTTGGCACATCACAGTACTAGATTGTCTCAATGTCACAAGTGATAAGCTGGTAGCTCAGTGTCAGACACATCTTGCTTTACGTCTAACAACTAGGTCAGAAGCAAGGTATACATCATGATCTTGCTTTACGTCTAACAAAAAGGTCAGAATCAAGGAATCATCTTTTTTTACGTCTAACAACTATGTTAGAAGCAAGGAACACAACATCATCTTGCTTTATGTCTAAGAAGAAGGTCAGAAGAAAGGAATTATCTTGCTTTATGTCTAACAACTAGGTCAGAAGCAAGGAATACACATAGCGTCTTGATTTACATCTAATAGCAAGGTTAGAAGCAATGACTCATCTTGCTTTACGTCTAACAGGAAGGTCAGAAGCAAGGAATACACACAACGTCTTGCTTTACATCTAACAGCAAGGTTAGAAGCAATGACTCATCTTTCTTTACGTCTAATAGCGAGGTTAGAAGAACGGAACACACAATGTCTTGCTTTACGTCTATCAATGAGGTTAGAAGAAATGACTCATCTTGCTTTACGTCTAACAAAGAGATAAAAAGCAAGGAACCCACAATGCCTTTCTTTACGTCTAACAGCGAGGTCAGAAGCAATGACTCATCTTTCTTTATGTCTAACAACGAGGTTAGAAGCAAGAAATATATATACTCCCCTTTTCAGGGAGGGTCCTTTCGGGCTATACCAAGCTTATCTCGAAAGTGTTCAAACTTTACACGAGATAGAGGTTTGACCTATCGTGGAATACATGATTCTCTGTCATCTTTATGCAACTCTGGTTGTCACATAGAATCACAGTTTCTCTCATCTCCAAGTCAAATAGGCCAGTCAACAACTTTTGAATCCATATAGCTTCGCAACTAGTAAAACATGCGGCAATGTACTCTACTTCCGCTATGCTGAGAGAAATATTGGATTGCTTCCTACTCTACCACGAGATCATGGATGATCCCAAACTGAAACAACATCCGGAAGTGATTTTTCTGTCAGAAATGCTTCCTACCCAATCTGAATAAGTGTATCCACTCAATGTGAAGTCATGATCTCCATCATAACTGAGACCATAATCTATTGTACCTTTAAGGTACCTCATCACATGTTTTGCAGCCATTAGTTGAACACGTCTGGGCTCTACCATAAATTGACTCAAGGTGTTTAATGCAAAACAAATGTCTGGTCTGGTGTTCGTCAGGTACATTAGTGATCCAATAATATGTCTGTACAGTGTGGCATCTATCAATTCTGATGAAGTATCGACCAGTAGCTGCAGCTTCATTTCCATGGGTGTATTCATGGACTTACATTCTAGCATGTCGAATCTCTCTAAGATTTCAACTGTGTACTTCCCTTGGTTAAGGAAGATCCTTTCTGGACTCTACCATACCTCAAGACCTAATAAGTAATGCATTAGGCCAAGGTCTTTCATTTCAAATTCTACGGCAAGTCTCTTTTTACATTCAACGATAAGCTTTTCTTCTCCAATTAAGAATAAGTCATCCACATACAGTAGTAATATTACTGGTTCATTATCCATAATTTTGAAGTAGAGATTTGAGACTGCTTTACTCTTGGTGAAGCCTAAGCTCGTCAAGAAATTGTCTATATGGCCATACCAGGCTCTAGGAGCTTTCTTCAATCCGTATAAGTCTTTCTTCAATCTACAGACATGATACTTCCTATATTCAACCTCAAATCCTTGGGGTTGCTCTATATACACTTCCTCTTCGATAACACCATTCAGGAAAGCTGCATTCACATCCATCTGGTGTAGCATCCATTTCATCTTAGCTGCAAGAGCTATGATGGTCCTGATCGAAGTGTATCTGGCTAGAGGAGCGAATGTCTCTTCATAGTCAATGCCTTCCTTCTGGGAAAATCCATGAGCGACAAATCTTGCTTTATATTTCTCAATACTTCCATCAACAACATGTTTTATTTTGAAAATCCATTTTGATGATAACACATCCTTACTTTTTGGTCTGGGAACTATTTCCCATACATCATTCTTTATTATGGATTGGTATTCCTCTGTCATAGCATTTTCCCATTCCTTCTTTTGAATGGCTTCTTCAAAGCATGTAGGCTCTTCATCTAGTAGATTACAGATTAAATCCGTGTAACTAGAGAATGGCTTTGGTATTTTCACCTATCTTGTGGTTCCTTCTGGAACACCATACCTCTATCCATGTTGAATAAGCTCTCTTGCCCAAGCAATCTTTATTTTATGGGAGAAGGTCATTTGAGGAGGTTCTTGAACTTTTGTTATGTTTTTTCCTTCAGGAGTCTCCTCATTAGGGGAAGTTATGACTTCCCTTACAGGTTTTACAACTCTGGGAACTTCCCTCATAGATTCTGCAATCCTTGGATTTACAAGTTCATCTTCATATACTTCTTCAAGCTGGCATCTTCTTGATTTCTTAAGTGTTTCTTCTTCATCAAAGGTCACGTCCCTGTTGATTTCAATATGGCGGTGACCAGGTATGTAGATTCTAAAGGCCTTGGAGACCTTACAATATCCCACAATTATTCCCTTCTTTACGAAGGGTTCCATCTTGTTTCTTTTCTCTTTTGGTATATGAATAAACATTGGACCATTGTTTATTCATAGATGGAGAGAACTTCTCCATCTATGAAGGAAACTCTTTAGCCTTTCTTGTGTAAAGATGATATGGAAAGTAAGTTTTTCTTTAAGCCCGGTACATAGAGTACATCCTTCATTGTTATTGAGTATTCTGAATCTAGCTTGTAGTTTGATTCTCCCACTCCCTTGATGGGATATTGGTAATCATCTCCAAGTGTCACTTTTTGAGAAAACTTCTTTTCTGAAATACAAGAGAGTATTTTTCTTACCCGTCATGTGTTTTGATGCACCGCTATCAATGAGCCATGTGTTCTCTCCAGGTGATACAAATCCTGAGAGAACTGAGATCAAGACATGGTCCTTAATCATGTTCATAGGTGGTTCTTCATCTTCGACTATGTGGGCATGTTGCCTTTTGTGTTTCCTCTTGTATTCTTCTCTTTTGAATGAACAAGAATTCGCCTTGTGTCCAATATTATCACAATGATAACATTGTATGTATGAGAGATCTCTTCCCTTGCATTTCCCTTTCTTCTGAAAATTTCTTGGATGAGATTCTTGGTTGTTGAATTTGTTTGAAGGTTGAGGATATCTATGAGTTTCCCTTTTGAAGTAGGGTTTCTTCCTTCCTCATTTTGTATGAGTATATAGGGCTTGATCATCATCCCTTTCTAGTAGTGCTTCATGGTTAGCTACCCTTGTCTCTTCTTGGATGCATTCTTCCCATAGGCTCTCAAACTGTAATTTCTCCTTTCTGGCACATATCGTTGGATAAAATCATCCCAAGTTCTTGTGAGACCATTTAGGGCCATCATTATGAATTCATCTTCATCTATGGTGTCTCCAATCACTTTTAACTGTTCTTTAATTTCTGATATTCAGGAGAAATATTCTTGAATCATTTCTCCTTTCTGCATCTTGGTATTCTTCAATTGAGATCTTAGGTTCATCTTTCGGTTGATGTTATTTCCTTCTTATAGTTTTCTTAGAGAGTCAAACATCTCATTCATAGTTTTCTTGGATGATACATATGGGATCAGGTGGTCTTTGATTGAATCTGCAATGATTCTTTGAGCCCTGATTAAGTCCTTCCGATGCTTCACTTTCTCTACGGCATCTTCAGGTTCCTCCACTTCTTCTTTGATGAATTTTTCTAGGTCATTCTCTGCAAGGATTATACTGATCCTATACTTCCAGGAATGGAATTTGTCTATACCTTCTAATTTCTCAACAAGCTTTTTGCTTACAAACATCTTGTACTTCAGGCTATGAAAAATGACCATAAATGAAAATGCTTAAAATCAATTTTTGACCTTACCACGAGGTGCGCTTGGCTGAGGCAAGTAGCCTGGTGTACTTGGATCTGAGAAAATCCATCTTTTTACCATTCAAATTTGATCTGCAGATTTCTAGACTCGTGCTTCTGGTACTTCTAGTACTCTGGTTCTTCTGGTACTGGTTTTCTGGTACTTCTAGTACTTTTGTGAAACTAGGGTTTCAATTTTTGGGAGATCCAACCACTGAAAAGGTGTGCTCTAAGTGCCAAAATGATCCTTGGGGGAGGGTGCAACTTTCTAGGTAGTTTTGGAGCTGAAAAGATTCACTTTTGAAAAACCCTAATTTGCAAGTACTGCAACAATGATGTTTTGCTCTTGCGAAATATGTTTCCTTCAGGTTGGCTCTGAAACCATGTTAATGGTTATGCCATTATTATATTTCTTTGCATTTCAATAGATAAGAGAAACACAAGAACAAGATCACTGAGATATACACATTCACAAGAGACACAACATTTATCCTAGGAAACCCTCTAGGGGAAGAAAACCCAGAAAAAACTTCCTTATCACAAATTGCCAATACAATGTCAAGAGATAACTCAAACCAATACAGATAGTCCTCTCCAAAAGATGCACCACTCTTCTTCCTCTCTCCAACTGGTAAGTTGCATCTTGCCTCTTAAGAATGAACAAGTGACTTGTGTGATAAGGTGAGGCGCTAGCCTCTCTATATATATAAGACTGGCACATGTGAAGGGTCTTCACTAGCAGGGCCGACCTCTCAGTTTGGGTGGGTAAACCCACCTTTAATTTAATTCTGGGTCTCAATAATAACCATTGGGGTCGACTTCTTATTATGCCTATTACAATTGTCTGTTGACCAATCCACAAAAGAGGATTTGTTCCTAATACAATTATCGACATGCTTAATCCACAATGGGGATTAATCCAATGAATAAAATAACAATAATAATAAGAATACTATTTGCAATTACATTATTTCAACAAAAGTGTCCATGCCATAGAAGATCAATATCGCCACTAAATTAAAGGCTCTGTGGTTGGAAGAGAAAGCACTGCAAGCGCAAAAGACATATAGATAGACGTTGTTGGAGCCCCTGGAAGAAAAGGAGGAGCAGCTGGTCATGGAGAGCGATGGAGGGAAGAAGAGAATTGAGTAAAATGGGGCCAAGGGAGGTGAGATATTATAGACTCCCATCACGGAGAATGTTGTCACCAATATGGCCGATAAGAGTAGTTAGCCTCAACAAAAGTGCCAGTGCATAACAAATATGTATGATGCACTACAAAAGGCAATGTCCGAAGAAGGAGACAAGCAATGACAATGGAATAAGTTATGAAGTGACTCGGGATGAGTCACAATGTCAATGTTGAGGGTTGGTCATAGGCCCATTTTGGGTAAAAGGCATGATGTGGAGGCGAGACAGTTGGTAGAAAAGCATGCGAGGCGCACATGCAAGAATAATGGAAAGAAAGACAACTGGCAAAAAAAAAATGGAAAAATTGTGCATGCAAAGGAGAAAGGAATGCAAGGTTGGCATGCAAGAAGACCTAATTAGGTTAGGGTTTTGGTAAGAGAATATAATGGACGATGAGCCAAGAATAGATATAAATAGACACCTATGAGGTCTACGGGGGGTTCAATGTCTTCTATGATCGTCATGAGTTACCCGCATGAGATAAGAGTAACAGGTCTATGACAAAAATATGATCTAATACCTTTTTGTAAGTTGTTGAGATATGGGAGGTAAAAGTGACTAGACCTGGAGGGTTAGATCACAGGCTGAGGAGCCTAGTGTGATCTAGTCAGCCTCGTAGAGGTCATGAAGTCTGGTTGATGAATGTATGAATGGATTTGTAGTGTGCACGATGCCATGCAGGAAAGACCTATAATAAAAGAACCTTAGAGACAAAACTTTGTGGACGTAGCCCAGGAGGGGGTGAACCATTGTAATTCATGTTTTGTGTGGAATGATTATCGGTTATATCTTTGTTTTTAATGGTTAAAAATTATATAAATGCTTTGATGAAGTAGTTAGTTCTCTTGATTTTCATGCATGCATAAGGAAAAACAGAATAACCAAGATCAGTGAATGACAAAATATTTCTTAATAAACTAAATATAATTCACAATGCACACTAATAGATCCCCCCTTTAATGTTGGATTGTAAGCACTTGAGTATTGTAGTCACCCATTTAGACTATCTCGGGTGAGACTACACAGTGCATTATGTGTACTGCGTTGCCTTCTTGTTTACCAGGAGAGTCGATAGTTTTAGAGTATTTGTTGGAACCCTATTAGACATGAACCTGGGTCAATCATGTTAAACGTATAACTCATATAAGAAAAAAAAATCCCCGATAACATCAAACACTGACATGTTTTCAATGATGATCGGGAATTGAAAATATTTCTAGAGACTATTGATGAATTTTATGCAATTTCTATTGACCAAGAGAATGAAAATGATGAGACAAAAATTAAATCAGATGTTCCTTTTTAGAATAAGTTAGCAAGGCATAAAATAGTGGAGCGAAAGACAAATCACATTCCAAAGGGTATGGTTCCACTGGAAAGACTATTTGACAACAATGATGTTTGCAACAAATATTCCATTCAAAATGAGGAAAAGGATGTGTTTGATTCTAATATTGGCACTGTTGCAGATCCAAAGATCATTAATCTGTTCAAAGAATTATCACAAGAGAAGAGGAACAAGTATGTTAAACATATGAGGGAATTCACTAATATATTTTCTTGGTCATATGAAGACTTTAAGATTTTTGACATTGACATAATTCAGCAAAAAATTCTTTTGAAACCGAGATATAAACCTTTCAGGAAGAAAACGAGACAATTTAATCCTATGTTGTTTCCTATCATTGAAAAAGAGTTGAAAATACTACTATATGCTAATATTATAGTACCTTTGATATATTTAGAGTGGATGGAAAATTTGGTGCCAGACATGAAGAAAAATGGTGAATAAGGTTTTGTGTGTATTTTAGAAATATGAATAGGTGTTCACTCAAGGATAACTATCCATTACCAAAAATGGATCACATTTTTCAGTAAGTGGTAGGTGCTCATAGGATCTCCATTTTAAATGGGTATTCTAGATACA
Source organism: Picea glauca (assembly GCA_000966675.3). Lineage (NCBI taxonomy): Eukaryota > Viridiplantae > Streptophyta > Pinopsida > Pinales > Pinaceae > Picea > Picea glauca. Next base: position 194,839 of record JZKD02S1763809.1, read on the forward strand.
ATTAAATTGTAGTATTTGAAGAAGATAAAAAGAAAATTTCTTTTACTACTCCATGGGGTACCTTCATTTACGATAATATGCCTTTTCGGTTGATGAATGCAGGGGCTACATTCCAAAGAAAAAAAAAACATTGCATTCATTGGAGAGAAGGACAAATTCATAGTAATCTATGTTGATGAAATCATTGTTTTCTCAAAATTTGATGATGAACACTTGGAAGACCTCAAGGAGACATTTAAGAAATGAAAAAGGTATGTCATATATTTAAACCCAAAGAAATCACATTTCTCTATGCATGAAGGAAATATGCTAGGTCTTATTGTATCTAAAGGAGGAATTCAAATAGATCCTGAGAGCGTGAATGTTATTTAGAAGATTGATATTCCTAGAAAAAAAAAAAACCATACAATCCTACATAGGTAGAATCAACTTCTTAAGGATATTCATACCTAATTTTGTTGATATAATTAATCTCATTACGAACATGTTTAAGAAGGATGTTGATACTAAGTGGACACAATAAGATAAGTCATCCCTTGAAAAAATAAAACAATCTTTAATTGAAGATCTTGTCCTCATTGGCCTAGATTATTCTAAGGATTTATTGAACTTCTCTTTTGGTTCTAAAGAAATAATTGTTGTTGTATTGTTACATAAAAATAAAGAAGGATATGATAATCTTGCTTCTTTCTTTAAAAAACCTCTTAGAGATGCAAAAGTTAAGTATAACATAATGGAAAAAAAATCTTATGCCTTGATGAAGGCATCAAAATCTTTCATAGTTTATGTTTTGCATTCTAAGATAATTTCTTATGTTCCTTGGAGCAATGTGAAAGATATTCTTGTGTAACAATACAACAAATTAAAGAGAGGTAAATGGATAACAAAGCTCTTGGAATATGATGTATAAATCAAACTTACCAAATTGATCAAAGGGCAGGGTCTGGCAAGGTTTCTTTCTGAATCAAAACGAAAATCTCTTGGACTAAACCATATTCAAAATAAATTAGTTCCATTATCATAGGATAAATACAAAAACTTGCAGGTATTGGAAAAATATCATTCTCCATCATGGTATAAAGACATGGTTTATTTTTTGCAGAATTTTTATTGTCTACCATATTTTGATAAATCAAAAAACATATCTCTCAAGCTAAATGTTGTAAAGTACTGCGTCATTAATCATAATTTGTTTTGGAAGGATCCCAATGGAATTGTGTTGAAATGTATTGATGACGAAGAATAATTTTTTATTATGACTGACCTACATAAAGGTGCTTGTGGAGGAAATAAATACTGGAAATCCACTGCATTTAAAAATGTTCAAGACGGGTACTACTAGCCCACTCTATTTTTTGATGTGTTTGATAAAATTAGAGCATGTGAGCAGTGTCAAACTTTTGTTGGAAAACAAGAATTACGCTCTCTTCCTTTAAATACAATCATAGAAAATGGCCCTTTCTATTAGTTGGGCTTGGAATTCATAGGAGAAATCCATCTTCCTTCTAGTGGACAACATAGATAGATCTTGAAATACAATGATTACTTTATGAAATGGATTGAGGCCATCCCGACCAAAAATGAAACTGATAAGGAAATTCTAATTTTTTTTGTAAGAAAATGTATTTTCTAGATTTGGTTTCATTTCTTAAATTTTGTATAAGGTTTCTTAATGACCTCAACCCTACATTAATTTCAAAGTTTACATTTCCTAGTTATGGGTTGGTTTTTTGTCTATATTCATGTTGTGATGGTGGGATTGGGTTTTATCCAAGTCCAGGCTCCATGTTATTTAAATATGTTGTATTTAGAGAGGGGAAAATTAATTTTTATTTGTTTTCAAAAAAAAAAATATTATTAAATAAAAAAACAATAAGATATAGAAACTTATCTAGAACCAATCAAACATGACATTGGCAGAATCTTACAATTCCTCTTCAATCTCTCTTAAAATTTCTCAATGAAGGAGAAAACACGCTACATGATCTATTGGGTAACAATGGACAAGCCACATGATATTTTTTCTATTAAAAATAAAAAGAGTGTGTGTTCACTTAGAATAACTCTTGCACTTAGGAATGCGTATTCATTCTCAAGAAGACACTTGTATTCTTAGGAGCACACACACATGCTTCAAAACACTGACTTGGCACTGAGTTGGAAGACTGTATGGTGGTTTAGAGAACACAGAGGATACAGGCTCACAAATGCACGTGAATTTCTAGGAAGGAGAGCACATTCATGTGTGTCCATGTTTGTCTGTGTGCATTTCTATGCACCCCATTTCAATTTTTTCAACCATCAACTTCATATGGGTTCCCTTGGGGTTCTTAAGGGTTGAAATATGGTCCGATAATTTTGTTGTTTTGTTTTTATTTCATATTAGTCCTAAGGATAAAATTCAAAAGGATAATATCTAGGGAACTTCTAGCTAAAGAGGTGAAATTTATACGTTTCATTAAAAATCAAATTGAGTGGAAATTTCCAGACGATATGAAATCATTTTAGAAATTTGTACATGGTATCAAAGCTTGTGTGGTTAAGACCACTCTATGTGTAAGAAGAATATTTTATCTTAGTTGAATATTTCCTAGGAGGGGTGCTTGACCATGTTCGAGGTTGTTTTATTTGATAGCCTAGGTTTCTAAAGATAAGCACTTGGACCCTTGGAAGGGTTATCTCTTCTTGATATTGAAAATTTTCTAGGGTGGATATGAATTTGGTTTCTTTCTTGTCTTTTAATACTATGTCTAGTGTTTGATATTATGTGGATAATAAGGCTTCAAGGAATATGATATATCACATTCTTTTCTTTATTAGGATTCATAACGAAGAGGGTGGCATGAACATGGATATCGGTTATTATTCCACTTATCATGTGAGAGGAGTTGATTCTATTTCCTTTCAAACACCTATATGTGATTTTATTGAGATGAGTAATGTTATGTTTGTTCCTAAGTTGATGAAAAATCTTCTTTAAATATACCTATATTTAAAATATTCATTATATGCCAAGTTTTATGTTAAGGAGGTAAACCTTAGAAGATGAGTCTGTGTTGTGGGAAAAGTGGTTAGTTTTGGAGGTCTTTATAGGTTGCAAGCAGATTTGGTTGAGAATGGTGCTTCCATGCATGGTCGTACCATGTCACGTGAGTTATGGAATAGGGATATTGGTCTTTTTCATTATTGAGAACTTCCTATCTTGAATAACTTAGTGCAGTAATTTCCTGAATTCAGGATAGAGAAGGAAGGTGTTTGCAAAGGATGTGCTCTTGATAAGAATGTTAAGACCACTTTTTTCTAGCAGAGAGAATAGATCAAGAGTAAATCATGATGTAATCCCTTTATACATTTGTGGACCTATGTCTTCTTCTTAATACATATTTGGTATAATTTCAATTTTATTGAAAATTTCTCTCTAGGGCACGGATTTATCTTTTAAATACTAATAATGAAGTCGTTAGATAGTTGACATAGTTGAAGGCCTTGGGTGAAAATCAAATAGGAACGAATATCAAATTACTTCATTCAGATAATGGAGGATATTATACCTCCACATAGTTTGATTATTTTTTCAAGGAAGTAAGGATCAATAATGTGTTTAAAGTTCCTTACAACCAATATTAGAATGGGTTTGCTAAGAGGAATAATGGGTCCATCATTGAGAGTGTAAAGTCTTTGATTGGATGACATGGATTTTCCCATGTGTTTTTAGGTCCAAGTCTTGTAATACATATGTGTATATGTTGTATAGGTTTCCTCACAAGATCTTGAAGGACATGAAACCAAAGCACAAATTTACTAGTGTGAAACCAAATGCATCTTATTTCCATGTGTTTGGTTGTCTAGTTCATATTCATGTTCCTAAGAAGAAGAGGAAAAAGTTGGAACCCTCAATTATCAAGGGTACGTTTTTTATATACAAAAGACTTCCAAGGATTATAAGGTCTATATTCCAATGTATAAGAAGGAAATGGTGAAGATAAATGTGAAATTTGATGAAAAAAAAATATTTTCTAGTTCACATGATTCCCCTTTAGTGATTAAGGAGAGTGAGGATGCTATTGTTCCAAAGATTTATCTCGGGACTCATGATGAATTAGATTCAAGTTTGGATGAGGTAAGTATAGGATTATATATGCCCTCAACCTCTACTCTAGCATGTAGGATACCAATATGGGTCACTTAGATGTTGAAAGAGGATTAAGAGAATATAGGATCAGCTATATCTTCTATGAGGGTGAGTACACCTCCTAGGAGACATTCTATTCATATTACACTAATTTCATACATTTGTAAATATTCCAATTGTCTATAGGAGGAGAGGTGTGATAGAATCATGGAGGATGATGCTAATTCCATGGTTGTAACTAATGGAAACACTGTAGATTATAGGGATACGGTTATTAATTCTCTCAGAAAGAGGAATTTTCCATATTTTTATCTCAAGATGAGGGACTTGACATAGTTTATGATATTTCAAGTGCTAGATGATTTTAGATGCATGGGAGGCATTATCATGTTCACAATTTAATGATAACTTTGTCTATGTCATTACCTTTATCATGATATAGGTGTTTCAAGATCAATGAGATGACTTTAGTAGATTTATATCTTTCTGACTATGATAGATGCATCCATTCTCTTGATATTCTATGAATATATGATTATCCTTGTGGGATGTTCTATGCATGTCATACGATGGTGTCCATTGATTTTTACTCATGATGTAGAGTTGATTGATGATGGAGTTTGTAAGGATTCTTATGAATAAAGGTTATGTTACTTCATATTTGAAGGTGGCTAGTATTCTTTGGAGGATCATTATGTTGCGATATCATGGGTGATAGTTTCCGTACATGAGACAACAATTCATTATGTGACTGCAACAAGTAAAAATTTGTAGTTGCTAGATTTGGTTGAGTTGTAGAGGGAGTCAACAAGTGTTGGTGTAAACACTTTCCTTTTAAAGAACATTTTTTATCATTTGGGTTACTCTAAAAGTTTTTACACCATGTGTGGTGTTATTTATTATAAAATTGAAAGACATGGAGTAGAAATAACTTATTTTACCTAGACTTACTATAGAAAAGACATATTGCAACCACAATTGCCATATAAAGAACCAGAATAGAACCAAAATCTTATAACTTTATTAATAAAATTAATCTTCACTTTCACCTTAGAGGGGGGAAAATCCAATTGATTGGAGCTCCAATTATAAATAAATTTACAAGAAAACTCATTACATTCATTCTACTTTCTTATATAGTACAATTTACCCCCCAGGAACATTCTAGAGAAGCATTTTTTTAGTAGGTGGAACCTTCTTGTAATCCTTCTTTCATTTATTTCTTTCACACTACTATATGGGAGTTGTTTTACGTATTAATACATAGTAATACATAGAAACCTAACTATATATTGAGGGGTGTATGTATATTAGGACCCTAACATTCCCTCCCACTTAAAAATAAAAATTGTCCTCAAGGCTAAATATGAGGTAATTGATAAAACATGTATACTAGTTCCCATGTGGCACTGTTAGGCTATGTATGTTTCCATTATATGAATATATCCTAGATAGTGCACTACTGGAGATGACACTCTCTTTTGTCAAGGATGGCTCGAGGATGAAACAAAATCGAACCTTCTTCATCCAATTCAGGAAGGCTAGTCTAAACATGGAAATATTCAACCACTTTATTTAGGAAAGAGACATGAAATATTCAATGTATTTCAGAGTGGCTTAGAAGTTTTATTTTTTAATACACTAGCCTAATATGGTGGAGTACGTTATAGGGGTCATAAAATGTTGGATAAAGCTTCTAGTGGTTTTTTTCATTTAGGGAGGTCATATTATAAGGATATAGATGAAGGAATACCTAATTACCTTCTTCAAAATGGAGTTTGGAGTGATGTTCATCACCCTTTTGCTTCATCATATGATGATTCATGAAGATATTATCTTTGAGAGTGAGAAAAATGTCATCCCAAGAAGCGAGGGTTTGTAAACTTCCTATACCTTACAGATACCTAGTAAGTATGATGGCCTTGGTGAGGGATTTTGGTCATATACAACCTTAAAGGGTGTAATTTGAGTGGAAAAATGATAAGTTGTATGGTACCACCATTATACTAGGGGTAACCATTGCACACATTAGGATTTTCATCTTGAAGTAAAGCACATCAAATATGATTCCAAACACTTGTTGAAAAATTTGATCTAACCATCGGTATACGGTTGATAGATGGTGCTAACATGCAATTGAGCTCCATAGAGATTACATATTCCTTGTTAAAAATTTCTAGTGAAAGTGGGATCATAGTTTGTTAAAATAGATTGTGTCATACCATGGATTTTAAATATAGTATTCATGAAGACTTGATAAACAATGGAAGCTTTAAATAGGTGATGTAGAGCAAAAAAGTTAGCATGGAAAGGTGATCAACCACAACCATGATTATGTATTTATTTCCAGATACAGGTAACCCCACAATGAATTCCATATAAATGTTAGTTCATACAACTTGCATAATAGGTAAAGGTTCTATTTCACTTGGAGTTTTCACTATTTCTCCCTTTTTTCATTAGAGAATCTCACATTCTACCATAAAAGTGAATATGTCCTTCTTCATTCCTTCCCAAAAAAATGAATGTTTGATCTATTCTTATGTTTTTTGAAATATGAAATGACCTACTATTGGAGATGCATGGAGTTTAGATAACACTGTTGATTTAAAAGTGGTTTTTTTGCTCAAATATATATGCCATTTATAGTGAATCTCTTCATAGTTCCAAGTGTATCCCCATGATGCCCATGATGCAGAGGGTTTGATTTGAACTTTTTAGATTAGGTGGGAGATCTTGGGATCTATGAACCATTCCCTGCAAACCTCATTCAAACAATATTCAACAAGGAAGTAGAATGAAAAGAGGGCCCCTCTCTCTTCATACTTTTGAGAGAGAGAATTTTCTATAATGTTCTCCTTTTCCTTATTATAAAATATCGCATAATCATAGCCAAAAGCTTTGGTGACCCATTTACGTTTCTTTGGGATGGAATAATTTGCTCCAAGAATTTTTTTAAGTTGCGATGATAATTTTTAATATTGAAATATTTCCCAAGTAGGTAGGGATGTCATATATGCAAAGCATGCAAGATAACCATCATTTCTTTTTTATAGATGTATTTTCCCAAGTCCCTCTAACAAATTTATTTGTTGGTAAAGTCCAATGGTATTCCATCGTACATGAGAAAATTTCCAATTCCTTTAACTAAGGCATCACATTCCAAAAAAGAAGTGTTAGTGAAGTTTGGTGGGGTTGCACACATATCAATCTTTAATTCCTGGAAGGCCCAACGTACAAATTCATTCTAACTTAATTTTTTGTTTAAGAAAGGAAATAAGACGAAAATAAATATTTGCATATTTATTGATGAACTTTATGTAGTCATCAACATTATAAAAAGACAATAACAAATTTTTAAGAACCTTAGAATGTCTCCCATCCTTTCTCACTGCAATTTTCTTTGGTTTCCACTCATCTACCATCATTACTAACAATATGACCTGAATATTTTACTTTTGAGACAACAAAGGCAAATTTTGATATCTTTAGAAATATTTTATTAATATATAGTAGATTGAAGACCTTATCTGCATGGGTGACATATGCATACTAAGTTTGACTATAGATCAATATGTTATAAAAAATGACGAGGACAAAATGATGTAGAAAAGGTTGAAAGATGTATTTCATGAGAATAAGTAAGGTGGAAATAACATTGCAGAGAAAAAATGGCATCATCAAGAACTCATAATGGCCTTCATGAGTGCATAAAGTACTTTTCAGAATATCAACCTCATTCATGTGAATTTGGTGATAGATAGAACGAAGATCAAGTCTATTGAAGAATTGAGCTCCTTTGAACTTCTCAAATAGATAATTAATGAAAGGAATGGGGAACTTATCCTTGATGGTTATTTTTTTGAGAGATCAAAATTTGGGAAGCATGTGCCGAGTTCCTTTTTTTCTGAGTACTATGACAACTAGTGACAAATAAGGATTGGTACCAGGGAAGGTGACACCAGAAACTACCAACTCCTAAAATATCATTTCAATTCAATTTAATTGGGAAAATGGGTGGTGATAATAAGATATATTAGGTGGGAGGCTACCTTGTATGAGTGGAATAGAATGATCATGTGCACCATGGAAGGGTGGGAGGGATTAGGGGATTTAAAAGACTTATTGGTGTTTCTCCAATACTAGCTACATGTTAGTATGGATGGGTTTAGAAGGTGTCTCGAAGGATTGAATGGAACGTACTTGGGAAAAAATTCATGAATGACTTTTTTAAGAAGACTTTCCATAGTGTGTGAACATATGATCTCCAGAGAACCGAATGTGATTTCTTGGAAAGTGTAGCATGATTATTCTACTAGAAACGTATCTATAACTCCTAGAAATCCATTGTAATTGGGACTAATTTCCATAACCATTCAACACCCAAAAAAATGTCACAATCACCTATTTAAATAGACAACGTGTAGGGTTTCAAGGAATAATCAACCATTTGAAGCCAAACATTTTCACAATGAATCCCAAATTTCATGGAACCTCCATTGGCAATAATGATCTGGAAAATTTCACAAAATGGATATAGTAATTTGTTTCTGGAGATAGCTATAAATGAATAGATTTATGGGTTCTACCACTGTAAATTAAGATAATCACCTTACGATGTTTGATGTGGACAATAAATTTGAGGGTTTGGGGAGCCAAAATATCGGTCAAGGAATGTCGGGATATTCGGGGTCCACATCTAGTTTGTTAGAGGGAGGAATGTATTCAATTGCCTTAGCTAGATTTATTTTGAGGTATAGATTTAATTTTATCCTCCAAAATGTCCATTGAAATGGACATAAAGAGTTTTTTAACCTTATATTTATGGCAAGGAAAATATTTCTCATAACAATTGTCAAAGATACCTTGGAGTTGGTGCTCTATCATTTTAATGTGGGTTAAATATTCGATCTTGAGAGGAGGTGAGGAAGGAGAGGAGTTGGTGGGATTGGGATGGGGAATAAAGGATGGTCTTTTGATTTTGGAATTCACAACCTTTATAATTTCTTAGCTATTTAAGAGCATTATATCCAATTGTTAAGGCAAGCCATCGAGACTTGGAAATTTATCTCTTCTTTCAAACCAATTATAAACAATTACTCAAAGAAGCTATCTAACATGTATTCAATGTGGAATGAAATTTGCTCAAAAGTGGATATGAACTCTTCCATTGTACTAGATTGTTTAAGATTGGATAGGCAACCCAAAAAATGGGTGTGTGGTTGTATTTGATTGTTTATGTCCATGTAATATAAACCCTATGGGATTTCTTATGCCTTTACCAGCATTATCATCATCCGGGATCTAAATATAAGACAGCCACATGAAGTTCCATTAAGTCATCAATGATGCCATGTAGGGAAAAATAATGTTCCATATGCGTGACTTAGTCTATGGTTTCATAACCATCAAATTTGTTTAGATCCAGTTTAGGGAGTCAATTCTATGTCTAAGTCATAGATTCGTGAATAAATTGGGGATGACTGGTCCTTCAATTTATTATACATTTCCATGAGTTGGGATAGTTTCTTTGGGATAGTTAGTATCCTCTTTTCCAAGCTACTTGGCACCATTCAATATAATAAATAAGTAAATGAATAGAAGAAAACAATGTTGTGGCTCATTTTCAATATGCTTTTCAACCTAATAAGTCAACCATTAATCCCTTGGTGACACTTAGAACTATAACTCTGAAATCAAAGGCATAGGTGATAGTAGTTGTGTTTTATTTGTCAATTTTTCTAAATAAAAGATTCGGAAAGAATATAGAATGCATGAATTCTATTGTAGTGGAGATAAGAAATTCTTCATCTACATGGAAATTTTATTACATACTTTTTTCCCCCACAAATGATAAAAATTGAAGTAGAACTATCTGCATCATGAGTATTATTGAGGTGAAACAAGGACCTCCTCTCTCTCCAACAATTATTTGGTTTATTTTTAGATTAAGTAGAAGATTGGATGAGAAAGAATAGGAAGAGGATAAATATGCAGAGCATCATACTCTTTATCTTCACTTATTTGGGTAGATGATGATGTGTTACTGGAAAATGATAAAGATACTCCTCAAATGCATCTTACCATCACATTTAATGGTAACAAATTGAAGGTAATTATGTCTTCTTTGAATTTGATTCTAGTTATAATTGGAAAAAAGTGATTTCGAAAGTGGAAAAATAAAGGTTTTTTGGTTCTTTTTTTTTTCTAGTGAGGAAAAATTCCACTTTGATATATTCATTTAAAAAAAATTCTGGTGATTTCAACTATCTTAAAATGGGCCAAAACCCTTAAGGGAAAATTTACATAGTCAAAGTTCCAATCAATCATGTACGAGATTTGATAGAGTATTTGAATATAGAAGAGGTTGAATTTGTATACTCTTAACTTACTCCTAATTTGAACTCCTATGTAGAGAAATGTGTAATAGAAGGAATGAATGCTCTTTGTTCTATGCAAAGTAAATGTAGACAAAATCGACTATAGAGTTGGAAATTTAGGAAGTTTCTCTTCAAAATGTTGTTACAACAATAGTTTCTATGGTTGTCCAATTTGAGGTTTGTGCTTATCTAAATAAATTTGGAAAAAAGTTGAGAGAGTTAATAAATGGTTCTTATTAGATGACCTATAAGTTAAAATTCAAATTCATTACTCTATCATTTTAGCATAAACCAATATTTGAAGAAGAAACATTATGCCAATGTATGACATATATAATCAAACTAAGTCATTTGGAAACAAATAGAACACCCCACCAACCAAAGATTGCAACTCGTGATAGGGGTTAGATAATAAATAGGGAATTGAAGAAGAAGATTTGCATGATGAATCATTAGGAATTTAGTATTTAGCCCAAAAGAAAGTAATAAAGGAGTTGTAACAATATCCTAGTGCTAAAATGAGATTTGATGAACATGAGATCAACGTAATGATACTTATAAAGAACAAAAACATTACATTAGAGAAAAAATATATGTACATAAAAATTATTTAATTTGTTAATTCATGCTAAGTTCTCAACACCTAACACTGCAAACAAAGAAATGGAAAAATATAAACCAAGAACATCTATGCATATTTTTCAAACGAAGAGAAATTAGGAATAAGAAATATGCCATATTACTTTATCCTTTGTATGAACAAGTAAGACAAAATAACTCAATTAAGCATAAACTTTAGAACAACATACATAACTTGCTATATGTCAGAAAAACAAAACAATAGTTATTTTATGGAGGCTTTAAGATATCAGTAAAAGATAAGCATATTGGAAGTTGAGACATCCTTGAAATAAAAGGACATCAACGTAAGATATCAGTAAAAGATAAGCATATTGCAAGTTGAGACATCCTTGAAATAAAAGGACATCAACGTACAGCATGTAATTTTTTGCAAATCATAATAGGATCTCATATATTTTGGATGTGTTGTCGAAAAAGATATATGACCAAATTAATGGGTTCCCGGGATCGGCCCGTTTATCGTTTATGGGGCCTGAGTTTGGTCTGTGTTAACAGAGTGGAAAAGGGAAATTTAACCAATATATCCTATCTTTGGCTTTGAATTCGGTAGATGTCCCTTTTGTTTCGGCATTTTTGATGAAAGGCTTAAGTACAAGAAACTGAAAAGTGGATTTTTGTGTACTTGCCATGAGTTAAAAACTTGTGTCTAAGCATCGAGGAGCAAACTCTTCGCTTAGAGATATATTTGTAGAACGGGAGGAAACAATAGAATATCTGTACAATGTCCAAAGAAAAGCTAATGAAGAGTTTTCCTATTCCCTGAACATTATGTGATGGCATGAGAATACCACTTTAATTAGAAGAACATGATGACAGCCATAGTGTCGCTCATTACTAACATAAAATCAACTTAACTAAATAAACATGGCTTTCATAATTTCTCTCCGGGCAAGCTGTATGGAAGAGAAGTAAATTAGAATTAGCTCCACTAAAAACACACATTTTCCATGATATCAAGCCATATCAGACAGAAGCAAATATTATCAACAGTTGGTTTTTATATTGTAAAACTCTCGTTTTAATGGAAAGAGATAAGTAGCATTAATTCTCAGTTATCTAATATTTATCCCACAACTGGTTAGAGTTACTCCCAGATTTAGTGGGGTGAGTGGCAAAAGTTCGAGTAAGACGAGATTAATGTGCAATAGTAAGCCTTCTATATTGAATGTGAGTATGATTAGCATCATTGGCTTTCATATATTGTAAATATGGGTTATGTATTTTATTCGTTTATCAGGAAAATCATTTGAACCGTTTATGGTAGTGTCAATCTTTTTGGTGAGAAATGAAGATAATAATATTTATAAAATAAAGTTTATTTTTAGACTTCCTTTTTTTTTGTTAATGTTAATGCTATTTAATGTTAAAACGATTAATGTTAAGGATGCTGATAATAATTAGTTAGTGTTAAGGATGTTGAAAGACAACATTCGATTTATGGAACTAGTTATTAAAGATGTTTGTAATGAATAAGAGGCATTTATGGAACGAGTTACTAAAGATGTTTGTTATGAATAAGAGGCCAGTTTAGTTTTAGAGTAGATTGGGTACAAATCTTATTTTTATAGGTAGTTTATTTAATATTCAACATTGTATTGGAATGTGGGTGAGTGAGTGGGGTGTTAAAGAATCTAATGCATATGTTTAAATAAAATTATTAAGGACTTCTATTGTAAATGGGTATGTATCTCAAATGCAGACTGGCTTATTGTTGGGAGTATGGATATGACTTAGGATTTATCTCTATCTTATCTAGGTGTGAAGGAAGTTGGCATTACGGAGTGATAGGGGTAATCTCTCTTTTCTTCTCCCTTTGTCATTGTGTAGACCCTTCTTCTTTTAAGGGAAGTGCTAAGATATTAGAGATTATGTTTGTAGATCGAGGAGGAGGTATCATGAGATTTGTGCATGAAATGTCAGACTCACCGCTATGAAGAATCGTTTTAAGACACATGTGTTTGAATGCCATTGTAAGAGTCGTTGTAAGACGCTCTGCATTTTACCAAAATTGGAGCCCGTATTTTAGCAACCACATATTGGAGCCTGTATTGCTACTTCTTTGTCTTTGTTTTTGCAACCACAACTGCTAGAAGGTGCTCCCAGATCGCTGAATATAGAATGCAGAGTGCGGGGCTGTTTTCCAGACTGGAATGTGCTGCATATGAAGTAAAATGGTTCGCTGACTATATTCTGTACGTTTTGATAAGCCCGTGGAACGAAGTGGAAGATTCAGCGTCTTATGATTATGTGACATTTCGAGATAGTTGCGGAACATGATAGAGCATTTGCCTTGTTGCTATAGCAGAGAAAATGGCTATGTTGAGCCTGAGAGGAAAAAGAGTGGTTGTTGCTGGCACTGTTTGAAGAGTTTGCCGCAGGAAAAAGAGTCGCTGCCAGTTTGAGTTTTTTGCGTGGATTGAGGAGAAGAGATTATGACTTATTTGACTTTGATGAATTACGGGATGTTGCTAGACTGGCCAAGAAACAGTACGCTGGGGACAAGTTTTCAAGGTTAAAGATTCCATTACTAAAGACATACGAAGCTGATCTGCTAGATGATGATAGTGAAGTTCTTACAGATAAAATATACGAGGCAAACAAACACGGTGAATGCTCACTTCTTGATATTAAACGAAGACGGATTACATCCTTATATAGGAAAAGACTCTCCCGAGTCGGCTACATGCAAACCAAAAGACAACTAGACAATTGACTCTTAACTAAGCACTGACTCTTCTAACTGGCGCTTACAACCCGTGCTTATTACTGGTGCTAACAACTAGCTAACATCTCCATTACTTCCAAGTCTCCCCCTTAATGGAGAA